>CAOLHI010001923.1:0-314930 GCA_948474755.1 Ctenosaura bakeri
GTGAGAAGGTGTGAAGTGAGTTCTGGGTTTGTTTTATACAGAATACTTAACAAAACACATCAATAGAAAGTTCTTTTCCTGCCCTCTCTCCCTTAAAGCTGCCTTCTGCACCTCCCTCAGAGGGGCTTGCTATGGCAAGAAGGAAATGCCAGGAGATAAAAATATATGTATGGTATATTTAAATGTCATCCCCCTGTGCTTGGTTCTGGCCAGTTCCCTGTCTTTGGCTGGTCTACATTTGTTCTTGACTGTCATCATGTCAACTTCAACTTATGGAAATCCTATGGATGACAGACCTCTAAGTCACGCTATTATTAACAGCCCTGCTCAGGTCTTGCAGATTCAGGACTGTGACTTCCTTGATTTAGTCTCTCCATCGGCAGTGTGGTCTTCCTCTTCTCCCACTGTCTTCTACCTTACCAAGCATTCTTGTCTTTTTTGGTGAGTCATGTCTTCTCATGATTTCTCCAAAATATGACAGTGTTAATTTAATCACCTTGGCTTCTAGGAAGAGTTCAGGCTTGATTTGCTGTAGGACCCATTCATTTGTCTTTTTAGTCATCCAGGGCATCCATAGAATTCTTCTGCAGTGTCATATTTCAAATGAGTTGATTTTCTTCCTATCAGTTTTCTTCACTGTCAGCTTTCACAATCACACATAGAAACTGGAGATACCACAGTCTTTTCCTGGTCTGGTTCTGCTCTGTTTTCTATAATTTCATTCCAATAACCTATGATTAACATTAAGACATGTTTTGGTGAAAGATCAATTTCCTCTTTGACTCCAGTACATAATCTTTCAATTTCTTCTTCTTATGCTTCTGTGGTTGGAGCATAAACTTGGATTATGATTATATTGATGTGTTTCCCCTGAAGTCTTATTCATTTTATTTGGTCAGACTTTAAATTATATGCTTTGACTGTTTCTGCTACATTTCTTCTCACTATTAATGCCACCCCATTTCTTCTTAGCTGTTCATTTCCTGAGTAAACTGCTGTGTCATTATCTGACTCCAAATGTCCCATTCCTGTCATCTTTAGTACTCTCACCCCAAGTATTGCAATGTTTATACATTCCATTTCTTGTTTTACTATGTCTAGCATAACTTGGTTCGTGTTTCTCACATTTCATGTTTCTATAATTTGTATTGTACAGCTTCAGACTTTCTCTTCATCTCTCAAAACATCAACAGCTGAATGTTCTTTTCGGTTAAGTCCAGTTGTGTCATTAGCCACAGCACTACTCATACTTGTACTCTGCTGTACCCCAGTAGCTTGTTTAGTACCTTCTTACCTGGGAGTCTCATCTTTTGGTATTGTCTCTTGTTTCATTTTGCATCATCTCATGATAGGATTTTCAAGGTAGAATGCTTCCAAAATGGTTTTCCATTGCGCTCTTCTGTACAGTACTAACAATTGTTAGCTATGGTACTACTGACACTGTCTCTGAGAGATCCTCTGCATTCACATATGCTGCTACTGCTGCCTGGCAATTCTTTTGCATGTTGTAATAATGATGTAAGAATGAACTACCAGTAGGGGTTCACTGGGCAAAGTTCATGGACATAGGGTCAAAAGGTTTTGTGCATTTGTAACACTCACATTTAAAAAGAAGTAATTATTGCAGGTATCCACATACTCTTATTAAAATCCAATATACAGGGGAGGGGAATCAAGGTCCCCCTCCATCCCAGAAGATTTCATTTCCCTCCATTTATTAGCATGCTAATTGTGAACATCAAGAAGAAAAGCTTCTGTGGCTGTTGGGAAATGTATTCCACACACACACACTCATCCCCAGGAGCTAGTGCTATGCTATTGAACCTGGACACGGTGCGTATGGTGCCTATGATGAGTGCGCCAAGAAAAGGAATGACAGGGAAGAGGAAAAAGTTATTTGTCCTCCCTCTAAAGCCTGATCACCCCTGCTACCCTTGGACATGTTAGTAGGTATGGGACAGCAGGGAGGGGTTTGTGAACTTAGAAGTTTGGTGAGAGGGCTTTGGAGGTTTAGTGAATGGATGGATGAGTTCTGGGCCTTGGATTATCTAGCTGAACTTTTGGGCAGAGAGGACTTGCTCTAGCTTGACCATTTCCCAGAGGAGAGAGCAGAGGGGGAGCTGGGTCTGTGAAGACATCCTTGACCAGGTGTGTTTACAGGCTTGTGGGGCTGTGCTTGTTTGTTTGTTTGCTTGCTTGTTTTTGTTAAGTCTCCTTGTGCTGGCCATGTACTCTCCCTGCGCACACGGTCTAACTGACTAACAAGGGGGAGGAGCCAGCTGGGGGAGGAGTCTTATTAAGAGCTCCCAACAGCCCTCTAGCTCATTTCCCAGAGGACTGAGCAGAGGGGGGGCTGGGTCTGTGAAGACATCCTTGACCAGATGTGTTTACAGGCTTGTGGGGCTGTGCTTGTTTGTTTGTTTGCTTGTTCTTGTTAAGTCTCCTTGTGCTGGCCATGTACTCTCCCTGAGCACACGGTCTAACTGACTAACGGGGAGGAGCCAGCTAGGGGGGAGGAGTCTTATTAGGAGCTTCCAAGGGCATGTGCCAAAGGCGCACACAGTTGAAGTCCTCTACTACAATCCTTCAAGTTCAACCCTTGGCAATCAGTAGAGCAGACATAGCTGAATTTGAGAAAGAAAGTCCAGTTATTCTTTTTAGAACTACTCCCTGTACTTCTCTCTTTAGTATCAAGGATGGAAGGGGAGTGAGCTTCCGCAGTCACCTGTAGCACTTGTGGGATGTTCCTTTTCTTGCCACAAGATGTTGTCAGGTACACTTGCAGCAAGTGCAAGCTGGTGACCTTCTTGGAGGAGAAGGTTCGCCAGCTGGAGGCACGAGTTTCTAATCTTTGTCTTATTAGGGAAGGTGAGGAGTTTTTGGATAGGGCAGAGACGACCTTCCAGAAGACCAAATGTGCGGAGGAGCTGCCAAATCAGGAAGTCAGCACACTGTGCCAGGAAACAGATGCTTGGAGGAATGTCACATGGAGAAGTAGAAGGACCAGGAAGGTAACAGAGACTCTCAACCTACACAATCGCTTCAAAGTTCTTGGCCTTATGAACAATGAGGAGCACCAGGAGGAGGGAACAGAATGTCAACAAGAAGGAATCCAACTTTGGCAACAGGAACTAGATCAACACTCCCAGCCTAAATAGAATGCCCAGGCAGTCCTAGAAGAACCTGCTCATTGAGGTGCCCTGGACAAGCCTCAGAGGAGGCGAGTTCTGGTTGTTGGGGACTCCTTGCTTAGAGGAACCAATTCGGCAATTTGCAAACCAGACAAGCTCAATCGAGAAGTCTGCTGTCTTCCTGGGGTCAAGATCAACCACATAACGAAGAGACTAACCAGGCTGGTCAAGCCCACTGACCATAAGCCCCTCATTTTGGTTCATGTCGGAACCAATGACACTGCGAGGCACAGCTTTTACCACATCGCAAAGGATTACGAGCTTATGGGGACAAAGCTTAAGGACCTTGGTGCGCAGGTGGTCATTTCGTCTCTCCTCACTGTTCAAGGATATGGCGCACGAAGGGAAAGGGCAATAGCAGAGGTCAGCAACTGGCTCTGCACATGGTGCCGCCGGCAATGGTTTGGGTTTTTGGAACACAGCCTGAATTTCCATGAACGTGGGCTTCTGGCGAGGGATGGGCTGCACCTCACGAAACTTGGTAGGAATGTTTTTGCAAACAGTCTCGCAAGGAGGATTAAGAGGTCTTTAAACTAAGTTCCGCTGGGGAGGGAGACAATATTATTCAGGGCAAGGACTCAGTGAGTGCAGGGGGGAAAGGCCCAAATGATATTGGACAAATAGTACAAGCGGCCAATGGCGGGAGGAGTAGAAACTATAGTACAGGACTTGCAGGAAGGGCCTGGGGACTTAAGTGTCTCTACACGAATGCACAGAGTATGGGAAACAAGCAAGATGAACTTGAACTCCTACTACAACAATATAAATACAATTTGATAGGCATCACTGAGACCTGGTGGGATGAGACTCATGATTGGAATATAGGAATAGAGGGGTATAGCCTATTTTGTGAAAATAGACCAAACAAGAAAGGAAGAGGAGTAGCCTTGTATATCAAGGATGTTTTCACCTGTGATGAGATCCATGACTTAAACCCAGAAAGCCAGGTTGAGAGCATCTGGGTAAGAATTAAGGGAGCAAGAAAAAATAGGGATATTCTGGTGGATATTACTACAGACCTCCAACTCAGACTGAGGACTTTGATGACGCCTTCCTCAACCAAATGACTGCACATTCAAAAAGGAGAGATACAGTAATAATAGGAAATCTCAATTACCTGGATATATGTTGGCAGTCGAGCTCTGCCAAGACAGCAAGGTCCAGCAAGTTTCTTGCTTGTCTTGCGGACAATTTCATGGTCCAGAAGGTGGAGGAGGTGACAAGGGGATCAAATATTCTAGATCTGATCCTGACCAAAAGGGATGACCTTGTTAATGAGGTAGAAGTGGTTGGATCTTTAGGGGGGAGTGACCATGCCCTATTGGAATTTGGCATTCAGTGGGAAGGAGAAGATAAGCGTAGCCAGACACTCGTCTTAGAATTTAAACAAGCGGACTTCTGTAAATTTAAGGAGCTGCTGGCTGGAATTCTGTGGTCAAGAATAGTGAAAGGGAAAGGAGTTCAGGAGGCATGGGAGTTCCTTAAAAGGGAGATACTGAAGGCACAGTCTAAAACTGTGCCAATAAGGAGGAAAAATGGAAAGCATCTGAAGAAACCAGAATGGTTGACTAAAGAACTCTCAGCTGAGCTAAGTGTTGAGAAAAACATATACAGGAAATGGAAGAAGGGGGGAAACCACCAAAGAAGAATTTAAGCAAGTAGCCAGGAGATGTAGGGAGAGGTCAGAAAGGCTAAAGCACAGAATGAATTTAGGCTGGCCAGAGACATTAAAAACAATAAAAAGGGCTTTTTTAAATATGTCCTCAGCAAAAGGAAAAAGAAGGAGAAAATAGGGTCACTGCACAGAGAAGATGGAGAATTACTAACAGGGGGAAGAGAAAAGGCAGAACTACTTAACACCTTCTTTGCCTCAGTTTTTTCCCAGAAGGATACAAGCACTCAACCTGGCGGTTGGGAAGCAGGTGAGGAAGCAGGAGAAATGAGGCACATAATAGGTAGAGAGGTGGTACAGGAATACCTGGCCACACTGGATAAATTCAAGTTTCCAGGGCCAGATGAATTGCATCCTAGGATATTGAAAGAGCTGACAGAGGTCATTTCGGAACCACTTGCCATAATCTTTGAGAAATCTTGGAGGACAGGAGAAGTTCCAGCAGATTGGAAAAGGGCAAATGTTGTCCCCATCTTCAAGAAGGGAAAAAAGAGGACCCAAATAATTATCGCCCAGTCAGCCTGACATCAGTACCCGGAAAGATCCTGGAGCAGATCATTAAGCAGTCAGTTTCTAATCACAAGAAGTCAACACTGATTTCTCAAAAATAAGTCATGCCAGTCTAATCTTATCTCTTTTTATGATAGAGTTACTAGCTTGATAGATGAAGGGAATGCTGTGGATGTAGCATATCTCAGTTTCAGTAAGGCCTTTGACAAAGTTCCCCATGACATTCTCACAAAGAAGCTAGTAAAATGTGGGCTGGACAGGGCTACTGTCAGGTGGATCTGTAACTGGTTGACTGACCATTCCCAAAGGGTGCTCACCAGTGGCTGCTTTTCATCCTGGAGAGAAGTGACTAGCGGGGTGCCACAGGGTTCTGTCCTGGGCCCAGTGCTGTTTAATATCTTTATCAATAACTTGGATGAAGGAATAGAGGGCATGCTGACCAAATTTGCAGATAACTCCAAATTGGGAGGGGTTCCTAATATGCCAGAGGACAGGATCAAAATTCAAAATGACCTGGACCGATTGGAGAGCTGCGCCAAGGCTAACAAAATGAAATTCAACAGAGAGAAGTGTGAGGTCCTACACTTAGGCAGAAAAAAAGGAATACAGAAATATAGGATGGGGGACACGTGGCTGGATAGCAGTACCTGTGAAAGGGATCTAGGAGTCTTCATAGACCACAAGCTGAACATGAGTCAGCATTGGATGAGGCAGCCAAGAAAGCCAATGCAATTCTCAGCTGCATCAATAGGAGTATGGTGTCTAGATCGAGGGAGGTACTGGTACCACTCTACTCTGCTTTGGTTAGACCTCATATTGAATACTGTGTCCAGTTCTGGGCATCCCAATTCAAGAAGGACATGGTCAAGCTGGAGCGGGTCCAGAGGAGGGCGACCAAAATTATGAGGGGCCTGGAAGCCATGCCCTATGAGGATAGACTTAGAGAGCTGGATATGTTTAGTCTGCAGAAGAGAAGGTTAAGAGGGGACACGATAGCCATGTTTAAATATTTGAAGGGATGCCATATAGAGGAAGGAGAGGGCTTGTTTTCTGCTGCTCCAGAGACCAGGACAAGGAGCAATGGATTCAAGCTGCAGGAAAGGAGATTCCACCTGAACCTCAGGAAGAACTTCCTGACGGTCAGGGCTGTCCAGCAGTGGAATAGGCTGCCTCAGAGTGTAGCGGAGTCTCTTTCTTTGGAGGTTTTTAAGCAGAGGCTGGATGGCCATCTGTTGGGAGTGCTTTGAGGGTGTTCCTGCATGGCAGGGGGTTGGACTGGATGGCCCATGTGGTGTCTTCCAACTCTACATTTCTATGATTCTATTTTCTGAGACCGTAGCAGGTAGCAGATGGGTGTTTTTACAAATTCTCGCCACCCCTGTTAAAGTGCATTTTCTACTCCAGCCTGACATTTCCTATGAGACTGTCTATTGTCAGCATGTGATGAAGCCCTGGAGAGGACACACCCTCATAGCCCCATTTGCGTAAGTGGCTGCGTTGAACCCTATTCAAGGCAAAGGTTAATTCTTTCATCAGGTATTCCTTTATGAATTTGAAAGATTCCATTAAAAGGAGCATCCTACAGATGTGGTGAATGCCTCTGCAAGTTCCTTTATAGTGGCTCTCCTCATTTCAAATATTGACTCAAATGAATGCTGCTATAAATAGAAGGTAATAATGAAGACTTCTCTATGCATGTACATGCCTTTGTGTCCTTACAGCGTACAATTTGTATTTTAAAAAAAGGAATTCCTTTGAGCTCTGCCTCATTGTGTTCCATTTCTAACGCACACACACACACACACGCAGTAGCAATACATCATCAAATATTGTTTGGCATCTAAGCACATGACTGCTACTAGTAGTAGGTGCCTTCAAGCTACATGTCATATTAGAGTGACCTCATGAATTTCATAGGACTTTGTTAGGCAAGGAATATTCTGAAGCAGATTGCCATTATCTGAAACCTAGGTTGCAACAGCTTGTATTTCTTGGCACCCAAGTATTAAGTATGCCTAACCCTGCTTAGCTTCTGAGATCAGACAAGATGTGATCCATACCAGATAATTAGGCGCACATTAAAAATCTGATGGTTAGAAATCAAGAAACCATTGGGTGACGTGTGTGGATCCTTCCCCTTTTTAAAGGTTTCTTTTTGAAATGAGGTGTAAGCTTGGAGTCATGTAAGCAGGCTTCTGAAGTATCTCCTCCCAGTGCCCAAAAATGCTGCTTCAGTTGGCCTCTGAGATTTAACGACTACCTATTCCAGGGATGACCATGAATCTTGATTTTGCCACTGATCTTGCATGGGACTTCTGTCTGAACTGGACTCTACTGCTTCAGCAGTCTAGCTCCAACAGAATTCTGTGTGAGAAGTAGTGCTAAAACCAAGAGCAGCAGAGTTACTGCCCCCGCCTCCAAACACACACAAGGTCTCTCCCACAGCAGAGCACACCAGTGGCCAATCTCCTTGTAGGCTGCAAAAGGAAGTGAGAGTCTAAACATCACCTTCCATTGGCCTCAGGGTTGGCCCTATCATTAGACAGAAGAAGATGTTTACCTCTTGAACTGGCCTGGATTGGTCTTTGGAACACATCATGCACATCCATTCAGAAATAACTCCATTGAGTTCAGTGGAATTTACTGCTAAGTATATGTGTAGAGGATTGTAATCCAAATATATTCTACAGTACTTGTGGACAATATTTTGGATGCAAGGAAGGAAAGAAGAGAAGGAGGGAGGGGAAAGAAATAGATCTGTAGTAATGGCTCTGCTTCAAAAGGATTTTCACCATTCCAGCTTATTGAAATATAGCTTGCCAGTAGTGTAGTACAGTTGCAGTTTACAGAGTGCCAAGACTTTCTGTCTAGTAAGGACAATAGCATCATCTGCCAGTAACAGTACCCTTCAGACTTCTTTGTTTGCCTCTGAGCTAAGTTGCAGTCTTCGCAATAGCTGGATGCTAAAGGGATTCCCTCAGTGACAATATATTGGTGCGAACAATCCTTGTTTTAGTGTATGGTGTTAGGGAATGACTTGGTCACGAATGAGCAGTTAAAACCAATTATCTTTAGAAAAGACCTACTCTTCCTGGAGACATTCGCAAATTGCTTTGCTGCTATAGATCAATACAGCTACCTTCATTTTGGGGTCACTCCTTCTGGGCATGGCTAGGGAGACAGTCATGATGCACTTCAAAATTTGCTACCACACATCCCTGAGCATGCCCACACTGGCCAAAAATACTGGGAACTCTTAACCAAAGACATCTGTGAGGCACCAGATGGAGATATTCTATAACTACCCTACAGTTCTCATTCCCAGCAGCTGGAATCTCAGTTGGAAAAGTCTATAGTTCTCTCTTTCAGTCTGTCTGACTGCCTATCTCTCTCTCTCTCTCTCTTTCTTTCTTTCTTTCTTTCTTTCTTTCTTTCTTTCTTTCTTTCTTTCTTTCTTTTCTAGATACATACATAAGTCTTTAGAAGTATGGAAAGAGTAGGAAAGTCCTGGGACCTCTGGGAAAACCTGAGATGAGAAAAGGAAGAACAACTCCAAGATCTTGCCACTTCTCCTGACCTTTTCCTACAGATGTGACCGCAAATCCCCAAAGACCAGCAGATAAAAACTCTTACTGGAGATCGCTGGAAGCACCTTCTACATTATTGAGTGGAGGAAGCAGACCTGAGCAGCCCTGAGGCGAAAACAATGTATCAGTCCCTGTGCCATCGGGCATTGTGTTACCTGTCCAGATGCAGCAAGCTCATTTTCTTTTGGAATATTTTTGTTAGAGACTGTAAAACTTTGTAATTTGAAAAGTAACTTTACAGGAACCTCTGTAAGTCAATGAAACAAAAACAGGCATGATTATTCTCTAAAAAGAGTGACAGGGAGAAGAAAGGCCCCTTCATGAAAGAGTCTTAAGCCAAATGCTTTGTTTCTGCTGCACATGTCCATTGCTAACATTTCTTAATTACCCTTTCGTACCACTTCTCCATTTTATCTCCCTCCTTATACTTTAAGAGGGCCTAAATACCCTAAAGGCACCAGCTCCCATCTGATCTTGAAAGCTAAGCAGAGTTAGCTCTGGTTAGTACTTGGATGGGTTGGAAACCACCAGCAAATGCCAGATGCTGTGTTGGCTATATTTCAGAGGAGTGAACTGGGAAAACCACCTCTGAGTATTCCTTGCCTAAGAAAATCCTAAGAAGTTCATAGGGTCACCATAAGTTGACAGGCAACTTGAAGGCACATACATGCACACACACCTTATGCTTCACTTTTCCATGGATAAGCTTTTTAAGTTTCCCTTTGAGACTTACTAATGAATGATTCAGAATTAGACTAAGTCAGTTGCACCTTCATCCCACTGATATCCATCTGAAAAGTTGGTCACAATCAACTAGCTTGATTTCACTGGAAATGAAATGTATAACCTAGCCTGGATTCAGCTCAGTTTTAACAGTCCAGAGAAGTTCTGGATGTGCTAGTATTCAGTCAAAGCTTCAATTTATTTCACTTTAAACCTAGCTAGATTTTTATTTGACATGTTGGGGTAGGGGGAAGATTCAGACATTGCATTTTATCACAGAGAAAGGAGGGAAAAAACACCATGGGAAATCAGATTCCTTCACACCTGTTCACATTGCTTGGTTTCTGTTATTTGTCAATGTCTTTTGTATCCTCTTTACACTCACACTCTCTGACACAAACACACACACATTCATGCACACATAGGGGTGTAATTATGAGGGGGGAGGGAAATGAAGGCATTGCCTCTCAAATAAGATTTCTCCCTCCCATGAATTTTTCCTTCAGTCTTCAAATTTCTAACACCGTACTAACTTAAGACTACAGTTAAACCTTTAGAAATATAGTTTGGGCATTCAAAAAAAGGGACAGGCAAAGTAACCAAAGGAATGCAAACAAAGAAAGACAGCAGTTCTAGGTATGAATGATTCACAATATCTTACTCTCTGCAATGCTAGAAACCTGGAGACTGGAGGAATATTTCCTTGGGAGGCAGAATTCTTATTTCAGGGGCAATGAATTGCATCAAAGGGTACTAAAGGAAATTCCAGATGCAATCTCAGAGCCATTATCAATAATCTTTGAGAACAAGAGAGGTTCCAGCATATCAGAGGATAGCAAATGTTTCCCATCTTTTAAACGGGTAAAAAAAGAGGACCAAAGTAACCACGAACCAGTCAGTGATCAAAATAAGTAGGCATGCCAGTCTACTCTGTCTTGGACAGACCTAACTTGCAATACTGTGTCTAGGTCTGGGTAGCACAGTGCAAGAAGGTTATTGATGAGCTGGAATATGTCCAAGGGCAAATAAGAAGATCAAAGGTCTGGAGACCATGCCTTATGAGGAATGACTTAGGGAGTTGGGTATCTTTAGTTTGGAAAAGAAAAGAACAAGAGAGACTATGATAATTATGTTTGAATATCTTAAAGGATGTTGTGTAGAAGAAAAAGCGAGACTAGAATGCAAGCCTATGGATTCAAATTGTGAGATATTCCACCTAAACATTAGGAAGAACTTCTTTACTGCAAGAACTGTGCAACAGAGGAATAGCTCCTCTGTTGGAAATTGGTAGATTCTCCATCTTCAGAGGTCTTTAAATAAAGGTTGGATGGGCATAATTCAGGAGTGCTGTAGCTGTGTATTCCTGCATGGCAGAGGTTTGGACTAGATGGTCCTTGTGGATCCTTTCAACTCTAAGAGTCTGTCATTCTATAAAGCTCCCTTACTTCAGCCATTAAAACAATGAATACAATAGTGTACACTGTTGACTACCTCATCCTTCCTGTATTGCTTCTTTATACAACTGAAGCAATAGGAGGTAGTGTTGTCAATTCTCAGGACCTCAGCTGTCTTCTCCAGTTCTCAGGGCAATGGGGAGGAATCTTGAAGCAAGAGTGCTACCTTGAAAAGTGTGTCTGTGTGTATGCCTCACCTCTCAGGTGTAGTATTTTTGATTTGAATTGTATACTCTGTAAAAGAGTGATTGATGCTTCATATATCATGCTTAATGAGATCAGCAGGGGCTGCCCCTTGTAACAACAACCTTAGAACATCACCAAGGGCCTGCACTGAGTGACATCACAAGGGATCATCAATAATCCTCAAGTTTTGACCCTGAAATCTCTGGGTCGGGCATAGTCCTGACCTGACAACCCTACTGGAGGTAATCATGTGTTCCCTTCTCTTTTGTCCACACCCAGCTGTAGATAAGAGCACAAGCCAAGGTAGGAATTGGAAGAAAAGAAAGGATGAGCATAGAGGCATCTGGTCTGAGCTCCATTAGCTGGCATTGTACAAAGGACCACCTGTGGCCTGCCCTGTGAAACGAATGCTGAAGGATGAACAGTGCATTTTACTCAAAATTCCTACAGCAGTAAAAATAAAAGAGGAAACCCAAAGGCCCCTTTCTAGACCTAATTATGCCTTTAATTTTGAAAAAATCTTATTGATTATAGAATGATCATGTTCACCGCATTAGTCACAACCACAATTAAAAGAACTGCTGTAAATCCTAGCAATTATGTCATCCAACAGTCCTGTGCTTTGAAAGTACTGTGCTTTGCATATTGTCTGAAGAAGAGGTGAAAAGAAGGTTAGTTTGAAATGGCATCGTGCCTTAGTTAGCTACAGTCAAAGCAAGTGTCAGATTAATTGCACAATAGCATGAAAACAAACAAATCTTTGCAAAGGGACTGAAGGAAGGTAAAATCATTAGCTGTGGAAACCTGCAGATCAATGTTTATCATCATCAGGTAAATTCTACTGTGTGTGTTTATCAGAAGCTGACATCTTATCCCCAGATACATTTGCTTTTGTCCTAAAGCATGCAAAGTTGTCACATGCTAAAGTTTGGCTAACAATGGAACATGAATGACCAAATGTGCAAACAGTGATACCAACGACTCACCTGATCCCAGTCCTTGCCATTGGATTTCTTTCTAGTGTTTATGACTTAGGCGTTCCAGAATTCTACCTTCAGAGAACACATTGCAGGTGACAAGAAACACCTGTACTTCTATCACAGAAAACTTGCACACTGCTGAAAATGGGGGCAGCTTGGCTCATACTCAGGGCTGTGGACCTCACTGTCACCTCAGGCAAATTAAGATCATGGCCAAGAATCTACCTAATGCTGTTTTATGAGCTGGCTGCCCCATGGTAGGAGATCCATAGTTCTGGTAATAGCAAGCTACCTTTCAGAGAATCTTATCTTCTACTACTGAGGAATTCTTGAAAAAAAATGAGGAAGGAACACAGTCCATACTACACTGAACACACCTGATCTCAGCTGATTTCAAAAGATAAGCAGGGCCAGGCCTGAGTAGTTCTTGGATGGCAGTTCATTGGGAAGCACTGTTGATCTCAATGGATGGCTAGGAAAGAACTGTACCTGAAATCCTGGAGAACCAATGCTGTGTCTTAGAGCTGATAATGCTGAATTAGATGGACCAATCAGTCTGACTCAATAATAGGAAGCCTCCTATATCTTCCTAGGGAATCGCTGGATTTGCTAGAACACCCCACATGTCTATACAGCTACCTATAGTGTTCCCAGATCTCAAGCCCTGGCCCCTCTTCTTTAGTCCTCAGGGCAGGGAGGGAGGAATCTCAGGACATGAGTACTGCCTTGAAAGAATGTGTATATGGAAAGATTACCTTGCTTACTTATAGATTTTATTTGTATGGTATACTCTGTGCAACTGTGGTCAGTGTTTAATGTACCGTGCCTCATAATGTCACAGAGGGGCTGCCTTCTGCAACATCACTTATAATATGACCAGCTCCTCCTCTCCCACAAGGATTGCTCCTAGTGTCACATTTTGGCCTGGAGGTCTTAGGGCCTTGGAAGGAGCCTGACCTGGCATCCCTAGCTACCTATCAGTAGCTCTTTCAGTGATACATGTTGCTCTTCTAGGCCACAACAGGAAACCAGTGGCAAGAAGAGGAAGGAGAAGAAGGAGGAGGAGAAGAAGAAGAAGTCTTCATCATCATCATCCCCCGGCAGTTGCCACAAGTGGAAAGCAATTAAGGAGGAAGGCAGAAGAGCCCAGTTTTTCCCAAGCACCTGCTCAGAGTTCTCTCCACTTGCATGGGCCTTCCTCGTTCACTTCCATGCAGGAGACAGAGGACAGAAGTATCCCTTCCATGGATCTGACCAGAGAAGTTCACAGGGAACATTGAAGGCATCACTTCATGTGACGTTCCAGACTGTCCTCAGGAGATATATTCATAATTCCACAATGACACAACACCAGTGCCCATAAATTCCTTCAGTGGGCAAATTTTAAAAATGAACTTTGGTTTCTAGATGCAACTGAGTGGCATCAATTACATAAATGCAAAACTTCATTTTGTAAAAGGAGCCCACAGATAGTATCAGTAGGTCCAGAGTCTTACATTTTCACACAGATACACATGCCAACCAAGGCCTTTTGCCCGTTAATCTCCTCTCCTTTTGCCTGTCCTGAGAATCTTCCAAACAAATGCAGCCTGTCTGAGAGCAAGGATTCCACCCCATGCCCCTTCTCAGGAGCCGCCCTCCTTCAACATTTGCCATCTGCTGTGCCAGTAGGACCTGGTGAATCAGCAGGGCACAAAAGAACATTGCTGTGACACTTGCTGAATATTCATGATATATGAATATTCATTCAATTAGCATCTGTATGACCAGGCCGCCAGATTCACAACTGGCATCTCAGGAAAAGGGGCGATTGTATTTTAATTAAATGCCAGCTTGATTTCTAAACAGCTATACTTACCAGGATTCAATCAGCTGAGAAAGATAGCAAAACATTTCCAAACCTTGGAGTTGCAACCCCCTCCTCTGCTGCTTTACGCATTTCATACCAGTGGGAGTTACGTGTTTGCAAGGAAGTGGGGAGGGGGGTTGCGGGGAGACCTCTCGGAGCAACCAAAATAGTATCAGATTATCTCCATAATAGATTCACACTGTGTGGGATCCATCAGCCTTTTCCCTGAGGCACAATCAGACAAGAATAGTAAAGCGGTTAATGTATCTTCAGGGAAAGGAGCAACATTCTCATATGGAGGGGTTTTTATACTGCCTAAGCAGCTCCGTTATGGGTAGATCAGGAAGAGAGGGAATTCGAAGCAATAGCAATAAGCAGAGAATCAGGAGGGGTGGGAGAGAAAAGTTTGGCAAGGTTTATTTACATCTGTTAATGAATCCAAAAGTATACGTGGAAAAAAAATGTTGGCTGTGGCTTAGCACCTGGGCTGAGCTGAAAAAGGGAAATCAAGGAGGTAAACATTCCCATATCAGACTCCAGCCTGTTTCAGATCAATATGATCCTTTTATACCGCACATGTGTATGTGCTTATTCAGAAGCTACATCCCAGTAAGTTCAATAGGGCTTTCTCTTAAGTAAATGGGTGTAGGGTTGTTGCATTCATTAGTTAATCCATTGACAAGAAACACCTGCATGTTCATGCATTGTGTGTATGTCCAATTGCCTCTTCCTGGGGTAGTAAAAGCAGGAGTGGGAAATCTGTGACCCTCCAGATGTTGGTGGACTCCAACACCAATCAGGCCCATGACCAATGGAAACTGTAGCCCAACACTACCTGGGGTGCTGCAGTTTCCCTACCAATACATTAAGAGAAGCAATGTTATATCAGAGGTACCAGATACTATAAATCAAACCCTTATATAACCGTACTATTAATCATCAACGGAGTTCACTGTGCATAGCAAAATTATGGAGCAATGAAAGAGAATTCAAAGGTCTTTACCATTTAAATTTTGACAGTTACATAAATTAGGGTAGGAGAGTAGCAAAGGCAGTAGGAGATGATTTTAGGCAAATATAGCTACCCATCCCTGAATACACTCTCTGCATTTGGAGATGAGAACTATATTTTGTAATTTTGCAAGCATGGTCAAAATCTACGGTAGACTTGTCAATTACAACATAAATTTCCCGAGATGGATGGGTAACAAATTGTGCTGCAAAACATTTGCAGCTGAAATAATGTTCCATCCACCTTCAATTAACTTGTCAATGTTTACTAGACAAAGTAAGACACAACATCAGCCCCAGTTATCATGTACAGGGATGATTCAAGAATCTTTTGGACTATGCACAGATATGCTGGTGTGTGGACACAGTAATATCAGCCATGTACCTTGAAAATGAATAACTAAGTTCTACTGCTTTCTTTCAAATTACACAATATAAATTGCTCTAGAAGTGAAGTACTATCATAGGAAAGAGAAAAGTATTGCTTGCTTGATTACATGAATGTCCTACCTTCCTTCATTTCCAATTTGTTGAATCAATGGAATCTCCATTGTGGTTGACTGACCGTTCAACAATCTGTTAGTGGGCTTATTCCAGTTGGCAGCAATAGATTTTAGGCCAATGTTGCCACATGGTCTTCTATTCACCTGTTAGACCCACTTAGTTGCAGTAAGGTTTTTACATTACATGTCTCTAGTGTAGAAGTGATCTTCCAATTATGTTTGGCCCATAACTCCCAGCAGGCCTAGTCAGCATCGCCAGTGGTGAGGAGTGCTGGAAGCTGAAGTCCAATAAAATCTGGAGGTCCACAATTTGTCCGCCTTTAGTCTTGACTAAGCTGTGGGCTCTTTAATGCTTTGCTACTCTTAAAAATAAGTGGAGAGTAATTTATTGTTGCATTAATATTTTAAAAAGTTTAAAAGTGAGTGAAAAGATATCTCCATTATCCACGGTAAGAAGGAACCTTGTTTGATATCTATTATTCAGCTATACTTTGCTGGGATCCAGTTTCTTGCATTTAATGCACCCATTCAGCAACCATACATTTGATCTTAGTGAGGCCATCAGAGTCACAATGCCACATTCCTTGCACCTCTGTGCAATTCACCAAATACAAACACTCTTCTTCCCTCCCGCTTGGGTACATTATCACATAAACATGTAATGTCTGATATGAAAATGGAATAATGTTGAAGGTTCAGAATTTCACACAGCTTTTCTTCTTTTGTTTGGGAGAAAGCAAAGAACTGCTTTCCAGGAACTGTGGGCTTCCTTGAAATGCTTTTCACAAGTTGTTTGGGTGGCTGTAGGCCTATCTATTTTTCTTTCCCATGTGGTTAAGCAAAGATATGGATAACCTGCCCTGCTTCCTCCTTTCCAACAGAATGCCAAACCTCTTCTATTTTGTATGAGCCAGGGGAGAAGGCCTTCACATACACACACAGACACATACATGCACGTGCAAATCGGGTTGTTTTCAGCTGTTCCAGAGAACTGACACCAGCAACACAATGAAACAGAAATGAGCTGGAAGAGCATTGTGGGTATTGACATGCTAATGAGCACTCTAAGTCCTTTCTAAAGGGAAGTAGCACTTTCTGACTTGCTTAAAGCCATAGGCTCACCAAAACAATTTGTGTTCCTTGAGTCTAGTCCCCACAGGCAAAAATCAAGGCCATTTCCATGTAGCCTTGCAGTACCGCTATGGGGATAGGATGGCAGCAGTCTGTGAGTCATGCTTTCACATGACATTGTTGTGTTCCCGCTACCATCCCACACTCACCCATGGCAATCATAGGATATTTGCTTAACAGAATAAATCCATTAAGCACCCGCCATCATGCGATGCTCCTGGCCACATGGAAGGGTAGGAAATGCTATGGAGGCACTTCCTTCCCCAGCACAGCATGGGAAAGAGCCTGGCTGCACTTCAGAAGGTAGGCACATGCTGCTTGCGCTCTCTTCTGCAGGGAGCTGGTCGGGTGAGGAGGGGAGTGTTCCTGTTGCACTCCCTTCCCAGCAAAGGACTGCTGGCATTGCAACGGAAGGACAATGCAATCAGGTAACATGTGGAAATGGCCCACGTGTTGGATTTGTAAGAATCAAGTCTAGAACCAAGTCCCAATCAACAATTCAGATACTTAATGAAGTCCCAGAGACCATTATGCTGCCCCAGTATATAAAGCTCTTTGCCCAGTCAGAAGCTGCTTTTTTCTCTCTTGCTCAGTTCTGTTTGACTCTTTGTCCTAGACCAGAGGAGAACAAAGTGCAACCTTCCAGCTGTTCAGACCACAGCTCCCAACATTCCTTGACATCAGTCATGCTGCCTAGGGTTGCGGTTCAGCAACATCTGAAAGAGCACATGCTCCCCATCCCTGCCCTACATCACAGACCATTCTGAAAGTCACTGTCTCCATCATGTGTCTGCCCATCCTGCATGTGTAAAAGGCCAAGTTACAGAAAAGGAGTGCACGGCATTCCTGTAAGAGAGATCAACATCATAGAATCATAGAGCTGGAAGGGCCTTTTGGTCCAATCCCTTGCCTCCCTGGAGTACACAATTAAAACATTCCCAAGAGGTAGCCATCCCATTTTTGCTACCCTCTATGGCAATCCTTGCATGAATTGACTTAATATGAATCTTCCATAGAGTCCAGTGGTCATCTAATGGAAATCACCTTTTGCCCCCATGTCCCATTCTATCCACTTTTGTTACTCTTCTCCTCCTAAGACCTGAGATCCCCAAACACTGCTTTGTATAACAATACCAAAGATGAGCACTGCCTTACTTACCCAAACCAATGAGAAATTTTTTAAGAGAAAAACACTGTACAGTCTAATGCAAACATACTAAGGAGACCCTAAGGTCACCTCAAACACTGGTGAACCTGGCTAATATTGAATGAAGAGAAGTATTATTATTGCTATTGAGTCATCATCACAACCACCATCATCCTGCCTTGGAACTCAAGGCAGCTTACAAAAGTTAAAATAGATATACCTTTTAAAAAATGTATAAGAGCCTGCAAGGTGCAGTGGTTTGAGCATTGGACTACAACCCTGGAGACCAGGATTCAATTTCCCACTTGGCCCTGGAAACCCTCTGGGTGACTTTGGGCACATCACACCCTCTCAGCCCCAGAAAACCCTGTGATAAGATTACTTTGGCATTGCCATAAATCAGAAATGACTTGAAGGTACATCTTAAAAACATAATTAAACTGTACATAACAATTAAAAAAGAGGACCAACAAACATAAACAGCACAGCACATGAAATGCCCTTTCCTCCTAGGCAGTGATGCTCTCAATGGCCTGCCAAACTGAAAAGGTCTTCACCTCCCTAGGAAAGAATAGCAAGGGGGGCACAAGCCTAACCTCTCTAGGAAGGGAGATCTAGTCCCTGGGAAAAGCCACCAAGGAGGCCTCCTCCAGTGTTCTCAACAGGTGTACCTGTGTAGATCGTGGGAGAGAAAGATGATGTACCCAGAAGATCTCAAGACATGAGCAGTGTCCACTCTCAGTGTGGGCAGTCGGCCAAAGGGCAGCTGATAAGGATTAGAAGCACACAGCAAGCAGGTCTTTTGGCACAGTGATTCTTTATTTTACTCTAGAAAGGAGACAGACTCAAAACAAAAATGAAGCAAACAACAGTCCCAGCAATATGTATAAATCAAGACAGTCAACATAATCCTAAATCAGAGACACAGCAGGAGAAATAGGCAAAAACACAGCAGGAGAAATGGTCAGTTAATCACCGACAAGTTCTGTAGGGGAATGGCTTAGCTTTTATAGATTCAGAGATCAGTGCAGCTTAATTAACTGCTGTTTGTTATAAATTCGCTGAGATCTGTGTAGGTGTTCCCTTTGGTGCCTACACTGAATGAAGGTGGGTATCGGTAAGTTATCTTCTGTGTGAGAAGGAGCAGGGCTCTCTGCTGGGGCTGGCACTGCCCCCTGTTCTGTCTCTGGGGTGGGTGGTGCTGTCTCCTCTTGTTCAGCAGGTTCTGCTGTTTCAGTCTCTGAGTCAGAGTCTACATCTAGGTCCTGGAAGCAGGGCATGACAAGCAGGCTCACATAGGGAGATACAGTCCATTAGATGAGCTGTATAGGGAGGGATTTGTAGGTCACAACCAACACTCTAAATTTTGCCCAGAAACAGGCCATTAGCCAGCAGAGCTGTTTTAACAACGGAATTGTGTGCTTTCTGTGGCCAGCTCCAGTTAACAATCTGGTTTCAGGACTTTGCACCAGCTGAAGTTTCCGAATACTCTTCAGAAGCAGTCTCACATAGAGTACACTACAGTAACCCAAATGCAATCTAACTGGGGCATGTGTCACCAACATTCCAAGGAACAGATGCAGCTGGTGCGCAAGCCATCACTGTCTGAATGCCCTCCTGGCTGCTACTGAAAGAGAACGAAAAAGAGGGAGAGCAAGCTCAGAATGTCCAAACCTAGTTCTGGAGGACATTAAGTAACAGGTAGCATAATTCTTCCCTTGAGCTTGGGATTATGGGGCTACAGAAGAGCTGGGCAGTGAAAGTTTCACCCCAGCCGGCACCCATAGTGCAAGAGTGTAATCTATTGTGACATCAGGGCCAGCCTTGCGATTAGGCAGAGTGAGGTTGTCACCTCAGAAGCTTGATGGGTGCCATGAATGGACAGCAGTAAATCCTTAGTTATTTAATATATTACTACTGAACTGGACCCACAGTGAATCATATTCAGAGTTGTCCCCTTAAAATCATTTCCTCAATTAAGTACCTTGATTTCAGTGGAGAGTATTCAAGTATGACAAATCACTCCTCCAGACAGGGCAAATGTGTCAGGAAGTTGCAATAAATGATGTTTTTCTTGAGAGTACTGAACTATAGTTTTCTTGTGGTCCTGAACTATATTCTGCCAGTTCCCAGCACTAGCTGCAACAATTTTGTGTCCATACTCAAGTGAGTTTATTTTTAATTCCAAGATGTATCAGAACATGTTATTTTTTCTCTGCCCCCCTTTTTTTTTACTGTTAAAGTGCTATAGTGTATCAATGAAATAGTACTTTTGTACTATAACTTCAAAAAAAAATTAAAGAAGAAAAAATTTCCCTTCAAATCCCAGGACTACCTCAGGAAAACTGTTTTAAAAAATCCTTGAAGAGCCCTAGAGCAGATCCAAGAAATTATTGCAAGCAAGCCTCCCACCTCAAAAACTGAACAAATGGATGCAGAGGTGACAACAACCATTGAAACCCAAGGAGCCCTATTATAAGAAATCATGATTGTTATTCTCCTGTCATTTCCAACTTAAGGAGACCCTAAGGTGAACTTGTCAGGGGGGTTTCTTGTCAAGATTTGTACCAAGGGGATTTGTCTTTGCCTTTGCCTTCCTTTGAGGCTGAATGAGTGTGGTTTGCCTAAAGTCACTCGGTGGGTTTCCATGGCCAATCACGGATTCGAACCCTGACCTCTAGCATCATTGTCAAATGCTCAGATCACTACACTATGCTAACCTCTTTAGATAAGTATAAAAGAGATCTGAGTCTGGATCCATTCCACTGTTTTGTTTTTTTAATTGACAGCAATGAGAAGATGTGCTTATGGGATTTTCAAACTCAGCTTGTCTGGAATAGGATGCTAAGCCCTTGACGTCCATAGTGGGGTACCACTTGGTGTTGTTCCTCAGGCAAGAAAGGGTTCTTGAGACACCTGTGAAGATTGTAATCCTAAAAACATTTAGTAGGAGAAAGCCCCAATGAGCACAGGGGCTAGCATTTTCTCCTGCATCTAAGGATAGCAAGTCAGCTTATGGGGAACAGGGCAGAACACATGGTACTAGAGGCCACTGGGGTCCAACACTTCACTGCTGCTTCTGTCACTTAGACAGTTGCCTCACCTTGCCGCCTCTGCCTGTAAGACGACCTCTACCTACATTCCTTCAATACACAAAGAGTCCGGAAACAAAGTACAGTAGCCTCTCCACATTCATGAGGGTTAGGGGCACAGAAGCCTCATGAAAGTGGAAAAACTGCAAATAACCCCCTGCCCGTGATTCCCCTCCATTCCTCTCTGGAGCTTCCCCCTCCCCTTCCTTTGCCTCTGGCCCCAGCGTTGGAAGTGGTGGGGGGAGGAGAAAAAGACAACTTAAAAGGCTTACCAGTACTTTCCCGTCAGACAGAGAAGAGGGGAATTTTGGAGTTCTAATTACTTCCAGTGGTCATCTTGAGAAAGGTGTACCTAACCAATCAGCAGTCAATACACAGCAGAATATGCAACCATGTGGCAGTAAGGCCACGCCTTCAGCAGTGGGAGGGGACTTTGCTCACTGAAAAGGAAAAAAAACACATCCATTTTAAACACAAGCCTCGCAAACCTAGTGTAAGGAATGCAAGGGATGGGAGAAAAAAAGTGGACGGAGGAGGCAAGCACATGCCTTGTGAATAATCAAATTCACGAAGGTCAAACCAAAAAATGTGGAGGGAAGACTACATTCTGCAATGTGACTTGTGGCCCATGGGGTTGCCAGAGTAAAAACTGGAGAGGGCTCTTGTACCTTTAATGTCACCATAAATCAACAGATGACTTGAAGGCGCGCACGCATGCACACACACAGAAGATAGAAATTCAGCAGGTGTTCCTTGTCATGCAACCAGGTAACAAGCGATTCTGCTGAAGCTCCCTCTTCTACACACATTTTTAATCTGGCAGCCCTGCTTGTGGGCTATTCAGGATTTTGTGGGGTGCCAAACATAGCTGCTGGACCAAGTCCATGCTCCATGTATACCACATTGCAAAGTATTTCCAACACCTTTCTCTGCCTGCAAATTGAAGTGGGAAGTCAAGAAGTTTTAAAGGAAGGTTGCATGCTCTTTCTGATTCTTTAAGAAATATTTGGCAAACTTTTACAGAAACTTCAGAGCTGCCTAGAACATAGGCCCTTTTCACATGGCATGGTCCTTTTTGCATGGCCTGGAGCATTGTGCAATTGTGAGGAGCAATCTGCATGATGCACTCACAATCATGCAATGCTCCAGGGGCCAGCAGGCACCGATTGTGCACCTTTTCATCTTCGGCTGGAAGCTGAAAATGGTGCATGATCACACATTGTTCCCGGGCCCTGCGTGCACTTACCTGGCGTGTGGAGCCTTCAGAGCTGTGCCAGTCACGCTTCCTGCCCCAGCGCATCCTGGGAAACTCCCAGGCTGCACTGCGGAAGGAAGAGGTGGGGCTTTTGCGTGAGCAGGCAGCTCATGCAGAGCTGAAGTAGCAGGCACACGAGAGCATCTCGCTGGAGGCTGCTCGTGCGATCCCCGCACCCCAGCACCGGAAAAAGGTAAGGTGCGGAAAGGGCCATAGTCTCAAAGGGACTGCTTTGGGCAAGTATGTTTGAACATTATACCCAGTGACCTGAGAGCTGGCAAAGTCAATCATTTCAGAAACAAAGGCTGCAACATAATGCCCACTTACTTGGGCATCAAGCTCATTGAACTTAATGGAAGATACTTCTGAGTAGACATCTCTGTATACTTCTGAGTATACACAGTTATATCTTTGCAGCAAGAATAGAAAAGGAATTTCCAACTAGACTGAATGGAGCATCTCATGTTATTGCCAAGAGTCCATAATAATCAGGTGAAAATGTGCAGCATTAGCCTGATATCATTCAACAAAAATGAGATTCAAGTACAGTTTTAGGGATTAAATGTACACATAACTGGGCAAGAAAGTGAAATCTAGCCAGTGAAGGATACTTTGTTTTCATAAGCAGAACATGCGTAACAGCCTATTCCTCAAAATACATACAAAAATTCCTCAAAATACATACAAAGATTTATCTATGAAACTGCCCCTGGCCAATTCTTTTAGTTGCAAACATTCTGGACTGAAAAGTTTTTGTTGTTTTTTTCATTTCCTATCTTCATGATCATTTACAGTTAGCAAATCCTCTGAAAAATCCCCAAAGATAGCAAGGGAGATGTTTCTTACGGCAAATACTGTGCTTCCCAAGTTTACATTTGGAGAAGGGCCTGACAGACATCTATTCTAAATGGGATCTGAATGAATTTCCACTCAGATTCTTTACTATGAGAATAAAAGGTGTCAGAAAGCAGCCACTGACTGTTGAAACTGCTATTATCCACAGCTTGGAAATAAGCAATTACAATTAACTGGTCTACATAAAAAGTTACTTGTAATTCTTTTTTTCCAGTAATGAAACTCTTAACTATTGTTAAGGAATAACTTTACTCCTTTTTAGATGTAAACTTGGAAACTTTTTATTTACAGGGGTATGGCCTCACTTTTGGGAAGAGGAGGAATATCACGTGGCTCAAGGGCTGGCTCATGCTGCCTTTTTAAATCTCTGATGTCAGTGATTAAGTGATGACTGGTGCACTTTCACACTGTCCAGTTACAGCACTAAGGCCATTTATGCACCATACTGTTATAGTGCTATGATTGCACTTTCAACATCCTGTGGAATTCTGGGGTTTGTAGTTTACTGAGGCCAAAGAGCTCTCTGGCTGAGAATTCTAAAGGCCCCTCCCTAAACTGCAAACCCAGGATTCCATAGGATTTTGAAAGTGGAATAATAACAATATAACAATGCAGTGCAGAAATGACCTATGATTCCACTTTAACTGCCAGGGCAACATCCTATGGAATCCTGGGATTTGTAATTAAGGGAAAGGTATTTACAAGTCTCAGTCAGAGAGTTCTAGTGTATCACTGAAGTATAAATCTCAGGATACAGTTGTGGTAGATAAAGTGGAATGATAGTGCTAGAATTGTGTAGTGTGAAAAGGCCCCAAATGGGTGAGGAAAGAGGGTGTTTTGTATCCCAGGACTGCAGATTACAGCTTTCAGATTACTTATTAAAGTTTCCTGAGAAACAAGAAAGCAAAGTGTTATTTTATAAAGCTATCCGTACAGTGGCCACTAACTACTTTGGAGGATCTTGGGACTACATCCCCAAATAGTTATTCTAAGAAGAAACTTCCTGAGCTCAAATTAAAAAAGCCACATGACATTAGGGACAGAGCTGCTCATTTGGCCCTGTAGCTTCTACTCTGTGTGGAAAGAATGGATTGTCTTCACAACACAGAAAAGAGGCCTTCCTTTTCTTCATCATGTAGAGGATGGAAAACAAGTTCTCTGGGAAAATCATTACACTATGAAAGAACACAAGACCAAACTCCAAAAGCATTTATTGTGGAAATAAGGACCAGCTGCACACCTTGTTTCATCCCCTTCTAGCTTTGCTGCTGTCGCATCTCAGCAGCAAATAAGCAATGCAATTTTTAGCTGGGATGTTCAGAAATTCTAAGCTACTGAGCTTTCCATAACTCCTGATATGTGTTTCAGATTACTGAAAATCATGGAAGCAGAGACTTCGGAGATTCTCTAGCTACTTCTTATAGCCCACTTGAGGGAGTAGGATTGTCCAATCTCCCACATCCAAATACAAAGAATGGCTCAGTAGAACTTATGAACAGTGGTGTAGTGACAGGGGGGCGATGGGGGCGGTTCACCCCCAGAAGCAACGTTTTTGGGGCATCCTGGCTCGTAGCCACACCCCCATGCACTGAGGACACCCCACACACACACTGCAGCCACACCCCTACACACCGCAGCCACGCCCCATGCCCTCCCACCATGCACTCCAAGTTCCGCTGCTCCTTATGAAAGCTGAACCTGAACCTTAGGGGCATTTTCTTAAATATGAATGTGTCAAAGATAAGATAAAAAGATAAGATACCTTAAGATTCCTGAAGTTGTGAAGGCCTGAAGGGAAAAAGAAAAAAAGTTGGGAGGAACACTGTGGGGTGGGACTGGACTTTTTTTCCTCCTATTTTATTTCCCCTCAAAAAATAAGGGGAGGGGTACCAGAATTCATCATTTGTTATATTTTTCTGGGCTTCTGCATAATGTTTATATGCTCACTGTCGGAATGAGCACAAAAAAAACAAACCTGGGGCCAGTAGACTTTGCAAACCAAGAAAGTCAACACAACTTGGTCTCTTTTACACTCATGAATACTGAAGCAAATGCCCCTGAACCTCAGATTCACTTTCCTAAATCCTATGGAGCCACTATTTGTATTTGGGTGGGGAAACTGAACCAGTCCCACAGGCAGGGTATGACAGGTAGCTGGAGAACTCTGAAGTATCTGTTTCCATGATTTCTGTGATTTGAAATGTCCAACAATTCTCTCCAAGTAGATCTCAGTTCTTCGGCAAGTGTACCAAGAAATAATTCTTGTTATGCCTGCACAGGTCTTGAATTCAGATCTATCAGAGGGGTCTTCCTCTGTGTCCCAGAAGTAGAGAAAATGCATTATGGGAGGACATGGGAGAGGGTCTTTTCTGCAGTGGCACCCCAGTTGTGGATTCCCTCCCCGCAAGACCCAGTTGACACCAGCATTGGGACGATTTCAGTGCCTGGCCAAAACTTGATTTTTTATTAAAGCCTTTGGGCCTAACTGATTTTATCCAAGACTATCTGAAATTATTTTAACCAATTTTAATTCATCTGGTTTACCTGTTAGGCAATTGAATATATTTTCAATTTTATTTTCAACTAACATTACTTGTTGTTTTAAACTGATTTTATTGTAAGCAACCCTGAGATCTTCAGATATAGGACAGGGCATAAGTATTTTAATAAAAATCAATAAATATTGAGGTAGTTCATAGAGACCTCAGAACTGTTTTTAAAGTGGGGGGCTCAACATTGGTTGGCAGGTTATGAATTTTGCTTACTTGCAGGTACTTTCACAGGAGGGCAAATTACTTTCCCCATCCATAGTCGTTTACACATCCTTCAATATCATGATTCTTATAAGCAACATGTGTACTTAGAAGTGCTTTCCATGAGTTCCATGCAGCCAACTCCCAAGTGAGTGTGCACACAACAGATTGAAGGTAGCCTTTATGATTCCTTGGAGATCTCAGCAACAATTGCTGTCTTGATATTTCTTAGTGCTTGATCAGTTAGTACACTTCTGACTGATTATACCTGAGGATGCTCAACCACACAGAAGTCTTGGTGGGCCAATTTTGCCTGAACATATCAGGGAGGTTAAGTTCTCTAGCCTAGTCTTTGGGGAGGGTGGGAGGGTGAAAGAATCCCCTGTTCCCAAACAATTCTGGAGTCGGTGATGGCTTGGCCAGAAGTTTCCACGGATCTGGCAAAAAAGGGAAGGGGAAGGGGAAGGACAGGATTGTTGTTGTTGTTGTTGTTGTTGTGTGCCTTCAAGTAGTTTCTGACTTATGGTGATCCTAAGGTGAACTTATCATGGGGTTTTCTGAGACTGAGTTTGTATGGCATGCCCAAAGTCACCCAGTGGGTTTCCCTGGACAGAAAGGAAATTGAACACTGGTCTCCAGCTTTGTAGTCCCATGCTCAAACCACTACACCACACTGACTCTACCTGCCAACAGTGTTTTTTGTGGAGTCATGCAATAGCCAGGTGTTTTAGCCTCAGTATAGCAGTATAGTAATAGATCTGGGGCCAGATGATGTCAAAATGTTCTGGGAGTGAGAACAGGTAGAAGCAGCTGCACTACTTGCCAAGTATCAGAGGTCTGTTGTAATCTGCTTAGCACCTCCTCTACCATTATTCCATCATGCTGTTGAAACTGGTTTCTGAATGGTCTTTGCAACAGCCCCACACTGAGCAGGGGAAGATAATCATGCCTCAGAGTTACAGAGGTGAACAAAAGGGGAGAGTAGAAGGTGCAAAGCTTTTCAAAAGGCTTCCACACTCAACTGCAAACATACCTTATTGAAGGGGGTTATGTACCATGTGACTCTGCTTTCCTCATGCTCTCCAAAGAAGATCAAGAAAGAGATCCAAAATCATCTTAAAGCTTGCAAAACTAGCAGTAGTGATCTCCACTGCCACAATGGAGAAACGCCCAGCCACAAAGGAGAACCATTATCTCAGAACCCTACAGTTACAAAGAACAGTAAATGAAGGGGCACAACAAGTTCATCCTAATCCGCACAGACAGCATTTCACTGGAGATGCCATCAGCAAAAGTGCTAGAGGTTGAGGTAATGTTGTATATAAACTACAGGTTCTTAATTGCCTGGCATGCATACTTTCCCTTAAGTGTAATCAACTTACAGAATGCAGTCTTTATTTCTCTTGTGCAATTCCAGGGAGAGTGCCAACGTTATTTAACTGCAAACAGAGAGTGCTTGAGGGAGAAGCAATATTTATTTTAAAAATGAAAACAAAACAAATATTTTCCAGGCGTTCCTTCTATAATTAAAAATGAAATTGTTGTGTAAGTTTATCCCAAGATGGTACGTAACAGTCAACGTATCGCCAACCTCAAGACTAGTCCTAGGAAGAGAGTGAATGCACCTCTTTTCTTTAGGATTTGCATGGCCCATTGAGTCTTCTCCATCTTCTTCTCCCATTACCATCCCTCCAAGGACTATGGCCATTGGCTTCCAGCATTCCACTACCAGCCACCGCGTTCCTTTATCTGTCTGTTTCTTTTTTTCTCTGTACGTGCTCATTGAATCATTGGGAAGCAGGATCAGCATTAGCAGGTGATGAAGACAGTGTGTCACGGCAGGGAAGAGGAAAGTAGAGGCTGGGATTCACCTGTGACTCCTAAGACTGTTTTCAAGAGTTCTTCACCAACTTTTTTTTTAAAAAAATCAGGTTTTATTTTCTAGTATTTTATAACCAAGAAATAAACTGGAAGTGACTCTCAGGTGAATAAAACCCAGGGGAAATCAAAACAAGAAGAATGCCCAGGCATTTTAAGTTTTAAAAATTACAGTTAAAACAGTCTTCTGATGAGTGTGTGTGTGGGGGGAGTGGGAACGTAGCCTTCCATCTCCAGTGAGGGGTGGTTTCTTCCCATGAACCTTGAGTGGTTGCCCAGCCCTCAATGAATGACTAGCTCTTATCATTCAGCCAAATGTTGAAATACACTGATGTCAGCCATTGGTCTATCTTGCCTGCTACTGTCTGTTCTGCCTGGAAGCAGACTTCCAGTTTCTCATGGTCCAGTCTTTTTCAGACCTATGATCTGAGATCCTCTAACTGAAGCTGAGAGCATCTGCGTGCAAACTGAATGCTCTGTAACTGTTAACAGTGAGTCCTCCCATATAAAAATCCTCTCCTCAATTCCCATGGTTAATTGTTGCTGGAGCTCTCTGGTCTGGTCATTCAACTGATAGCTGTAACAGTGGGCTGCAAATTGAACCTCCATATTCAGAGACAGTGTATTTTTGTGTACCAGATATTGTGCAAAAGCTATAGTCAGACTTCATGGCCTCTGTGGAAAGAGACAGGGTCCTGAACAGGTGGACTACTGACTCCTCCTGTGCCTCCACCCCAGCAATTACTCCAGAGGCCAATGGCTGCGGTTGATTTAACTGGCCAAGCCTCTTTGCTTCACAATCATCCCTTCCCCCAATTGGAGCATGTACACAATCAGAAGAGTGTTACATGTAACTCCTCACAGAAATCCCGCAGATATATTCGTGCCTTACAAACGTCCCATAACTCTTTAAAGGCAAGCTCCTTGGTAATCAGTTGTGAAGAAGGTAGCCAGCCCATCAGCCCCACTACACTCACTCCCCCCATCCTCTCTCTCTCTCTTTCTCTCTCTCTCTCTCTCCCCATCTCTCCATCTCTCTCCTTTATGAAACTTTCTTCAAGGCTCCCACTTGTCTTTTTCATTGTCTTGCCTCTGCAGCTCTAGCCCTCTCCCACCACATGCCTAACACAGCCACAGCAGGACAATTGCTATCCTGACAGATAAGGCTGCTTGGCATTTCTTCCTCCCCAAGTGTCAGTTTCCTTTCCTGGGCTGTCTCTCCACAGCCTTACCATGCTTGTTCCATTCCCTCTAGGTATGGAGGCGTCTATGATGTGCTTCCCACCCAGGGCTCTCCTTTCTCTGCCCATTGAGCACCTGAGCTGGAGGTACCTGCAAACCCTTTACTGGTCACCACAACTGGTCCTGGTCTCTCCTTTTACTCTGCCCCTCTTGCTCTTTTCCTGCTGGCTCCTCCCTTCCTGGTCTCTGTTTATCCTCCCTTTCCTCCTTATTGTTCATCAGCCCTCCACCTTTTAACCCCTGTGACCTCACTCAACCCCTCTTGATTTCCTTCTCCGCCACCACACCTGGAAATCCCACATCATGGCCAAAGCTGGAGGCACACATCAGTTGGTGTGTCTGTCATTTGCTGGCACTGCCCACCTCCACTGATCTGCAGTCATTCTTCTCGTTGCTATCTTCTCCTGCCAAGTAAGCTCAAGATCACTGTAGGCTGCACACTCCCCATTGTCCCTCCCCATAGCCTGTTTCTGAAATTTTCAGAAGCATCTAGCTAGCCATTACTGGACAAGCGAGTGATCACTTGCAACACCACAAGTGTGGTAGAAAAGAAATGTTGCACTCATGCCCTGCTTTGTGAGCTCTTATTCTGTTCTTATTTGCAGCAGTCCCTGGCTTCCTATGGATTAGAAATCCTAGTCCTCAGTACTTTCATGCTCTTTCACCTTCCTTCTGCTTTTCCCCCCACCCTGCTGTGCCTGACTCTCTCCTTCTTACTGCTCTTCCTCTGCCTTCACCATGGTACTTGTTCAGCCTTTCCACTGTCTACACTCACATTTACCAAGCAGGTGGGTCTTCTTTCTCTTTCAACTGTTCAAAGAATATGAGGCCCTGCAAAGGGAAACATAGCACAGAAACTCCTAGAGGCCCTCTGGAAAAATGAATTTTCCAGATTTACAACAGCTTGTTTTTAGGGAAGGTTAGGGTTGTCTGCCACCTAGTGAGTACAGATGATACTCCAGATTCCAGTCATATTTTAATTGACTAAAAGCAATTCATAGAATCATAGAAATCTAGAGTTGGAAGAGACCACACAGGCCATCCAGTCCAACCCCCCTGCCATGCCTCAAAGCACTCCTGACAGATGGCCATCCAGCCTCTGCTTAAAAACCTCCAAGGAAGGAGACTCCACTACACTCTGAGGCAGCACATTCCACTGCCGGACAGCCCTGACTGTCAGGAAATTCTTCCTGAGGTTCAAGTGGAATCTCCTTTCCTGCAGCTTGAATCCATTGCTCCTTGTCCTGGTCTCTGGAGCAGCAGAAAACAAGCCCTCTCCTTCCTCTACATGGCATCCCTTCAAATATTTAAACATGGCTATCATGTCCCCTCTTAACCTTCTCTTCTGCAGACTAAACATACCCAGCTCTCTAAGTCTATCCTCATAGGGCATGGCTTCCAGGCCTCTCACCATTTTGGTCGCCCTCCTCTGGACTTGCTCCAGCTTGTCAATATCCTTCTTGAATTGGAGTGCCCAGAACTGGACACAGTATTCCAGATGGGGTCTAACCAAAGCAGAGTAGAGTGGTACCAGTACCTCCCTCGATCTAGACACCATACTCCTATTGATGCAGCCGAGAATTGCATTGGCTTTCTTGGCTGCCGCATCACACTGCTGACTCATGTTCAGCTTGTGGTCTATGAAGACTCCTAGATCCCTTTCACACGTACTGCTATCCAGCCACGTGTCCCCCATCCTATATTTCTGTATTCCATTTTTTCTACCTAAGTGTAGGACCTTACACTTCTCTCTGTTGAATTTCATTTTTTTCGCCTTGGCCCAGCTCTCCAATCTATCCAGGTCATTTTGAATTTTGATCCTGTCCTCTGGCGTATTAGCAACCCCTCTCAATTTGGAGTTATCTGCAAATTTGATGAGCATGCCCTCTATTCCTTCATCCAAGTCATTGATAAAAATGTTGAACAGCACTGGGCTCAGGACAGAACCCTGTGGCACCCCGCTAGTCACATCTCTCCAGGATGAAAAGCAGCCATTCGTGATCACCCTTTGGGTTCGGTCGGTCAACCAATTACAAATCCATCTAACAGTAGCCCTGTCCAGCCCACATTTTACTAGCTTCATTGCAGGAATGTCACGGGGAACTTTGTCGAAGGCCTTACTGAAATCGAGATATGCTACATCCACAGCATTCCCTTCATCTATCAAGCTAGTAACTCTATCATAAAAAGAGATAAGATTAGTCTGGCATGACTTATTTTTGGGAAATCCATGTCGACTTCTCGTGATTAATACATTTAAAAAAAATAAACCTAGAGTCCTGTTAGTAGTCACCCAAATTCCAGGTGTGTAGGTTTCATAGTCTTGAGAAAGTCACACAGACATATATATTCTTCTTATTGTTTTAGAAATTACTATTTTAGAAATATTTAAGCCAGCAGAGCAATCTTTACATATTTAATAAAGAGATGTCAATCAAGTGACAGTGATACAAAAGCTAATTTTAAAAAAAAATACTCCAGCATACTATCTCATCTAATATATAAAAGTCAAAATTTGTCTCTTTGTCTGTGTAAGGCGAAGACCTCATATGATTGGCTGTACCAGGTGAAGATTTTATGTGATGAGCTGCCTAAGAAGATTCTATGGAATCCTGGGGTTTGCAGTTTAGGGAGGGGCCCTTAGAATTCTCAGCCAGAGAGCTCTTGGGCTTCAGTCAACTGTGTCTGTTTTAAATAAGCCGGTTGCTATGGAGAGAAGGCCTAGCAGCAAGGAGGAGGGCAGTGTATTCCCTCAGGAACCCAAACTTTTTATGTTAATAACTGAATACAGATTGGATTGGGGAATATGGGGGAAATTACAGGTACTGGTCAAGAAAGTTTGAGAAATTAGAGACACAGGATCTCAAATCTTTCTAACAAGTATTACCTATGAGAACACAAAATCCCAGGCAACACCCAGGTGTATATGTTAGTATTGAATAAATCTAAGTTGTATTTTAGGAAGGATGATGTTCTAGAATACAATTTTTGCCCAAAAGGAAGACCTCAGTTCTATTTGACAACATAGAAGTGAGATGAAAGACTTTACAAAGGAGTAGGGAGCTTGGGGAAGGAGAAGGAAAGCCCCTTCAGTCTCAGTTAGAAAGTAGAAGGGAAACTCCGAAGTCTAAAGTAATCTCTTCTCCTAATATGACAGCCGAAAGTCATTTTTCCACACTTCACAAGTCAGACAAAGATGCACTGAGATTCCCCAAATGCCTGACTCATAATCAGAGATAGATAACAGTGCCTAAAAAGTTTCAAGAGCAGTTTCATAACTGACCACTGTAAGCTTGGAAATTACCTTAACCACAAGGGCAGAACAATGAAAAGAATGGAGGAAATTAAAAGTTTCCACTTATGTGTGCCAAGTAACAGATTCAAAACTGATATAAATATATGTGCCTACCTGGTACCTGAGAGCTGAACCTGAAATTATTATTAATATTTTGCATGGAGCTATGCTTACTCTTTCCATACTCAAGGCCATTTCCACACTAGACTGTTGTAGCGTGATTATTCCACTTTCAACATCCTATGGAATCCTGGGGTTTGCAGTTTAAGGAGGGGCCAACTGCAAACCCCAGGATTCCATAGGATGTTGAAAGTGGAATAATCACACTATAACAGTCTAGTGCAGAAATAGCCAAAGACAGATGAAGGGGACCTGTTCCAGGTCAGAATCCACATGTGGGAAATAGGGGGCTTTAAACTTCTACCTGACACTCTAGACCCAGTCTGGATTGGAAGGCCTCCTGCAATTTGCATTGGAAAGGACCGTCCCATTGAAATGTAAGAGGCTTGCAAGCTGCTAAACTTCTATTCCTTTCCACAGTGGTTTACCCTGAAGTCTGCTCCCCAACATCACTTCTTTCTCAGCCAGATTCTGACAGAGAGGTATTCATCTGCAAGAACAGCCAAACCAGGGGAGGTTTTGAACCTTGCATTTGTACACCCATTTTGCTTTAAAACGAGGAACCCTCATTCCCATTTTAGACATGTTTCACCAGCAGTTCTTAACCTGGGGTCTTGGGACCCTAGGGGCCTGCAGAGCCCTCACAGGGGATCTGCAAAGCCCTGCTGCTGAACACCAACAGCAGCAGCAGAAGCAGCAAGAGGATTGCAACAGTGATGGGGGAGAGAAACTGCTCCTCCATTTGCAAATGATGGAGCAGTTTTGGCACAGGCACTCTCCCACTGCTGTGTCCCTGACAAAAGGGACATAGCAGCAGGCATGTGTACGTGCCCAAACTGCTTCCACATTTGCAACCAAGGAGCAGTTTCACCCCACACATGTACACACTGCTGCATTCCTGATGAAAGAGACATGGCAACAGGCATGTGCACACACCCAAACTATGATCCTACAGACCAGAGTTTAAATCCTCAATCAGCTAGAGAAACCCAGTGGGTGATCTTAGACACATCACATTCTCTCGGCCTCAAAGAAAGGCAAATATTGCCAAGAAATCCCTCCCCCCATGACAGGTTGGCCTTAGGCTTGCCATAAGTCAGTTTTCAAAGGGCAGAGACATGATGGCTAGAAAAAACCTCCGCTTGTTAGCTGCACTTTGTTGCTGTGTGCCTTCAAGTTACTTCTGTCTTATAGCAACCCTAAGGTGAACTATCACAGGGTGGGGGTTTTTTTCAAGATTTGTTCACAGGGGGTTTGTCTTTGTCTTCCTCTGAGATTGAGATTTGCCCAAGGTCACCCTGCACCTGAGAAGGGATTTGAATCCTAGTTCCCAAAAGCCTTTGATAAATAAATACATTTTGAATATTTAAATCTAAATTTAAATATTTATAACTTGAATTAAGTCTTGGTGATCCCTGGCAAGAAATTATATTTACAGGGGGTCCCCAATAAAGAAAAGTTTACAAACCACTGTGTTTGACAAAGGTATGCCTTTAAAAGGAGAAGTTTGTCCCCACTAATCGCTGTAGTCTTGGCTTCATAACTGCATCAGACTTATGAAGAGAGAAGCATATTTGGAGATTTCTCTGATTCTCCCATGAAATGGAAGCTTAACCAAAATCCAGTTCTTCCCCTCTTCCAGAACTATTGACAATTACTTTCTGGTTGATGCCATAGCCAAATATATCATTTTAAGTATGCATTCGCTTATATGATTTTAAAAAATCAACCTGCTCTGAAAATTGGATGTTCTCTTACTACTTGGAGCAATGCAAGGAGGAGGGGGATAGACATCTTTTTTGCTCTGAGATATAAATAATAGAGCTCACTTGTCTCTTCTCTGGCAGTCTCCAGAGTCTGAGTTCTTATATCAGAGCTGTGTCAAGAACCATGAAGCGTTACAACTTGACCAGGCTCTGACCCAGCACTAAGTACTAAGCTCATCTTCCTCTGAGACAACATGGCTGAAGGTATGAAAAAGTCTTTCTTTTAAGAGAAACAACATTCCTGTTAAATTGTTGAAGCCATTGCTACTGCTTGCTTTGCAACTCTAAAAAAAAGTGTTTTTTTAAAATCCCAATATTTTCTACACATCACGTTTCCACTGCAAATTGCAAATCAAGCTGTCGAGAATACAAGACAGGTTGATCAAAAATGAATAATCTAATTTCATATTTCAACAGGAAGGAAAAGAAAAACATGCCACCTTTGAACTTTTACACTCCTGTGTGTTTTAGCTGTGAATCCTAAATGTAATCTTTAATAAATAATTCAGGACCCTCTGTATCTTATTTTTAGCAACAAGAGCCCAATGATTCACGACTTTAAAAAAAAAATTCAAGCCAAGATCCCAACTCAAATATCCTCACGTAACATGAATTATCTTTGGCTATTTTCATGATTAAATTTCACCAACAGAGTGCTACGAGGTGATCTTTCCTCAGTTTGCTATATAAAGCTCAATTATAATCTGTGAAAAAAAAAACCTTAGTAAACTCCAATTAAGCTGTAATTAGACCAACATCATGGTAAAGAAGACTGCAGACAATTTTGTATTCTCCTTCTTCTTTGGAGTTATTCCAGAATCAGCAAATAGTCAAAGGATTTAAAGCCTGGATGACTGACACACATAGTGTTCAGAAACTGTGGGTATGTTTGTTTTTATTAACAGTTTGTTGGATTTTTCCCCCATCTTTCAGTACAACACAAAGAGTGAGAATCTCTCCACTCTTGTTGCCTCATTATAGGTCACTTCCCTCACACATTGAGGTTTCTACCCACTCTCTACATTGTCCCATATCTGGAAAGTAGAGATACCACAGATGTAAACTGGGTAACTCAACAGTAATAAAGAAAAAGCAGGAATGGGGACATCAGGTAGAAATTTAAGTGCTGGTGTTGTCATTACCCACAAGCCAACATTGGCACAGGTTCTCTGCCCTGTAGAGCGGATTCTCAGGAATGAAGCACTGTTTGTATTATAGGAAACCACATTACCCAGAGGTGTCTTTGCTAACAGTCAGGTTTTAAAATCCTTAGGAATACAGCACAACATATAACTTAAGCAACAAATAGAAAACCCATTGGAAATGGGCCCAGGATTATCCCAGCCTTGGAGAAGGTACTATAGGTTCTCACTGTTCCTCCTAGTGCTGGGGACTACTGAGCTTGCCTCTTTAAGAGGCAGAACCCAACAGACCTAATCAGAATCAATGTGGTACTTCATTTAATATAAAATGATAGAATCATAGAATCCTAGAGTTGGAAGAGATGAAAAGGGCATCATCTAGCCCCCACCGTGCAGGGATACACCATCAAAACATTCCCAACAGATGGCCATCCAGCCTCTGTTTAAAAACCTCTGAAGAAGGAGACTCTATCACATTCTGAGGCCATATATTCCACAGCTGAATTGCTCCTACCATCAGGAAATTCTGCCTAATGTTTAGATGGAATCTCCTTTACTGAAGTTTGAAGCCATTGCTCTGTGTCCTAATCTCTGGAGCAGTAGAAAACAGACTTGTCCTATCCTTTGTATGACATCCCTTCAAATATTTAAATATAGCTGTCATGTCACTTCTTAACCTTCTCTTCTCGAGGCTAAACATACCCACCTCCCTAAGCCACTCCTCATAGGACATGGTTTCCAGGCCTTCTACCATTTTGGTCACTTTCCTCTGGACACATTCCAGCTTGTTGATATCCTTCCTGAACTGTGGTGCCCAGAACTGGACAAAATATTCCAAGTGGGGTCTGACCAAAGCAGAATAGAGTGGTACTATCACTTCCCCTGACCTAGACACTATACTCCTATTGATGAAGGCCAGAATCACATTGGCTTTTTTAGTTGCTGTTGGCTCATGTTCAGCTTGATTACAGTGATGTAATGATGTCCATGCCATAGGGGAATTCATTCCTACCAAATGGGGCTCACTATGGGGCTGGCTGTGTGATTAATATGACTACCCTAGTGTGTGTGTGTGTGTGTGTGTGTGTGTGTGTATGTATCTGCAAAACTGGAGAAGAAATAAAAGCCAAAACATGCACAACTGAATTCATTATTTGTTGATATTTTTTTAAAAAAGAATGTGTCCATGCAAAGCAGAGCTTGCATCTTCAAAGAAGTGGACTCATTTTTTGAATCAGAGTCATGGGAAAATGAGGACAGATTGAACCTATTTTTTCAGTCTCCTTTTGGGTGAAAAATTCCGCTGAATTCTCAAAATACCCTAAGTGAGTAAAACAGAAGTTCCCTGCTTAGTCAAAAGAAAAGCAAAGTTCAAGGGTACTCAGAAGAAGCAGTGAAAACAGGACACATCTCTTTTGCAAGTATATACAGAAGTATAAAGGACTAGATTGTTAAGGAATAAGCATGGTCAACAAGTTTTGAGAGAAACCAAAATCTGCCCTTTACATGTAGTTGTGATACTGATTACCATCATCGTCAACCCTTTGGAGGCATATTCCAGCAGCAACCTAAAACACTTATGAAACAAAACTGAAGCAAGAGCCTAAGACCCATGTTGGTTTAATTTCACCAAGCGTAAAACCAGACAGAACAGGAACAAAATCTGGGACCTTTCAGTTAGTCTGGATGCACCCTAATGTAAGTACATTGACAAAATTAGCTGTTGGGAGGGAAAGATCCACACAGAAGCATTCCTTTGGAAGGACATTCTCCTATTCTGAGACCAATCCCAACTATATTTAAATTTAATTAATTCATCGAATATCTCACCTTTTCCCCAGCACAAGATTCATGGCAACTGACACTGAATACAAAAGTGATACAAAAGTGGTGTGAGGGAATTTGGCCACTGTAAGTCTCGTCCCCCTCCTCAAATTAATATAGGAAAGCCAGACCATTTTAAAACACCCACACACATACACAGGGACAGCCCATGGTCTGAGCAGAAGCAGCAACTCAGCCTGAAGAAATGGGATGAGGCAACTCCCCTGCTCATATCACAGGCCACTGGTACACACACACACACAGCCTTCATTTTTTTTTTTTAATTAACACTCATACATTCACAGGCACCGTCACACACTCCTCCTGACCAGCTGGTGGCAAAAATAAATCAAAACTTATCTCTGTTTCAAAAATTAGCATTGCATTGCTGGTCCTCAGCTATATTCTGCTCTTCTTAGGAACTGTGATCTTCACCTGAGTGCTGTCTCAGAGAAAATGGTCATTGTTTTTGCTCTGCTCTGCTCCTGCCCAGCAAGGCAGGTTTTTGAAAAAGGCTGTGATTGGCTGTGGGTATCATCCTGATGTCCATTTCTCCTCCTGTCTTCCAGTGAGGCAAGGATACCGGGGGTTTCCTTCCCACCTAATGGCACCCAGGAAGTTTGGCAAACTCCCCTGCCCTGCCCACTGTTGTCAGGAAAAGAGAACAACAGGGCATGTCCAAAAGTTTCTGTCATGTGTGCATGTGCTAGTCTCTGGCAAGCTGAGGAACAGCATGTTATCAGCCATCTCGTTGTAACTGGGGGTTTGCATGCTCTGTCATAGATTCATAGAGTTAGAAAGGGCTCCATGGGCCATCGAGTCCAACCACCTGCCCATTGCAGGATTTTCAGCTAAAGCATCCCCAATAGGTAGCTATTCAGCTTCCTTTTCAAGACATCCAGAGAAGGCACTCCCACCACCTCTATAGGCAATTGGTTTCATTGCCAAACTGCTCTTCATCTCAAGAAGTTCCTTCTTGTGTTGAGTCAAAAGCTATTCTCTTGTAACATCAAACCATTAGAGCTGATCCTATCTACTAGGGCAGCAGAGAACAGGGCTACCCCCTCCTTTCTGAGACAGCCCTTGAGATAGTTAAAAGAGTGCCATCATGTCACCCCCTCAGTCCTCTCTTTGCCCAGCTAAACACGGCCGACCCCTTCATCCTTTCCTCATAATGTTTTGTTCTCCATACCTCTTATCATCCTTGTTACCCTCTCTGAACCTGCTCCAACTTTTCCATACCCTTCTTAAAATGAGATGCCCAGAACTGAATGGTGTACTCCCAGTGACCAGTGCAGAGTATAGGAAGATTTTTACTTCCCTCAGCTTGGAAACTATGCTTCTATTTGTTGAGGCTGTGCCACTTTCCATCTGAGGTTTGCAATGGATGGATAGGGACACAAGCAGTACATGGATCGTTATTGGATCACCATTGAATCTTTGGCTCCACCGACACACTCGATCATCCCTCCCAACCCCCATAAGGAACAAAGCAGTTGGAGATTTGGCAGCATTGTTTTATGATGCCCCACAGACCTTCACTCAGAAGCATAAACACCTTTGAGCCATTTCTTCTATGTAGAGCACCTGCCCATATGAAGGATGGGGTTTACTTCCCGATCTATATGCATAAACTAGATTGTCTGTACAACCATAGACTCACAGGCACAGTTAGGAACTCTGGGGGATTTGTACCACCCTTGAACATAGGCACAATGTCTACATGCATTCTCTTTGTGTACATACACTATACAGCTAATCAAATAGGGAAGAAATAATATTCATGATTATTTGTTCCTCAGTCAAAAAAACAGTTTTTTCATCAGTTTGGAAAGCCTGTTAGAAAGAACAGGCCAGCAAGAATTTTTGCACAATTTGTATATGTGTGCACATGTGTGCACACAAACACATACAGAAACAAATCACATGTTTTTTCTCCACAGGATAATTTATCAATAACACTTTGGGACATTTGAATACAAGGATAATATTGCAGGGGAATAATCCCTTTCCCTTACCATGGAGAGAAAACCACTGCAATGTATCAATGTATCTTTGTATGCAAGATTGAAATAGTCAAGGATTTACTTTCCTATAATCAAAGGTCCCTTTGTAGCTTAGGCTAGGACTCATCCCCATGATTTTGCTACCCCCGTACCCTACACATGGTCTCTGAATGTGTGGTGATGACAGGTGCTACAGATATCATGGAGACCTAAATCCAGTTTTTAGACCCAACCAGAGTAGACTAGTGAAATTGCTGGAATTTTTACCAAGCGCACATTGATTCAATGGGCCCACTATAATTAGGACTAGCAATTGGATTTAGGTTTGCATCTGCTAATTGGAAGAACTTCCCATCAAGTATTGTACTTCCCCAATTGTTTTCACTGAGTTGTGCCACAAGTGTTATTATCTAGCATCAGCTTTCCTTGGGTTGTTTCTATGGTCCCAAAGCAGAGTGTGACCTTACAGGGATTTCTAAAGAAGGTGTCTTTTCAGAGCAGGACATGTGACAATATACCTTCCAACACTTTACAGATAAAATCAGGGACACGTGGCCAAGTAAGATCAGTGTTTGGTCAAGATTAATGAGGAAGAGTAGACAAACTAGGAGAGGTTGCAGCAGTTTGCTTTTGTCTGAGCTCACTGAGGTTGCTCTCTTCTCCTCTCTCTCCCCCGCTGAGTTAATTGCATGATGATTCCCACTCACCCTGGTCATGCTAGTTCTCACTACCCATCTTAGATCAGTAACATACAAACTATTTATTTTGACATTATCTATGCTGACCATTTAAATCATCAACAACTTAATTTTGTAGAAATCTCCAGGGCATCTGTGGTGTCTTATGGCTTCCTTGTCACTGAGGTGGTGATCTGCTCTGAGTTTTAGCTGAAATTTTTAAAGAGCTATCCAAGCTTCTAAAAGATATTCCCAAAATAGATCTAGCAACTTGGATAGCTCCTTTAAAATTCAGATAGAAACACAAAGCAGATGATAGCAGCCCATTGCCATGGAAGTCACCAGCAGTCCTTTAAGGGCATCACACAACAAATAAAGAAGCAGTGACAATGTAAACACTACCCACCCACCCAAAATGCATGAACAACCACTGAAACAAACCCATGTAATTCAATACAGGTGTGGGAATTGTGGAGTCCAGAAGGGTCCCATATGGCTCTTGTTCCCTTGAACCTTTCCCAAAAACCAAGTCTTTAAAAAATCCAGCTTCTGGAGGTATGGCCTCTGAGGCTTCAAGGGTGTCCCTGCCAAAAAAACAGATTAAATTTTTTAAAAAAAAAATATGACCAGAAGTGAGCACACAAGATTTCACAGACCCAAAAATGACCAGACCCTCTGAGCACAGCCCTCTTTGATTTAATAGAACAGAATTTAACAATGTTAATCAGAGCTAACTTAGACTGCATTTTGGAATGCCCCAGCAAATGAAATAGTCTTCACACAATGTGAAAACAACATCAAAGCCCAGGACAGCTTTCTGGGATGGAAAATATGAACCCCAAATGAGACCACTAGTCCATCCAAATCAATACTCTTAACACTGACTGGAAGCAACAGCTTTCCAGAGTTTCAGGCAGATTTTTTTCTCCCCCAGCCTTACCTGGGGATGCCAGGGATGTGCTATACCACCACACTGTGGCCTGGTTCTTCTGAGTAGGCATGTATTATGTAATACCCTGACCTACATATTTTACTCATTTACATTTTGAAAGCAACAATCCATTGGCATGTAATAAAGTAAATACACTGTGCTAGCATAAAAAGACAGCCTCTCATAAACATAAACATTTTAGTACAAAGCTGAGGTAATTTTCCATATTACCAGACTACTTATGCTCACAACATGAATGGATCTAGAAAGCATTCTTCCTCAGGAGAATAGCCTCTCACACTCATCTCAAAAGATGTCCTTCAAGAACCATTACATAAACAGATACCAAATTATGTGCCTTTAGATCTCCAAAAGTCTCATCAAAATTGCATCTGCCAGGTAAGAAAATCACAAGCAATGAAATATAAATGTATAATCTTTTTTTTAAAAAAACACCTCTTTGTTCAATGATGGGTTCATTTATTCTGTGGCAAAGCTGCATAAGTCACATGGCTACAGGTTGACAGGGAGCTTATCCTTGTTATACTAGATTCATTTTAACTGGAGGTTTATCTCTAGCTGCTCATATTAAGGATACCTGAACCTCTTCTTGTGAGCCATTTCCAGAGGAACTGTCACGCTCCTAACTGCAGAAGCCCAAACACCATTACGTCATCACATTTGTATTCCCCTTTAGAAACTTTGGTTCCCTGTTTGAGATCAAGTGCCCGAATACAGTCAAGGTCCATTTATTCATTCATTGCCTCATGACAGGTACAGAAAGCCCCTTCCAAATTCGCTAAGTAGAGAAAACACTAGTCGCCTCTGGCATAATTTCAACTTGGATGAGTTTGGGTGGGCTGTGTCTACTTTGGAGGCTAAATTTAGCCCCATCAGGAAGGCGCTCTGCAATTCAACATGACTTGCCAGAATTTTTGCTCAAAGAGACAACTAGGATGACAACAGCAAGGTGTGTGAGAGGTCAAAAGTGAAGCACACTCCCAGAACGTCCATACATAATCACCTCCAGCTGTCCCCTGTGAGACAGGCCTTGTTTTACAGTCCTTCTTCCCCTGCTTCCAGAAAAAAGGATATGTCGCCTATTTCAGTATAAAAAGGAGGTGCTTTGTGGCACCTGAGAGACTAACCAGCTTGTTTCAACATAAGCTTTTATGAACTACAACCACTTTCTCAGCTGCATTGGCATCAACTTGCCAGGTTCTCACTGCTTCAGTTGGTCTATTCTAGTCAGCACAAACCCTTGGACTAACACCTTTACTTTCTGAAGAGTTAGCTTCTCCCACTCTGAAGGTTAGCAGTGCATGAACATACAGGAAAATCGGAAGTCTAAAAAGAAGGTACCTTATGGCGTCATGAAGACTAACCAATTTATTTCAGTATAAACTTTTGGGGATTATAGTCCACTTCACCACAGAAAAATAAATGGTTTGGTCCATGGTGTCATAAGACACCTTCTTTTTTATATCTCTTATACATTTCCACTTTCTTCAGAAAGTAAAGTCCTAAATTCCATCAGCAGTCCTAAATCAAGTAGATCCTCTGAAACAGATGGAACTTTGTAAGTCAGCCTTGATTTATGTTCCATTGATGGCCTCTCTTCCAGCTACCTCTCCTCCAATTGCCAGTTCCACAGGATGTATCCATGGCACTTAAAAGCGGAATGACAGTGCTATAAATGTATTATGTGAAAGGATCCCTACTCAATACAGCCAGATTCCATATACAGTTCTCCCTCCACATTTGTGAGTTTGACCTTTGTGAATTAGATTATCTGTGAGGTGCCTGCTTGCCTCCCCCCCACACTCTCCACCTCCCATTCCTGGGCTTTTGCCCAGGTGCACTGCCTTCCTTCTCTGAAGTCCAGCAAAAGGCAATTGAATGGGAGAGGGAAAGATTTGCATGCATGAAAGAAGAAAGAAGGCTGAAAGAAAAGCCAAGCAGGCAGGCAACAGGCAGGAGAATGAAGGGGGAGCCCCAGGGGGAACGGGAGAGGGAGCACTCACTCGGGAGGGGGGAGTTATTCACTTTTTTAAACACTTTCTCAAGGGTTCTGCATTTATAGTTGAGATCAGAGCTTAGAACAGTTATTTTTTGTGGTGTGTGTGGGGGGGGGGTTGACACTATAACTTCCAAGATCCCCCAGCCAGTATGGCCAGTGGTCGATATTGTTGGGTACGTAGTGGCCATGCTGGGGAGGGGAATTCTGGGAGTTTTACTTCATAAAAGTTCCTTTTTCCAAGTTGTAGATGAAATGTTAGTCATCAACAAACACCCTAAAGTCTAAATATGTTTATTAAAACAGAAAGATTTAACCAGTAGATTTAAATACTATATTTGTCATTGCAAATTAACATTTGCCCCCTTACTAATGGGTGGAAACATACTGCTGGATAGTCTGTATCTGATAACCTTTTCTTTCTAGTTTCTGTTCCCTGAACCCAGGAAGTACTTTGTGTTTCAGGGTACTAAGCTTTACGCTTCAGAAGCACCAGTAACTGCAGACAATTGAAGTACTTGTTGCAGTTCTGTCTCTCAGTCTAGTCCAGCCTTCCCTAGTCTGGCATCCTCCAGACTTGATTGCCACTCCTATCATCCCTAGCCAGCACAGCCAATCACACTGGTGGTAAGTGATGGTGTAACCCATGCTATTAATGGAAGGAAATATTTACTATTTGCTGACAGCGGGAGTGAGATATTTATTACCTGCTAACAGACCCTATCTTGGCAAAGAGAATTATTAATATTTATTGAGCCAGAGGTTCGCCAGATGGAAACATAGATAACTAGGTCTAAAGGCTGAAACCCCCCTGGCATAGGTCTGACCAAATAACCCCCAGTCACATATCCAAGGAAAATCTCGGAAAAGCACATATGTACATATCAAATGGACCGGCCACAACTTTGACACCTTGAGACGCTAAGTGTCTCCCGAATGAGGTTGGCGATTGCAATCGCAGGAACTACAAAGCTGAGATCCATCTGCATAATTCAATTTCTGTCCTTTCCCAGGAAAAGGTCTTCTCCTGCCCGCCCGCCCCCGGCATGTTTTGCACTATAATTGGATCCTTTTTTGGGTCTCTCACTCGTTCTCTTTCTCGGGAGAACTTCCACCTTGGACTAGTGTCTGTCATGCTGCTAGTTTTAAGGCTCCCGTCAGTCTTTTTCTTGTCTACTGATCTATCTTCATGTTTTCCAGAAGTGCAGTCTTCAAGATCAGGTGCAGTATAATCGCTTTCTCTCCCTTAACTCTTCCTGCTCTTGAGACTTTCAAACTCAGTAGTCCTTGTTTGAATGACTGCTTTGTGAGAGTGTGTGGAAATTCTGCCAATTTTGCTAAATAAAATAGTTTTATTTTTTTAAAGAAATTGTTATTATTTTCAAAATACATAAAAACATATATAAACACAAATATGTATATCATTATTATAATTCTTCCGTTTCCCACCCCGCTTCTGTATATCAAAAATAATTTTAAATGGACACTGGACTTCTCTCTCTCTCTCTCATGCAGTCTGACCCCGTAGACATAGGATAAAAGATCTCTCTGCATTGCTCTGCCCTCTGTTTCACTAAGCAGTGCTCTGCTAATTTCCCCAACCTTTGTAGAATCCAGGTGTCCCCCATGGACCCCCAGAAGACAGAGTAGCAATGGGAGCTGTAGTCCAACACATCAGGAAAGTGCCAGGTTGGGGGAGAAACTGATATTATACAATACTAACATAATTTGAGCTTGTTCTTTTTTGAAGTCATTCTCTTTTTTTCTCTTCTGTTTGACTGTCTTTAAACAATGGTATCCAAAGCAAAGAATGCTTTATATTCCAGTTCCTAAACATGATGATTTTCCCCTTTTCTCAAATAAAGGATATTAGTTGTTACAGCTTCACCATCAATTTAGAAAACCTGTGCCCTCCTTTCAATATGCTCAGAAATCAGAAAAGGTATATGTTTAGATATTTATCATACAAATATATGTAATCAACAACAAAATCTTTATTGAGTTAACAGTTTTAATATTTACCCAGAAGCACAGATTTCTACAGTACTTCCTTCCAAGAAGGAACTTGTTCTGTTGGGGTTCTGATCATCAGCCAAAGGTAAAAGATGACGGTGTTGGAGTGGGGGGAGGTGGGAGAGAAATGGTTTGATTGGCACTAGAGAAGAAAAATAGTCACTTTCATGGAAAACAGGAAAATAGAACAATAATATTGTCTTTGTGTAGTTGTGATTAAAAAAAAACCATAGGAATGCCCATTTTCAAAGAAGGCAAACAGAGCTATGGTGCTTCCCATTTTACCGTAGGGCCTTATGATATGATTTCTGCCCTTGAATGTCTCCTTTTTAAGGAAGGAACTGAAACTTGATAGCAAACGGAGGCAATTAAAATATAAAATTAGAGGAGGTTGTGAAACATTCATTGTGTTGAGAGCTGAGCCAACAACAATGTTTATTCTGAAACAAGGCAGGTATAATTGTTTGAGTAATAACTTGGGAAGGAGGAATAGTGATCCTTCCTTGAAGGGAAAAAGAACAGAGACCATGAGTGGAAGACCAAAGGAGAAGAATGGAGGAGACTGGCTGCTAGAATTAAGCAATTATATTTGCCTAATAAATCTAAGGTTCACAGGGGTTCTTAAGAAAGTCTATGAAATTTATGGGGTTTCCATAAGTCAACAGGCAACTTGAAGACACATGCACACACAATGAACGTCTACATTGCTCAGACAAGACAACTAAGGGTGGCCCATATACCTCTGTGGTCTTTAAAAGGCACAGGAGAGGATGGAAGTAACAGTAAAAGTGGAAACTAAGCAAGACCAGCTAGAGCTTGTAAACGTTTTTTTAATTATAGCTCTCAAAATCTTCCGGGCAACATGGCTACTGGCCATGCTTGCCTGTGGTATAATAGGAGCTCTTGTCCAAAATAGTAAAACTGCCACCTTTTAACCTCAAAGCACACTATGCAAAGTGAAGGAAAGAAACATAATTTTTGAATCAGGAAAAGGTCACTGGTTGGCTCAGTTTAACAGATGAAGCAAGGTTTGAGGTCATTTTGTCCAACTCCCCTACTTGTTGCAGGAGGTTTAGAGGCAATTTCCGCACTAGCCTGTAATAGTGCTATTATTCCACTTTCAACATCCTATGGAATCCTGGGGTTTGCTGTTTAGGGAGGGACCTTTGAGGCAAACTGCAAACCCCAGGATTCCATAGGATATTGAAAGTGGAATGATAGTACTATAACAGTCTAATGCGGAAATGATCAGAATCTCCCTAACTGCCCTAGGTTAATTAGGTCCCTTGTCAAACTGTTGTTACCTGCCCTCCAGTATTTCACAGATGAAAACCAGGACATATGTGGCCAAGCAACATCAGAATGTAGTTACAATGAGAAAGTTATGAATGAGGAAGAACAAACAAGCTAGGAGAAGCCACAGCAGTTTGCTGTTTCTGAACTGTTCCACCTCCTCTTTTCCTCTTTCTCCTGCTGAGTTGAGTACAGAGTACTTCTGCCCTTTGAATTCAGTTTGCAGCAAGTGAAATAAGCTGAGGAAAGTGAGGAGAATGAGAGAAACTGAGACATTTTTAAAATCATATGAACAAGTGGTTCAATAGAGGATTAATTGGGATTGTTCCTGCCAAATCAAAACAACTGGAGAGTGTGTTGTTACCAGTAAAAATTTACTTCTAATGGCCGGCCAAAATGGCCCCAAAAAATCTAGTGGTACAGGCTCTGCAACAACCCTTGTCGCCTGCACCTGCTCTTAATGATGGGTCAAAGAACATTCAGCTGGGAACGTGAAATTCCTCAGGACTTTTAAGGCTGACCTAGTTCTGTTTAAGGGGGAAAAAATCCCTTCAGTTCTTCAGCCTTTAAACCCCAGCATTTGTGGCTGTTACCACTGGAGGGAGGTATTTTCCCCCAGCACATCAACAAGTGACGTGGGCTTTCTCACTTGATCATGGGACCACTGGTCTCACCTTGAAATGTTACAAGTTAGGACAAGAACCTCTCTGTTGCAAGAGGCTCCTTAAGGCCTTTTGACTGTTCCTGCAGCTTGGCAGTCAGCATTAAGGATGGTGAACAGCTCAACATCTTGCTGTCATTTTATTTCTGTTGTCAAAAGCGTTGACCTGGTTAAAGAGCCAATCAACTGCAGGTCAGGCTGCAGTTAAAGGGACATTAATGTCATGCACACACACACACACACGCACACAAATACACATGTTTAAGAAAAGGAAAAATCAAGGATCAACTGTTGACATATCATGCATCATGATAAGTCTGCTCTATGGCCAAAGAAATCTGAAATGCAGATCGTACCGATAAAGCAGCCCAAAAGCAATAGGAAATTATGACTGGAAGGAATCAAAATAACTATAATCATACTAATATTAAATTATATTAAAACAAAAAAAATCATTTTGAACAAGAGCATTTGCACTGCTAGATGCATATCATGCTTAATATGCATATATAGAATGATGATGATGATGATGATGATGATGATGATACAAAGATGAACGTTTGGTGACCAGGGCTAACAGAAAGCATTTTGCTGGCTAAAGTAAGAATCAAGAGGGCACATATATGCACACATACACACACACACATGTATAGGAGCCAAATGGACTAGCAGTTAAATCTTACTTCATCATTGGTGATGGGTCAACATCTTCTTCTGCCTTGGAGGACAACAGAGTGGTTTAGCAAATGGGACATCTGGGACTATCCAGCTGAGGCTCTGAATATCTGGAACCTTGCAGGACTGTGGTAAATCAGTGCAGCCAGTACTGATAGATCAATGATCTGACAGGGCAGCTTCCTATGTTGATTCTTTCTCTAGAGGGGCTCCGAACCCTCCCTCTGGATGCTAAACTAAGATCAGAAACAAAGAGCAACACCACTTTAAGGCAAAGAAAGGAAAATATCCAAAGGTGCTATCAAAAGTTGACTTTCCTTCCAGAGAATGGTTCATTTACCGAGAATGTTGGTCTACCTGGGGAGAGCTGCAGGTGGAAAACACCCTTGAAAAAGAACTGTAAAGCTCAACAAACATTGGATCATTTTCTATAAAGAAAACCAGCCTTTGCAGCAGACTTAGAATATTTACTTCTTGGTTTTGCCCCGACATGTAATGAAACCTGCTCAAGTGCAGTGGATGGGTACTGTAACCCTGCAAAGATTGTTGGTTGCAATGTGCCAGACACCAGACATTCAGGGCAAAACCTGAAAAAATATCTCAAACAACTTGAGAAGTCAGATGCTTCATATCAGTATTTGCAACGGCAGCCAATGAACTTAATAGGACTGTATCAAAAAACCTTGGGGTGTTTCATTTTAAGTCGCTTTACAACTATCAGGAAGTTATGTCTATGTTCCTGTTGTTGAGTCTGCTCGGTTAAAGAGTGCAATATGAGAAAAAGCTTAAAATATTAGTGTTTCACCTTTTCCCTGAGACATACCTGTGTCCTGGCTCTTGTTTGGCCTATCTATGCATCTTCTTTGAACCACTCTGTCTGTTATACTGACATAGAAGTTCGTCAGAAATCTTATAGGTGAAGTAGTGTGGACAAGAAAACTAAGAAGAGAGAGTTTTCTGGTCAAAGAGGTATGGCAAACTGCAGAACATCGTATTGGTAAATCAGGTGAATAGTATCCTAGATGTGACAAAGGGACATTGTCGAATCAAATAATTTTCACCACACTTGCAGAGATTGGAAATTTAAAGGATTACTTTTCTAAAACTGTAACTCCCAAACAGCCATATTAGCATGATGGCTGGGGCATTCTAGGACCTGTGGTCCAAAAATAACTTTCACAAGCTCTGGTAATGGTTAGGGAAGAAGTTCATTAGCATCTTTTGACCTTGTAGGCCCATTAGAGCTACAAATTTTGCCTGATGGTGCCATCTTCAAGTGGTCTGGAGATGAGTTTTCCTCCCAGGAATCAGAACTCTTCAACTCTGCTGTTTATCTTGCATTTCTTCCAGCTTGAAAAACCTGAGCAGGAAGAATGAGAAGGAAAATTCACTAATTGTGGCTAAACATTTGAAATGGAATGGCAGAAGAACTCTCTCTGACTGCAAGCCTAAGGAAACTGTACACACACTCCATTCAGACCATAATGCACAATATGATGTCATATCAAACTATCTATAGGAAGTATATCTCTGTTTATCTAAATAATGGCTCATCTGAATGTTTACCAAATGGATGAAGTGGACTTGAGTTGTGCTGTAGTTCAAAAAAAGACCAGAATTGTATTATGGATTTACATTGGTATAAATGGTGTTATACTTAAAAGTTGAAGAAGGGCAGTATCCTATTCAGGGGGGGTACAATTTCTGTGGCAATGGTATAAACCATTGTACAAGTAGCTGTGCTGCCTGAAGGTTCCTTAACTATGGGCAAATAGTTGAGTTGTACCACCAGAAAGTGTGTGATGGAACCACCCATTGCATGGCTGGTTGCACAAAAGGGTGATCCGACAGCTTCAGAATAGCTGTGTTGGTGTAATTTTACACTATGCAATAGTGAACAGAAGCTTGACTTCTTTTTTGATTTCAGATTATAACTGATTGGAATTTTAAATATCACTGGAGTTTCAACACAGGTTGAACTCCACTTTGCAGTTATAGCTAAGAAAGTCTAAATTCAAAGGAAAGGCAGCAGCTGTATCTTTGTGTAGAAAGCGAGGGTAGATGCAGGTTGTCATATGTGAAGATGAGAACAACTTACTTGCTGTTGTAAACTGATACAGTTATAGAAGGCATGGAACCCTGTCCCCATCCCTTTATTGTAAGCCAGCTTGGAGAGATTTTTCTGATTTTCAGAACTCTAAGCCACAATATATTTGTTAGTCTTCAGTGTGCCATGGAATTCTTTATAGTTGTGTGCCTTCAAGTCATTTCCAACTTATGGTGAACCTATCACGGGATTTTTCTCAGCAAGATTTGTTGAGAGGGGATTTGCTGTTGCCTTCCTCTGAGTCTGAGAGAGTGTGTCTTGTCCAAAGTCACCCAGTGGGTTTCCATGGGATTCCAACTGTGGTCTCCCAGAGTCATAATCCAACAGTCAAACCACTCCACCACACTGGCTCTCAACATTCTTTGTTCTACAACACCTAAATATGGCTCCTCTCTGCAATGACTTTTCCACGGATTATTGAGGTAGATGTGTGGTACCATCTACACTGCAGAGTGAAAATCCATTGTACCAAAAATTGCTATGAAAACTTAGTTAACTCTCATAAAACTATTTTCTGTTAAACTAGTATTTACAACCTAACTTACTTCCTTGCTTTTTGCTCTGGAAATTCTACTTATTGGTGTTTAAAGAAATTACTCCAGTTGGTCAGGGACATGTGATAGACACACAGCAATGTCACAGTTTGGTTTTTGTGTATTTCCCCTACTTCTTGACAGCTGAGAGTAGTTATCACTTACTTCCATCTGGAGGAAAGATGAAGTTTCATCAAGGCTTCTGCTCACAGGTTATAGCTCAAGAGTCTCATGCTGTTTGGTACAAAGGACCCTTAAAAACGTTTTGTACCTTTTGTACTCCATTCAACAGCATGCTAGCTGAAGGCCTTTGATCCCTCTACAGAACTGAATCTTAACTTTCCTTGGGAAAGGTATTGTTTCTTCCCAGAGAGACCATTCCTGGATTCTTTCCATTTAAAACCATCTTTACTCTCTTTTATAATCATCCAGATTGCCATTTCCAATACATATGGTGCAAAATACCTTTGCAAGAATATGATTTGCTGAACTCAGTGGACAGGAGATGTCAGTGGATGTGAAGCAAAAGCCTACAATTCCCCCAGGCAGAAGGTTACATATTTTTGTGTCTCCAACAAATCAAACCCTTCAGCCCTGTCAATATGCTCAATGTGAATTATTTTGGAATTAGGCATTTAGAAATGAATTACAAAAACAGAGCTAAAGACCTGGGAGTTCTATTTCAGGCTCCAATTCTGCATGTGCATTTCATTATTGAGTATTCTTCACTTGAAATTCCACAGACCTCCATAGAAGTAATGGTGGTTGGGGATAACATCCCATATAGAGCTTTTAGTACATAATAGTGTTCCAAGGGCCTTACATTAGTATGCAGAGCTTCTCACTAAAGATTCCAGGTTCAGTGTTGATTCATGCTGTGAAATTTTCTCATGTAGCAAAGGTTTGGGTAAAGAAAAGAAGGTTACTACAACTCCCAAAATTCTCTAGAAAGTTGTATATTTTACAGTTCTTGGAGGGATTCTAGGAGTTGTAGATTTCAAAAATAACTTTCCAAAGTTCTTAGCAAGGGTCTACACTTAAGCATCTGGGAGCCAAGGCAACTAGATAAGCTTGAATAAGAAGCAATGGTTTGTTTGATTCAGTCCAGAGAAGACAACACCATATACTTAATGCATCCTCTTCAGTTGATCAAAACAATGCAGTATTGTGAGGCCATTTCTGCACTACATTGCTATAGTGCTATTATTCCACTTCCAACATCCTGTGGAATCCTGGGGTTTGCAGTTTAGGGAGGAGCATTTAGAATTCTCAACCAGAGAGCTCTTTGGCCTCAGTAAACTACAAACCCCAGAATGCCACAGGATGTTGAAAGTGGAATAACAGCACTATAACAGTGTAGTGCATAAATGGCCTAAGTTGTACCTCACTCTGGGAATAAGGTCCATTGGATTCAGTGAGACCTACTTCTGAAAGTGAGTAGATGCACAGATGACAGCCTCAGTCCTGCATCTTGCCCAGTCAGAATCTGTACAGATTGATACCTGGTCTATGCAGAAAAAGGACCAATGGGGTTTCTTCAGACCTACATCCTTTCTAAAATACTCCTGAAATTAATAATCCAAAGTAGGTGGAACTCATTAGTCTGCCCATAAGGGCATGTGTGACATCATCCTTCCTTTCTGCTATTGACGTAGATTGCAACTGTTGCTTGTAACACAGATAACATGTACATTCCAGGCAAAGTTCACAGTGCTTCAGTTCCAAATATTTTGTTCAACAGAATGAAACATGTGTTCAGTTTCTTCTCACAGAAATATTGGAATTTTTCAAAATGCATATTTTGAGTTTGTAGAAAAGTTTGTCAAAAGTTTGGCTGTCTCGAAGGGCAAGATTCATCTTTACAGAAAAAAAAAATAGAGAAAAAAGTTGTTAATTGGTGACACTCCTTTCATCTTTTGTTTTCCAGTTATTCTTCTTGTGGAATATTGTTTCAAAAAAAAAAATAGAATACTGTTTTGAGCGTATGTGCAGGACAAGAAGAAGGGAATATATTACACAAAACTCAAGATTTGTGCTGCTTGGATACTACCACCTTCTTTTGTGACCCATCTGAACACAAAATGTCAATAGACTACACTGGACTGTGGTTGTTGTGTTCCAAAGTAGCCACTGATGCATTTCTAGTTCATTCCATTCCATTCCATTCCATTCCATTCAACATAGCACCAAGATTGGTTCAGAATTATCCCACTAGAAAAAGACAGGTGTATATGTGAAAGGTTGAGCTCTTGAGAGGTCATTCAAAGAATTTCATGAGGAGTATAGGGAATTTCCTGCACTAGGATAAATAGCTGCTAGCAGTATTGGTAAAAACACAACTTCTGTGTGGACTTTAGATATGACCAAGGGCCCTTTCACACTATACAATTAAAGCACAATGATTCCACTTAACAGCAATGGCTGCATCCTATGGAATCCTAGGTTTTGTAGAATGGTCAAAGACCCTAGAGGAGGTCTCTGGCTGAGAAATCTAAATATTCCTAAACTGCAAACTCCAGGATTCCATATGTTGCCATGGTAGTTAAAGTAGAGTCATAGCACAATAACTATATAGTGTGAAAGGGCACAAACACGGAGAAAAGTCTCTTACCATATGATTATCCACTTTATGAACATCTTCTGGGCTAGAGACCCTTGCTCAGATGTATGATTTAGATTTGTATGTGCTTGCCACCTTCAAGAAGAGAAAAATGCAGACACTGAAGGAATAAATCTCATGGAGGGGAAAGTGACATCCAAACAGTTACCTCTCACATTTGTGAAGCAGGTATGTTGCTACCTTAAATCCAAATACAGTGATAATAAAAAGTAATTCAAGTAATAAAATAGTTTTCATGATGCTTTAGTTTTGTAACTGCCTGATTTGTAGCCTTGCCTGTATTCAAACACCACTATATTTTAAAAATAAGCCAAAATAATACTCTCCTATAATTTTTCATGGCAAAAAAGGGGGAGATATTTTAAGAAAGCAGAATTAAAGGTTCACTTTGGAGTTTTAATTCCTTGTCTTTATTCTTTTTCAAAGGTTGCACTCCTATCATGTGCATACAATTGTATATGCACTTACCTGGGAGTAAGTGTTCATTTAACTCTTGGTGCCTTACTTCTGAATAGGCATCCATAGGATAGTACTGTTAAAACTGAAAAGGAAATGAATGGGAAAATAACAATGTTAAATAACCAAACTGAAATCTTAATTAAAATACAAAATTATGCTTTGTTTTGTTTTAGTTTGTGAGTAATTGTTACTGCGTGTCCTCACTGTGAATGAAGACCTGACATCTGAATGATACATCCACACAGTTATGGGAAGAATAAACACATAGATTTCTAAGAAAGCCAGATCAGCAATCAAAGCCAACATTCCAACACTTCTCCAGCTTTGTAGTGGTAGCTCAGTGCTAGACTGGAATATTTCTATTGACATGGTAGACAGAAAACATTTCATTCCTTATCAATTTGTTAGATAAGAATGAAAATCAATATTTACTTATTTCCCTAGGAGGAGCATATTTTTTTAATGTGTTTAGGGGATATGGGAGACGCTATTGTGTCTGCGAATGAAGCTTCACAGAAAATTCATAACCCCAGCAGCATCCTTACATCTCTGAAATGAAAGATGCTTTCATGCTCAGACTTGTAGCCCAGGCAGCTTTGATGTATAGCTAAAGCTCAACATGGTTTGCAAATCAGATAGTCCAAACCTGGACATGATCTCACTACAAATAACTGTAATACCTCTTAATTATGTTTACTCCTTGACGACACTGGTGAGGCAGTCTTTACCCCAGATCAGTAACTGGTCCTGAAGGTACAAACTAAAGTGATCTCCCATCACAGCATAGGGTGCATTTCAGCCAGATCCTCAGGTATTTTGGACTTTGAATCCTAGAGGTCTCAGCCAACATGGCCAGTTAGAAAGGATTACAGTAGTCATAGTCCAAAATATCTGGAAGTCTAAAAGTCCACTACTTCTGCTATATACCCTAAATTCCCCTAGTTGCCTCTTAGCACACATTGAGTGCCCAGTTATATACAAGCACAAGCTGCTAGATTTCCTCTCCATGCTTGTCTTTTCTTGCTTCTGGTGGCATGTGAGCACAGGCACCCTCCCTGTCTGGCACTAATGCAGTCTGGGACCAAAAGTAGGAATGTCATCATTCAACCTAGTAAAGTGCAAATCCCTCCTTCACCACATTATTAGGCAAAATGATTGCTGTATCGAAAAAGCTTGTATCTAATCTTATAATTTTTTATTATTAAATACAGACCTGGACAACAGATTTTCTGTTGCCTGATAGTCCCTATGGGACCCTTATCGCCAAGATTAGAACACCACTTTTGGGGGAAAAATATGCATAAAAGTTCTATCTAGCCATTTTTTTGTTTTGTAAGTATACTTACTATTCTTTTGCTTGACTTCAGGTCTTCCTTGCCGTCCCACAACACAGTTTTCAAACTGAATGGGGACTAGACAATCATAGGGTATTAGCTCTGGAAGGGACCACAGGGAACATACAGTCCAACTTCCTGCCATGTAGAAATACACAAATCAGGCACCCCTGAAGGATGCTTGTCTCACCTCTATTTAAAGACTCCAAAGATGAAGAGGATTCAAATGCAGGATCTATTTTATTTTATTTTACTTTACTTTACTTTACTTTATTTTTTACATAATTTTACCTCCAGGATCAACACAAAACTTAATTCCACAAATACTAATAGAGCATGAAGTGAATATATTATACACCTAAGAAAAATATAGGCAATCCAGAAACATTAGCTTTGCATACAATCAAGCCCAAATAAAGCACTTTAAAAAGTTCCATCAGTTTCTGTGGGGAGTAATTAAACAAAAGTTTAACACTACTGAAAAAAAATATATTTGCAGTTTAAGCACTGTGACCTTTGGCTGGAATGTGCATGTTATCTGAATTGCAAGCAACAGTTGCAATCTCCATCCCACCAAAATCAATGCCAAATTTTCAGCTAAGTTAAATGCTTGTGAATTGTACCCATTGCCCTCAGAGCTAAGCACGCATTTCCCCATGAAGACGTTATCAGGAAATGTAAATCTTTTATCTGCAAGTCACTCATACATATGTGTGCTGTAGTTTGATACCTAAAATATTACAACATTGCTTCTGTTCCCAATCAGGAGATTTTAACTCACCCAAGGGAATGAAAACTCACATTGCTGTGATGTTAATTCAACAATAAACAAAAGAACTTAGACTGGGTGGACCACCTGAGAGTCTTTTGTAAGTTGGCTTGAATTTCACAGGGGAAAAGAATATGATAAGAAAAAATTAAAACACAAAGCATCAGCACTTTAGGCCAAAAGGGGAGTGGATAAGTGTTGCTTATGTAGCAATGCAGTGGCTTCCCAAGTCAGCAAAAGTAGAATTTAGTAAGCCTGGGCCTGTAGCTTCGGGGATGATTTTTAGGAAGTCTAGATCAGTAGTGTTGTTGCTGTTGTTCTGTCCTGTTCTTTATCATAGGATCTCAGGGCTATATACAATATAAATGAATTGAAACATTTCCAGGTTAAAAATGAAATTAAAATTAAAAATGAAAGCGTATTAAGCATTGTGTCATGTGCCTTTAAGTCATTTCTGACTTATAGTATGCCTAAGGCAAACCTATCACAGGGTTTTCTTGGCAAGACATTCTTCAGAAGATGTTTGCCCTTGCCTCTCTCTGAGGCTGAGAGAGTGTGACTTGTCCAAAGTCACCCAGTGGGTTTCCATGGCTGAGCAGGAATTTGAACCCTGGTTTCCAGAGCCCTAATCCATCACCCAAACCATTATGCCACACTGGCTTATATCAGTTAAAACTGTGTTAAAAGTTTCACACCATGTATGTGTATACATGAAATAAATTAGTCCCCAAAGATTTTAATTAAAAGCCATATATTAGCTTGACACTGGGAAGAAACCAGTATTGGTACTCATTGGACTTTTAAGGAGAGGACATTACACAATGGGATGCCACACCTGAGAAGGCCTTTTCCCGTGCCCTCTAACTTTGCATTTCCTCACTGATGGGACACAGAAGAGGGCCTCTCCTACAGACCTCAGTGCTTGAACAGCTTTATATAGGGAGAGGCACTCCTTTGAGTATCAAAGTCTCAAGCCATCTAGGATTTTATATGTCATCACAAGCATCTTGAACTGAGACCAGAAACAAAATGAAAGCCTGTGCAGTTCCTTTAAGACTGGTGTAATATGTTGCCTATATGCTATTCCAGTCCCCAGTCTTGCAGCTGCATTTTACACTAGTTGTAGTTTTCAAATAATCTTCAAGGATACTTCCATGTAGAATGTATTACAGGAGTCTAATCAAGATCTCTGTTCTTAGATGTTTGAATTTCCAAGCTTGCTTCCAAAATGTATCTAAGGGCCTTTCCGCCCTACACTATTATAATCCTATTATTCCACTTTCAACATCCTATGGGAATCCTGGTGTTTGCAGTTTAGGGAGGGGCATTTAGAATTCTCAACCAGAGAGCTCTTTGGATTCAGTAAACTACAAACCCCAGAATTCCACAGGATGTTGAAAGTGGAATATCCATCCAAGGACTGTTAATTTTTTTGCTAAACCGGTGGTTGCCAGATCCATTGAAACAGAAGTTGAAAGAGGACTGTAGCATCACACCCCAATATTATCCTTCATGAATCATTTGCTTTTATCCATACAGGTCATGACTACAGTGCATTCCAGGGACAAATATGACTTAAAGTTCATGCCTACATAGTGAATGGTGCCCTCGGTGGGAACTACATGGGGTTCAGTGCTGTGAGTGAGTTGCACCACAAGAAGCAAGAAAAGGCTGAAGAATAAGTCACTAGATTGAGTTGGGATGGAATTTTGCCAAGCCCCGGGGTTTGTTATCTCTTTGTTGGGGTCTGAAGCTTGTCCTCAGCTTGGATGGACAGGGCCATATCGGGGTGGGGAGGCAGTGGAATTCTGGACTTCACCTCCTGCTCTGCTTCAGGCAATGGCCTTAATGATAGATAGGGAAGCAGCAAATGACATGTTGTGGGGCAGGGCTGGGGTAGAATAGAACTCTCATTGGAATATTTTAGGAGTAAGGGCATTTTTTCTATAGCAGGCATGGGAACTATGTAGCTCTCCAAACTTTGTTGAACTGCAGATTCTCATCAGGGCCTAGCCAGCATGGCCATTGACGAGGAATGCTGAGAGTTGTAGTTCAACAGCATCTGGAGGGCTGCAGGGTTCCTACCCAATCTACAGGTGTGAGGTTAATAAATGTTTATTTATTTAAGACATTTTGATTGATTGTTCAGAGCTCAGACCTAAAGTATAAATCAAGACTGTATAAAACCAGAACATCAGTAAGAGTCATCCCAGGTTCATTATGAAGACCTCAAAGGGGATGCTAGACCTTTCCCAGTTCCTCTTAAAGTTAAGAAAAGGTTTTCAGTAATAACAGCCAAATTCTGCCTTGCAGCAGTGTATGCCCATTGCTTCTTACTCTTCTATCAGTTTTCTCTCTTCCCTTGTAACAGCTTTTGCAGGACTTTGGTCACTGGCCGTTACAGCTCTCCCTCTTAATCTTTTTCATCTGTAAACTCAATGTGCCCCTTTTCTTCAGCCTTGGATTTCACTGACTTACAGAAAGCAGCTATAGAAAAGACCCAGTGGGACATTTACTTTGTACCTCTCAGTTTATTCTTTAGTATTTTGTTTTGTCTAATTTCTTGCTCCACTTCACATGGGAGACTTCAAGTCCACAGTGTGAAAAAGGCCATTGTTATCCCAATGTTGTCTCTGAATGTAACCAACTCTCATGCTACTGTAACTCGCCTGCCAACAGCAGTGACTGACACCAAACAAGGACCAAGTTCCCTTCATATTTGGAAGGGCTGCCCACCCAAGACACCTGGGGTACTGGGACCATTTCTGCACTAGACCGTTATAGCACTATTATTCCACTTTCAACATCCTATGGAATCCTAGGATTTGCAGTTTAGGGAGGTGCCTGAGGCCCCTCCCTAAACTGCAAACCGCCGGATTTCATCGGAAGTTGAAAGTGGAATAATAGTGCTATAACAGTCTAGCGTGGAAATGGCCAGCAAACTGCTATACTTTGTCTGCAGATTGTGCACACACTCACAGACATACCTAGGCTACAAACAACATAATGTAGGTTGGATAAGAGGAAGGAAGGTATTGAAAATGCCTTTAAATGCAACAAAGACACGTCAAACATTTACTATCTGTACCACATTTTAATAAGGCTCGTGGTCTCTTGAAGTGCTTCAAACTGGCTTGTACTACCTAGAAAACACAATTTCTCAGACGTTTCACTTACCTTGAAATCAGCTGTTTTGCTTTAGGAGTATGTTATATGTGAGGTTAAATACTTGGGGGAAGAGAATTAGAGCAGCTTTCATTTTGTTTCCCCCAGAAAGCCTTGTTCTGGGCATAGTCAGAGATTTAAAAGGTATTCCAGTTCATCTTGCATACATACCTTCCAACTGTTCTGATTTTGTCAAAAAAGTGGGATCAGTTCTCTGAGATCCCACTTTTTTAGCTGCTTTTGAAAATATCCCAGTTTTTCTTCTCCTCCCACTTTCCTCTTTTGTCCTCAGCATCCTTGAGTTACTGAAAATTGAGTTCAAAGCACAAAAATAGGAGGAAAAAAATTAAGCAGGAGGAAAGAAGAGCAGAGGCAGAATCTGGTCCTTCCCAGTAGGTTCAGGAAAAAGAAAACTGCTACAGCCACTCCCAGCTTATGTGTTCTTCCTCACTGATAACTTTTGCCATCACACTCAGATGTTGCTTGGCCACGCATGTGCCAATTTTCATCTGTGAAATGGCGCAAATGTGCTTAGGACAGCAACATCTGAAATTAAGCAGTCCTGCACATTGCCAGTGAAACTTTCTCCCAAGTAAATCATAAATCAGTGAAATGATTTGCTGAACCAAAGACAGGAACAAGTGGCCAGTGGGAGAAGAAGTTTCATAGAATGTTTTCTCCTCAAATGATGGTTAATTTCTACGAATTTTGAGGAATGCTTATTCATATTTCCAATCACAAAGCAGAAATAGGGAGAAAGATTTCTCTCCTGGTGCTAGAGGAAGGGACAGAGGCTGTGGGAGAAACTCCATGGCCTGGATGGGGAACAGCCATATTGTTACTATTGTCTTCACTCTATTTGTAGGAGTCACATGCTCCTTTTTCAGCAGTATCTTAGGACAGAGAGATACATCAGTGCTATTCAAAGCAGTGGTCCATGGTCTCAGTCCAAGAACCATCAGTTACCAGTGTGTGTTGAATTTCTAGGAAATAACGCAAACCTGATAATAATATGGAACATATATGATACCAGTTCCTGGCACATTGGGGGGAAAAACCCTGCCAGTTTGCCATATCAGATAGCTTGAGAAACACTGTAATACATGACAGAGTAAAAACAGCCCCTGCCAGGAAAACTAACACTTGTAGATACACATTTTGAAACTTCATGTTCTGTGGTTTAATTACAAGAAAATTATATGCATTACATAAATTACACTAATTGAGTAATAGCTCGTTCCTCCAGGCTGACTGGCATAGATCTCCCTACCTCAGTCTTGCATGGAGAATGTAAGTCTGCAGAGGAGGAAGAAATGTATGAGATTCTCTGATGATTTGGGAGGTGGTTAGATATTCCTAAAAACTATTGAAAAGGGCTTCCATAAAAATATCCCCTCCACTCAAAGCTGCACACTGCTAAGCTTTGGTGTTCTTTTCCAAACAGCAGCCCCTCTGAGAGCTTGCAAGCCTTCTGAGAAGACAGAGGTTAGGAAAGCTATTTTTTCTACTACAATCCCAGCATCCCCAGGCAGCAGAGCCAGTGACCCTTCTGGCTGGGGATACTGGGAGTCATCGTCTGATGGAATAACTTTCCCAGGATCTATCTTGAAAGAGGTTTTACAAGCCATTCCACAAAGTTCTGTGAAGCTGCAAAAGCAGTTTGGAATAATGGGCCTGCTTGTTCAAAGAAGAAGAAAGAAAAATGAACCCCTGGGAGCCAAACCAAATGTGACATTAATTGTGTGAATGCAAGCAACAATCATTTTTCTAAAAGGTAGGGTGTAGAAGGAAAGCAGCGTCAGATCTTTTAGGAGGTGGAGAGGGAGAATTTAAACTGTGTCCCTTTGTTTTGGTCCCACTTGGGAGGAAAAAAAACACACTGTCTCTCTTCCTTCACACATGTTCAGAGCCTTCTGGAGGCATGTTTTGCTACATACTTTCTATTCAAAGGTTCAGAATTCTGGGAAGGGGGAAATAAAAGAATTGGAGAACAATTCAAAATGACAGCTACATAGACAATTCCTAGAAAATGTGCAGATATATAGCAAATAAAACCCTACGCTATGGTAGATGGTACATTCTTTTTCATGGTAGAGTTCCATATAATGTGTAATATATAGCAACCACTGCTAGAAGGGACCTTTTATTGGTTGTAGCAAAACTAATGAAGAGTGTTGTGGCAACTTAATAATGGAATACAGCAAAAGGTTTTGTGAGCTCTAGTCCATAGAACTATGTGCCATAATAAATCTGTTAGGCTTAAATGTGCCTGAGTATATTCTCCCCCTTTTTTTCTCCTCCCCTCCCCATAACTAGTATTCCCACAGACAGTCTGTATTTAATATAATCATTGTTCATTTGTCTGTCATCAAGAACGATTGAGAATGAAATTATAGTGAGACATCAAATAATTGAAAATCCAGGCCTTGGGTGCCTTTTGAAGCAGCCACGGGGAATGTTTCACCATTTGGACCAAAGAGTGGCGACTTTAACACTGACTCATAATTACAGTTTGATGAATGCTTCTCAAATTAACATGACTTACCGTACTGGGATGTCTTTATTTTTATTTCTACCAGATTAAGTTTAAAGGAGTACACGTTGGGGCCACTCACTCTCAGTTGCACAAGAGGGAAGAGCTAACTCCCTCCATTCATCACCTTCTGCCATGTCTCCATTGCCCAGTTCCATCATATTTCATGTGTTAGAAGGGGAGACAGAGAGTCTGCTGTACATATGTAGGTTTTTCAGTCATGCTGAACTTGACAACCTTGTTTTTTCTACTATATCCAGCCACCATGACCAGTAGCTATACTGACTTGGGGATGCTGGGAGTTGTAGTCAAAAAAATTCCCCCGAACCCTGGAGAGACTTCCTGAGTAGGGTGAAATCCTTCCACCAGAACTTCCCTTCATATCATGTGGAAGGTGGCAGGGCTTTGTGATGGAAATGTAACTGAAGGCCATGCAGAACCATCATATTCAGGGCCCCTTGCTCTCTCCCCTGAAATTGTAATCACATTGCAGTCAATCCCCAATGTACTGCCTGTTTGATTTTACTCACCCTTATATTAAAATATAATGACACCTCACTTAGAAAGGGAAGTATCCCCAAGCATCAAGCCCATTTCTACCTGCAAAGATCTTTGTTTGATCCAGGTTCTGTTCTGAAGCCACAGCAGAGTATGACTAAAACACTGGTGCATTATTTCTTCATATGTAGTAGATAATCAAAGAAGCTGAGAGAACATTGTATGATATTTCAATAAGCTGTTATCTCAAAAGGTAATTGATTTAGAGGTTCCCCCACAATGCCAATGTCTCTGTGGAAAGATGGGGTATCATTAGCTCAAAAGGAAGGCCTGTGAGAGGGGGATAACTTCTGGGATCTTTTCACCTATGTACACCGGGCTTATGCAGTTGGAGATTAAAAGGGAAAAGTTTTATTGAGGGTAAATCATAAATACAGGCAAGATTCAAGCACTCTCACAACCATACAAGGCTAACCAAAGGAAAGGAATGAAAATTGGATTGTAAAGAGATAAGATGAAGTGGACGATATTTACCTATCCGGAAGAGAAGGGACGAAGTGATGTGGCTCAGAATAGGGGTCCAAGAGTAGCATAAGAATGATAATCTGAGAAGCAAAGTGACAGCCTATGTCAGTCTACTACAAGTTGCCAGGCTCAGAATCGGGGTTTAAATACCCGTTTTCTGCCACGAAAGGGAAGGTGCTAGTGGCTCTCTGGCAGAGCAAACAATGGGGTCCAGAAGGGGTTAACGGTCTTAGTATTAGGTGACAAAACATTGATGGGAATTGTGATAGCTTCTTAATGTTTGGGCAGATGAGGAAACAAAGGGGGATTTCAGTGGGAGAAGGGAACAGGTTGATAACCATTAGACAATTTCATGTGCTACTGTGCTTGAGAGTTGAGTCTTTGAGAGGATTATCACAAACTCATCAGCAATAGAGCTTCCCAACTCATCCTTTGAACTTATGACCTGGCCATGTCCTGAGGTCCCATCTGACCTCCTTTTGCATGTGTGCAGCCAAGTCCTTCTTGCCAGCATGGCTTTTCAGTCATAACAGTCTATGACAGGGCTTTCCAAATGGTGTGCTTCAACATGTTAGTGTGCCACCTGAAGTGTGTAGGTGTGTTGCCTACAATCTTGGAAATGTATGTTATTATTTATAAATCATATATTTTTAAAAATATATGAAAAGTTTTCATGAGATATGTTGTGCTCCCATACATTTTGTTGTTATAGTTCATGTATATGTCTGTATCTTTTATAAGGAGTTAGTTTAACCTCCAGTTTGCTAATAAAACTGAATTACTGTGTTGCAAAATGATGCATGTCTAAAAAGTGTGCCACCAACATGAAAAGTTTGGAAAGCTCTGGTCTATGATTTATACTTTCTATGCCAGTTAAATAATGTTCTTTTGCCAGTTATATTGTACCATGGAGTGGGGGTGTACAGCATGGTAACAAGGCTGGTTTTATAACTAGATGTTATTAATATATTTAATATTTAAACATTTGACAAAAATAATGACAAACTATATGCATGCAAGGTTTTTTAACAGAGCATGGGCAGGTATGATTTAAAAGCACAAACATGACTTTATGCTATCAATTTCTTCTGTGCATCATTTTCTCTGCATAGTTTGATGGGAAAGATTATGTTTTTTCTGTTTTATGATGTTATTCCAATTTCTGTTCTATGATATTATTCCAATTCAAAGATCAAAAAAACTGATTTTATTTTTTTTTTAAAAATTATGATTTCCTGGATCCCCCTGCAAGGAATGCCACTTAGCCATATTAGCTGTGGAATTCCTAGAGTTTGGTCCCCCAAAAAGTTAACCTTTCTGAGATGTAGTGCAATTTGAAAGAAAATGCATTTTTAAAGGCAAAACCATATTAACAAGACCATAACACTGCTTGGCCAGACTTTGACCTCTTTCTACTTGTTTGGGTCTTGGTTAATCTGGGGATACAAGTGTAACTGACATGCTATAAATTCAAGGGAAAGTCTGGCAAAAGCATTGGACTAATGTTGGCCATGTTATGTCGTAGTATCTGTTGTTTCCCACTAAACTAGCTCTTGCTTCTATAGTGGCTAATCTACTATATGTTAGAAACCTTCCAAATACCATACCATAAGTTAGAAACCTCCTAAATTTAGCCAAATTCACGCTACAGTGACTAGCATATGATTTGCAGTGTATCACATGCATTCTATGACTGGATTGTTAACAGAAGGCCTTGACGACACTCAGACAATGCCAAAGTGCTTGCTGTTTGCTCATGTTACTCAGATAAGAAGCCAGCAGGGTTTTTGCATGTGACGTACAGTAGGTGCTTGCTATTACACAGGGAGATGAAAATCACAACCAAGCAAAATGGACAACTTCCACTTACAGGTAAGCTGTAATGTCTAATGAAACAGCACTTTGTAGTTCACCAATTGTGTGTTATCCCTGGCCATGTGTCAAACTTGATTAAAAGGTACTCTAACTGGGGGCGAGGGCCCCTTGAGCGTCGCGTGAATGGGAGCATCGGTCCGTATGACACACTACTACTCACACACAGCAGTGCTATGATTCTACTTTAACTCCCCTGGCTGCACTCTAGGGAGTCCTAGGGTTTGTCATTTAGGGAGGGACATTTAGAATTCTCAGCCACAGAGGTCTAATGTATGTCCAAACTACAAATCCCGAGATTCCATAGGATGCAGCCGTGAGAGTTAAAGGGGAATCATACCACTACAAATGTGCAGTAGCTTCTAACCTGATCAAGCTTGAAGTAGGTTCATACATGGCCTGTTGAGGTCTCCTTCCCTCCACTTTTGTGTGTGTGTGCATTTCTGTATAAACATAACACGTCCTACCAGGCATCTGCAACAGGAGTTGGCTATCAGAGCATGCAGTGATGACCATCAGCCTGGATGGCTTTAAAGGAGAATTAGACAAATTAATGGAAGATAAGACTTTCTGTGGTTAATATTCATAGTAGACAAATAATCCTTTCCATTCCAGAGGCAGTATACTTCTGTTCCTATGCTCATAAGCGTAAATTCTAGCACTTTGATACCACATCTCCAAAAACCATTAGTAGAGCAACACATTTAGAAAAAGCTAGAAACCCAGGTCATTTCTGCACCTTTGAGGCCCCTCCCTAAACTGCAAACCCCAGGATTCCATAGGATATTGAAAGTGGAATAATAGCACTATGGCCCTTTTCGCTTGCAGTTTGTTTGTTTTTTGCGCGAGGGCCCCTTGAGCGTCGCGTGAATGGGAGCGTCGGTCCGTATGACACACTACTACTCACACAACGCTCACGAGCCTAAAGCGGGCCGCGTGTACATTTTTTTATTTTTGGCTCTAAGCCGAAAATACTGCGCAGTCACGCAATGCTCGCGGGGCCCTCGCGCACTTACCTGCGCGCGGTGCACCGAACAAGCCGGCCTGGTCGCGCTTCCTCCTCCAGCGCAGCCTACAGCTCCCAGGCTGCGCTGCGAAAGGAAGGGGCAGGGCGCTAGCACGACAGTCGTGCAACCGGCAAGCCACTGTGGGAGGCAGAAGGGGTCGCGCAAACGGCTGCTCACGTGAGCGCCGCTCCCCACTGCCGCAACGAAGGTAAGGTCCGAAAAGGGCCTATAACAGGCTAGTGTGAAAATGGCCTTAAGCACATTAAACACACGTTTAAATACAAATTTACCAGTTTAAGGAAAGTATGCTGCAGTTTAAAAAACTGTATTCTGCAGTAAGTTCTGGGATAACTTGTTTGAAAATGGATGCCATGCATATGTCGACTGTCTCCACATAAGGTAGAAACCCTATTATTGATACCTGTTTCCCTTAGCTCTGTATTAGGAAACAGGGTGATCACAGACCTGCAGTCCTACTTTCCTTTCCACAAATTGTAGTTCCAAGTGATTTGCAGTCCAGTTACTTTTATCTGCTGGTAGCCTCATACTATTTTAATGTTACCTCAGTTTGCTGCTGCTATTTTTATCTGATTGTTTTTCTCTGGTATATTGCTTTATTTGGTACATTGGTTGTTTCCATGTGATTTTACCAATCTCTTTTGATACACAATGCACAATAAAAGGCCAAGGGTGGTATATGGCTAGAGTGTTGAATTTGGGTTTGAGGGATCCAGGTTCTTGTCACCGCTAAGCCATGAAACTCATTGGGACTAGGCCAACCAGTTTCCCTTAGTCTGATCTACCTCAAAAGGTTGTTGTTAGGATAAAGGAGGAGAAGGAAGAGAACTATGTGCACTGCCCTGAATGCACTAGTTAAAAGTGGAATATAAATAAAGCCATTTCATGCAGGAAGGGTGCTTCCCCCACCAAAAAAATAACTGGGTTTAAGACCCCCTTCCCACTATGATATCAAGTCACCTATGACTGTTTGATTTGTACCTTCAAATCATTTCTGAGTTATGGTGACCCTAAGGTGAACCTATTATGCAGTTTTCTCGGCAAGGTTTGTTCAGAGGGAGTTTGCCTTTGCCTTCCTTTGAGGCTGAGAAAGTGTGACATGCCCATAGTCAGTTAGTGGGTTTCCACAGCCAAGCCAGGGTTCAGACCTTGGTCTCCCAGAGTCTTAGGCCATTTTCACCCTATACTGTTATAGTGCTATTATTCTACTTTCAACATACTGTGGAATTCTGGGGTTTGTAGCTTGCTGAGGCCAAAGAGTTCTCTGGCTGAGAGTTCTAAAGGCACCTCCCTGAACTGCAAAGGCCAGGAATCCATAGGATGTTCAAAGTGGAATAAGAGCACTATAACAGTGTAGGGCGGAAATGGCCTTAGTTCAACAGTCAAACCACTATACGACACTGGCTCTCTCACCTGTCTCTATAGTCAACAACTCAATAATACTCTTAACACTTTTGTCGAGTGGATGCTGTGTTGTTGTATTATTTTGAACTGCCTTGATAGGACAAATTATCACAAGGACAGGTTTAACAGCCATTCATTTTTGTTATCCTGGAATTACTGAAGCAGTGGATGGAATTGTGCAGAATCACAGAAAGGAGTATTTCACATGCTGCTTTTTGTTCCTCTGCTTTGGTACTATACTCAGAGCACCGTCACCCAGCTCTGATACAAAACCTATCTCTAGTTCGCCACTACAGTAAGACAGGGAGGATGTGGGGGGAGAGATGGGCTGTAACAGCAAGGTCAAGACCTGAACAATAAGACGCATTCTTTTTTCCACCAGAGAGCTCATAAAAGTTATCCAAATTCCTGCCCAGCAAAACAGCTGAGAACCCTATACTGCTCATACATACGTATTACTGGTTTGTCTACTAAAAGCCACAACTATGACTTATTTCCATGTGAAGAATTGCCTCCCTATTGTTTGAAGAGTTTGGAGCAAAGAGGGAGGGAGTGCCAGTCTAAATCTCTGGCTCAAACTAGAGCAGCAGCAAAGACAAAACAAAGATAACTGTGCTGGTAGCATTCTGTCTGGCCGCAAATAAGTATGAACAAGGGACAGCAAGACAGAACCCTGATGTCTCAATGTAATCAGCAGGACTTCTTCAAATGAATGCCACGCAGCACTGCATTACAGAAGCACACTTGCTGAGTTTCCTAAAACAGATTGCTAATCATGCACAAGCTTCCCATGTATTTCTGTGGGTAGCAGCAGATGCCCAAGCTTCACATGCACTTTTCAAGACCCCTGTTATCAGCACGCCAGCCTGGCTTATGTAGAAGAAAAATAATTGCTACTGACGCTTTACACAGTTTTATTTGTTGGAATTTGGGGGCTTCATCTCTGGAACCTCGATGCAAATCATGTAAATGTATACTCCTGTACTTACACAAGTGTGTATCCATATAACTCTCTGGCCCTTTCCGCACAAGGCTGCTATATCGCAGTGGCGTCGTATTGTCACTTTTATATCTGCATGTTAAACCAGTTTGATGTCATTCTGTCCTCCATGGTTCCTCACGAGTTGAAGTCTTAGTGCGGTTAACATCGATGTTAAACTGATATATTGGAAAAATGGAAAAACTCCTAAGTAAACCACTCAAACTGTTCCTGCTGCATTTTTTCCTACATGCAGAAGCATTACATTGATTCACACCACTTGCGCTAAAACGTAGCAATGGTTTCTACAATTTTTTTTTTAATTGACCAATCAGCGGCGGCGGGGTGGAGCGAGGGAGGGGGAAAGGAGTTCCACGAGAATTGACGATGCGGAAGCTACAAATGATTTTCTCCGCTTTACTTTGATAGAAACCAGAGGGTGTGCAGATAGGAATTGAAGTAAGTCAGAGTAAAAAACACTGCTCATGACAAGTGGTGAAACACTCTTACACTCTAGTGCAGAAATGGCCTCTATAACTTATATTGGCTATTATTTTATTACAACTAGAGCATTCCGAAGAATTCAAGAATGGTATCAGATAAAAGGAAAACTCACAGTGCATCCCTGTGCCATCAGGTGGAGTCTGCTTCCTCTCCCCTGTGCAGTTTTACAGGCATACAAACAATAAATTGAAAGCAGAGCAGGCTGGTCTGACCCTTGAATTATGAAGTGCCACACTTTGTTGTCCACCATGGCACTACCTTTCTGTGATAGTGGGATTGTGTGCTTCTGTGATGCAAGAAGCTATGCTGATGGTAACAATGCTGCTGGTAAGGTCTTCCATGTCAGACAGGCTTTTGCTGAGGAGCCAGACTAAAAGGGCCAAACAGCAGTAGTGTGTTTGTGTGTGGGGGGGGGTGACACTGGCAGAGGATCTCTCATAAACAACAGCAATGGCACCATAACTAATGCTTATTGGTACTGTACAGAAGAAGCCAATGTAAACCACTCTTGAAGCCTTCTAGCTGGAAAACCCTATGATGAGACAGTCCAAAATGAAACAAAAAATAATGTCAAAAGAGGAGACTTCCAGGTCAATGAGCTATTGGGGAAGAGTAGAGGACAAGTATGAGTAATGCTGTAGCTAGCGACACAGCTGGACTCAAGCCAAAAGGACATTCAGCTGTTGAGATACTCAGAGGTAAAAGGAAAGTCCAAAGCTGCACAACACAATCCATAGGCCATTATTTTGCTTTCCATACTTGTTGACAGATTTTAGTTAGAACTAGAGTGGATTCTGTCTCTATAGATAGAAGCAGCTTGATTGGTATGCCATCTGTTCCTGCTGATTTGTTTCCCCCAAGTGTTTTGAGTACAGCTTTCATTTCACTTTGTAAAATGTGTGTTCATCTTCAAATTGTTCTTGCTTGAATGAATCTGTCATCCATTCATCTCTTTTATTTAGTTCTTCAGTCTATGCTTCCATTATCTTTTTATTTCTTCTTGATCATGCAGTGTGTTCCCTGCTGGTCATAGAGCATCCCCACTCTTGGTTTAAATTTGCCTTTGAATTTTGGGATCTTGTGGTGGAGGTCTCCTGCTCTACCTTTTTGTTATCACTTTCTGTTTCTCTGCATTGATTGTTATAGTAGTTCTCTTTGTCCCTTTGAACAAGTCATTGAAAAGTTACATTCAGAGTTCTGACCCTATTTCTGTCCCCTTTTGCTTTTTGCTTCTCTTCTGTAATTATCTGCTTGAAGAGTTTCACTTGTCATCTGCTGAGGCTTCTCTTTCTTTTTGGCTGCAGACAGTATCTTTTTGCATTCCTCACTGACATACCCCTGGGTTCAGTATGGAGGAGTTCTGATTCCAATCAATTAGATTTAATAGTACAAATCTAATTTTTTTACATTATCTTTAAGTTCTATGGGGATATTCTTCAGGTTGTATTTTGGCACCACAGTTGATTTGGTGTTCTTCTTCAGTTTTACTGTAATTTGTGATACTAGCATTTCTTGGTCTGTGCTACAATCTGCTCCTGGCCTTGTTATTGCAGAGAGAACGGAGCTTCTCCATCTTTTGCTTCTGACTATATGGTCTGTTTGATTTCTATACTGGCCATCAGGTGATGTCCATGTATACAGTCACATCTTTGGTTGCCCGAATAATGTGTTTATGATGAACAAACTGTTAGCCTCTCAAAATTCAATCAATCACTCTCCTGCTTCATTTCTCAATCCTAGGATAAATTCACCTACAGTTTGGTTTGGCTATTTCCTATGATTACCAACAAAGTCTTGTGTTCGTGTGTGATTAATTTCCTCCTGGACTCCAGCACAGAATTGTTCAGTTTCTTCTTCTGCCTCTGTGGATGGAGCACAAACTTGGATTATGGCTATATTGATGAGTTTTCCCTAAGTCTTATACATATTATTTGGTCAGACTTTGCCTTGTATCCTTTGACTGCTTTTGCTATATCTGTCCTCACTGTTAATGCCACCTCATTTCTTCTTAGATGTTCATTTCCTGAGTAAAACACTGTCCAATTATCTGACTGAAAATGTTCAATTCCTGTCCACTATAGCTTGCTCATCCCAAATACTGCAGTGTTTATACATTTCATTTCTAGTTTTACAATGCCTAGCTTCCCTTAATTCATGCTTCTTACATGTCATGTTCCTATAATATATGTTGTGCCGCTTCAAACTTTCCTTTCACCAATGATTTATATAACTTTAGACAATGAAAACATTGAGACAGTCAAAGATTTCCTACACTTTGGCTCAATCATTAATCAAAATGGAGCCTGCAGTCAAGAAACCAGAAGAAGACTAGAAAAGACAACTATGAAGGAACTAGACAAGATCCTGAAGTCCAGATTGTCTATGCTGTCATATTAACAATTTTCATGCATGGTTGTGAAAGCTAGACAGTGAAGAAAGGAAGAAAATCAACTCATTTGAAATGTGGTGCTGGAGAAGATTTCTACAAATATCATGGACTGCTAAAAAAAAGAAGATAAAGGGGTCCTAGAGAAAATTAAGCTTGAACTCTCCCTAGTAGCTGTGATGACTAAACTGAGCTTGTTATACTTTGGACATACCATGAGAAGACATGAATCACTTGAAAAGACAATCATGCTTGGTCAGGTAGAAGGCATTCGGAAAAGATGAAGATCATACTGCAGATGTATAGATTCAGTCAAGGAAGCCACAGCCCTGACTTTGCAAAACCTGAGTGAGGCTGCTAATGACAGAGTGACTTAGCTGTCTGTCATTCACAAGGTCACCATAAGTCAAAGTTGACTTGACAGCAGTTAACAACAACAATGTTTTGTGTATCAGTTCATTCCTTATATTTCTTATTCAGTGCTCTAGATAGGAAGTTTTCTTGTTGAGAGGAGAATATTGCTAACTATTGTTTTTTAAAAAGCTATTGAGGGCCCATATAGAGCTTAAATTAGGGGAAGTGCTTAGGCTTGCATTAATGTACTCCTTCCATACGCTCATAATTCAAGCACTGTGATTTCACAGCTTCTCTTGAATGTGTGCATCAGGACTGCTGCTACAGGCTGCCAAGGTTGTGAGAACCAGGTCGTATTTCACTCTGTTCAGGAACAGAAAGCTTCATTCAGGATATCTTGATACCTACTACTGCAGCATAGTTCTTTTGTGTGTGTTTTTAACTTTGCCGTTTTCTTTTACAAGTTCTTTTACAAATTTTACAAATTTAAAATACAAACATAAATAACCCACTAAAATCAAAAGGTAGGCATTACAAAACAAAGTTAATAAAATAGTGACTATTTTGCTTTCACCTGTAACAGCAACAAAGTCCTACACACCCACACATACTAACAGCAAACTAAGTTCTTCAAGCATAGATACTTAGGTAGTTAGAACTGCTATGGGGAGAACATTGGCAGGATCATGGAAATCCAAGGTTCACAGAAGTGAATTTTTTTTTAAAAAAAAAACCTAAATAAATTGATGTACAGAGGTATGATCCATGTGTCAAAACCAATTCAATGAGCATTGGCAGTATCCATAGGATGCTAACTGGACTTGCATTAAATTTACTAGTGATTGGTATGGTTTTTTGTTTTGCTTTTTTACTTTTTTCAGGGGTTTGAAAGGAAAGTTAGAGTACCAGAGAGGAGTCACGATTTAAAAACTAATGTGGTACAGAAATCTTATATTTGTACACAAAGTTTTTAAGAGTTAGTTGGGACCAAGCATGTCTACATCAAAATCAAGTTGCTTGTGTTATGTGCCAACAAATCATTTACAACTTATGGTGACCCTAAGGTGAACCTATCATAGGGTTTTTTTCTTGGCAAGATTTGTTCAGTTGGCCTTTGCTTTCCTCCAAAGCTGAGAGAGTGTGACTTATCTAAGGTCACCCAAGCAATAGTATATATTGTTTAGGACTTTCTCACTTTAAAACAAACAGGAGGAGTTGGAGAGATACATGACAGATAGAATCATCCATAGCATGAAAGAAAATAGAAGGCTGTCCTTTGTTTTACCCTCAAATTATTAGAACGAGAATCAATGTTCACCACAACTAGTTGGCAAGAGATGTAGGACAAACAGAGGGAAGTGATGATTCACAAAACTGATTTATAAAAATTACCACCACTAGACATAGCGATGGCAGCTAGCTTAAAAGGTTTTAAAGAGGGCTTTGATAAATTCACAGCAGATAAGGTCTATAAAATGAGCACACTAGGAGAAAAGAGCAACCAAAATGATCCAGGGATTAGGGCAAAGGAAAGGTTACCATGTTTCAGAATGTTTAGCTTAGAAAAAAGTCTAATAAAGGAGACGTGACAGAGGTGCATAAAAATACACATGGTATAGAGATAGCTTTTTTCCCTGTCTCATACTTCTAGAACCCAGGGCCATCCATGCAAACAGATCTTCACACACTTGTGCAGTTAGACTGTAGGATTCTCTGCCACAAAATGGAGTGCTAGATACCAACCTTGGCAGCTTTCAAAACTGATTAGATGCCTTCATGAAAGTTAGGGCCATTGAGGGCTACTAGTCAGGATGGCTATATATCATCTTCAGTATGGGGCCTTTGTCTCTGTACTCACTATGTTGGGGAATCACCCAACCTTTTCACAGAGTCCTCTGGTGGGGATCCCGGCAGTGGCTCTGCCAGGAAGGGAGCATAATGGGAGCACTTCCCTCCACACTGGCTGGCCCCATAATGAAGGAAGCACAATGGCCATACCTCTTCCTTCCACAGACCAGCTAGATACCTTCCCAGGCGGTGCTGGGGCAGGAATTGCAGCCATTGTGCTTCCTAGGCTCCTGCAGGACAGGCAAGTCCACAATGGTGACATGATCACAGGTCACTGGTGGGGAAAAGCCATCAATGATTTAATCCGTGATTGCACCACCTGGGGACGGGACAAGGATGGGACCACAACAACATCATACAGAAGTGTCATTGCGGTCCCATCCTTCTCCATTCCCCATGGTGGGTTGGGGAGCTGGTGTGGAAAGGGCCACAGATCCACTCATATTTTGCTGGTGGGGTTCACACAGGCAAATGGCAGTGGTACAGATACAGCAAAGGCAAGATGAGGGCATTGTCATCCCCCTCCCCTGTATGAGAATTCTGCTCCTCAAATGAAATTTTCCCTCAGTCCCCACATTTCTAAAATTGCACAGAGAAAAACACTGAAAATCATTCATGCCTAGAATTAGGCTATGTTCACATTCCCTTGGTAACTTTGCCAGCTGCTTTTCTTTGGATGCCTGAACTCTATTTCTTAAATGGTCAACAGAGGTTTTACATTAGTGCAGTGCTAGAAATTTGGGAAGAGAAGGAAAAATTCATGGAATGAGGGGGCAGAATTTTTATTTGGGGAGGCAGTGTTCTCATCATGGTCCCCACCATGGCCCTTTCCACAGTTCACCTGTTTCTGGCGTCATCCCAGTGTCGTCCTGGCAGCAGCTTTGCTGGGATGACAGCGCAGATGCGAATGCTCTCCTCCACACCAGCTGGCTCCCTGCTGAAGGAAGTGTGATGGACACACCTCTTCCTTTTGCTATATGGCTGGGCTCTTTCCCAGGCTGTGCTGGGGCAGGAAGCGCCTCCATCGCACTTTTGGTGCTTCCACAAGCCAAGTAAGTGTGGGATAGTTGTGCAGTCAGGGGGTCACTGACAGGGAAATCCCATCAATGATTTACTCTGGGATCATGCCATCTGGTGATGGGATAAGGATAGGACCACAGCGACATCATGTAGAAGTGTCATTGTGGTCCCACTCCTCTCCCGTCCCCATGCTGGGATGCAGGCCTTCTGCGGAAAGGGTCCATGGCTATACCCTGCCTACTGGTCAGCCAATGTGTGAACAGAATACTACACAAGATGAGCCTTTGTTTGGATCCAGTGTCATTCTTCTTTATGCTCTCAGTCTTGCATGCTACATGCATTTTCCAGGTTCAGAGCTGACCTTGGAATAGATACTTTTTTGGACCACAGTTCTCAGAATCTCTCAACTAGCATGATCAGTAACCAACAACTAGCATTGTAATCCAAAAAGTAATTTTTCCATTCAAGGCAGTATTAGACTGTACCCTCCAAAATTTCGCGGATAAAAACCTAGATAAATGTGGCTAAACAACATCAGAGTGTGGACAAGGTGTCAAAAATTATGAATGAGGAAGAACACACAAGCAAGGAGAGGCTACAGCAGTTTGCTTTGGCCTGAGCCTACCGGGAAGGGAAAGATTTCCCTCCTTCCTCTCCCACCATTGACTTAAGTGAGTACAAACTACTTTTGCACTTTGGACTCAATTTGCACCAGCTGAAGTAAGTGGAAGATGAAGGGGACAGGCAAAGGGAGGAAGGAGAAATTGGGTCATTTTAAAAGCAGCCAAAAAACGTGGAATAGCAGAGTATTAATCAGAACTATCTCTGGCAAATCAGGATAGCTGGAGAGTGAATACAAGATGCTAAAGAAAAACTGCAGACAGCACTATCACTTCCATGGTCTCCTTCTGGGCTTCCCAGAAACAGTGTGTGAGTGTGCCACTGTGCTAGTGTAACTAGACTATTATGTCTGATCACTGATGCTCTTCTAGAATCTTGTGATCTATTGAATATAAAGCATGTGCTCTGTCACTGAGCTCTGGGTTCTTTCCTAATTATTGCCTGTTGTATGATGGCAAATTGGATAAATTGTGCCTATATTAGCAGCAAATTAAGGCTGCAGTGTTGCAGCCAGTATACTCTCCTATCCTTGACTAATTTTAATGGGTCATAAGCCATCTCTCATCATCTGTAGTGAAAATATGTACACTCTGCAGGGTATGCAAATGTTTGTTCACTCTGGTACAGAGATCTTAAAAGCCTACATTTCACAGAAAAAATGAACATTCTGCTGTATGCCACAAGTGTCTTTGTACGTATATAAAACAGTCCTTAGGGAAACATTGCAGTCTAAAAGAATACCTATGACGCTATCATGAAATGAAATAAGATAAAATAAAATTCAACCCACTAGTGATGTTACTAAAACACCAGATGGTGCTTTGCCACCCACTTTTGGCACATGTTAAACACAGATGTCTGAAAACGCTCTCACTAAATTCGCTCAGTCTGCAGCACCAATCCTGCCAAGCATCTGAAAGCACACGGATGGTATGGATTCATTAAGTTGCTCATGGACCAACCATAAGCATAAGAAAATTTATTAGAAACTGGGCCACAATAAGCCACCAACAACAGTGTCCAGCAAATCTGACAGTAATGGACAAGAATAGCCAACTGTCGAAGTTATTTGGCATGTTGGCTGGAAAGGCTCAGCCTAAGCAACTTCTCTGTATTTGAGCTGCCCTCATTTCAGGCAATCCTAGAAGATGGAAGAGCAGACCTGAGCTGTTTCAAACTGATGACACCTAAGGGATGGGATGCTTTTTAAAAGTAGTGCACAAATATTTTAAAGAACTACATGGATAGCAAGATAAAGGATGGATGGATGGAGAGAGAGAGAGAGATGTAGAGCATATAGATAGATATGTAGGGTGGGCAGCTAGCAGAATCTGGAAGAGGCTGGCCCTCTGTAGGCCCTTGGAAGCAACCCCTACTGTATCCCTACCCTCAAGACAAAATGGAACAAAATATCATGTTCCGCTCTGGACCGTTTTAAGCCCAGGAGATACCTTTTATTAAACAGGAAATCAAACAAAATGGGGGGGGGGAATGCAACTGTGGTGAATTCAAAAATTATCAGGATTCAAGCCACAAACTGCACTTTTCCTAAACCTGGTGTAGACACACAGATTAACAACAACAGGGGTCTTTTTCCTCAAGTTGTAGCACAATACTTCTGAAAGAGAGATATATAGTAAACCTGCTGTATATGCAGGGGTTCCGTTCCAGGAACCCCATATCAAACAAAAAAACATGAAGGTTTGCATCCTGTTATAGTCAGCAAACATAACACGTGTGCACCTGCAGTAGTTCAGGCAAAACACCCATTGTATTCATTGACTGTAATGGGATGCAACACTTTGCACAACTTTGCATTTTTTCATGTGGAGGTAGGGCAAGACGAGGGCCCATGGTATTCCAGATTTGTGCTTATCAGTTGTTGTGAATTGCTGTCCACTCAAATTCAACTTAAGGCCACCTTATGAAGGAGAAACAAGTCACTCTGTTACCAATTGCCCTGCTCAGGGCTTGCAAACTCAGGACTGTGGCTTCTATCCACCTGTAATGTGGTTTCTATTTTTCATACTGCCTTCCATATTACCAAGTATTACTGACTTTTCTACTGAGGCCATTTCCGCACTAGATTGTTATAGTGCTATTATTCCACTTTCAACATCCTATGGAATCCTGGGGTTTGCAGTTTGCCTCAAAGGCCCCTCCCTAAACTGCAAACCCCGGGATTCCATAGGATATTGAAATAGTAGAATAATAGCACTGTAATAGTGTAGTTCAGAAATGGCTTCTGTCATATCTCAGAGCCAGAATAGTGTAGTGATTTGAGTATTGGACCTGGGCTTGATTCCCCACTTGGCCAGGGAGATCCACTGGGTGACCTTGGACGTGTCTCACACACACTCTCAGCGCTAGAGAACCCCGTGATAGAATAGTCTTAGGGTCACCATAAATCAAAATTACTTGAAGGCCCACAACAACATGTAACCTCATGACGTCTAAAATTCTGTTTCTTTTTTTTTTATAATGTCTAGTTTCCCCCATAAATGCTTCTCCCATTCCATGTTCGTATTAGATTTTTTAGGCTGTTCTGCAATCTTGACTTCAACAAAGGGATCAATCCAAGAGGATATACTGAGGTGAAATGAAGAAAGGAATTTGGCTACTTATCTTTTAGTCCTTCCAGTACCTTACTGCTGGCATCCTTTCAACAGATCTTCTGCCATGTGGGCTGGGGTTAAAAAAACCAATCAAAGCAGACACATCCTTACAGTATCAACAAACTGGGACAGTTAAGCGTAGGCCCACAGATTGCTGTCACACATTACTCAAACACACTGCCCGTAGTAGGAGGGGAAAAGAAGTGGGATGGCTTCATTTCAAATTAGGCCAGAGTCAATTAAGCCTGTGATCCGTTCTCCAACTTTATCATACCCTCCAACGTTTCACAGGTGAAAATTGGGCCACATGTGGCCAAGCAACAACAGAGTATGCTCAAGATGGCAAAAGTTATTAATGAGGAAGAACACATAAGGAAAGTTACCCTTTACAGACACAAACTATTTGCTAACAAGCTTGAATTCATACGTTAACACTGAAATAATGACAATCCCTTATTGCTGATTAACACAGAAAGAAATGAGTCATTATACATCCTATTTCCACCTTCTTCCAGTTCCCACTTACCTGGGAAGGACCTGGGAAGGAACCTGCACCTTTCAGATGTTAGATATGACTCACAGAATCCCTGATAAGTGGCCATGTTGGTCGAGGCTTATGGGCACTGGAATCCCACAATATATGCAGAGTCACCATTTTCCTATTTTGCTGTAAGCCTTGTAGACTGCATAAACTTCTTAAATGGATACGTGATGTAGGTTGTTTTTTTTTTTAAAAAAGTAGTAATATGTAGGCAGTGGCCAGCACTCGTATTGGCAATATCTCACGCAATGAATGTATGTGTGATTTAAAATAACAACCAAGGATAGTAATGCATTAAATAAGTTTTAGCACCCTCATAATTTCTGAGACTTTTAAGTTAGATGCTGCTGTTCCATTTGTGCTATCCTGTTCTAAAAAATGATTATAGTTCAGCTTGCTGAGTAGTACAATGGCATTTCTCCAGAACTCGTGGGTTGTAAAACTTTTTTTAAAAAAAGTCTTTTGAAACCAGTTTCCACACTCAATAGAATCAAATGATTAAGCAGTTCCTGGATTGTATCATCAGGCTGTGGTGGAAAGAGTGAACAGGAATAAAATTTTGGAATGGTTTCCCACATTTAAAAAAGGGGGAGGGAATCTTCCATAGAAAAAGAGTGTGTCATGGAGAAAAGAAGAAGGCCTGAGCAACATGAGGGCTTGGGTCTGATATGAGCTTGAGGGAACAAGCTGTACTCTCTGTGCCAGCACAGATCCAGTGTGATCTGCAGGCTGAACACTGATACACAAGTCAAGTCTCAATATGGGTAAGAAGACATTAGGTCATCTAAGTTCCTTGTCTCTTTAGTGCTGGCCTGTGTACATTCCTGGTTTTTTTAAAAGCTAATACCACCAGATAAAATAATGGGAACTCAGAAGAAAGATGACACAAACCATCCCTCTGTGGAACACACTCTGAAGAGTGTTTTTCAAAGTCAGTTTATGACATGTCCGTGAGCCTTTCAAATCCCCTCCAAGAAGTGTGTTCTCCACCCATCCTGCCATATACCCAATGCTAATTCCTGTTTCAGAGCTATTTGACTTAGCAGAGGCAAGTAGATAAGAGGAATTAGAAGCACACGAGTGGAAAAAAAAATAAAAGAAAGGCCTTGTACTGTCCAGTTGGTACCAGGGATGGAATTGTTCCAGTGTAGGTCCAGCTAATCCGCCAAGAAAACACCCTGTAGGCCTGTTCAGAATCAGGCTTAAACCCATAAAATCCAGAGAATTCAGAGATAAGCTTGGATATCTGGACCAATGTCCTGCCCTCAATTAACCTAATTGTTCAGCAAGTAGCAATTAATACCTACAAGCAGAGAAGGTACTCCTACATGGGTTAAATGTCTTTAATATGTTTTACTTCCTTCTACTAATAGTGGGCACAATCCACATGTTTTTTTCACGCAAGCTGAAGTGAAATTAAGAGGAAAAACATAGAAGAGCTTTCTAAAGGCTGCCTATCTCCCATGGCCAGCCCAAGACATGGCATTCTCTCTTTTTCAGCTTGAAATTGGATCTTTTTAGCAGAGAAAAGCAATGTCACACCTGAGAGCAACAGGCCAGTTTTGGACACCTTTCAATTGTCCCCAGTTTGGCAGGAGTGGTCCTGATTAATCCTTTGTCAACCCTCTTTTTCAGCTGCTTTCAAAATGCCCCCATTTCTCTCTCCTCCTCCCACTTTCCTCTTTGTCCTTAGTTTACATCAGTTCCTGCAAAGTGAGTTCAAGGCACAAAAGCAGATTGTACTCAATTAACTCAGTGGGAGGAGAAGAGGAGGAAACATGTCCTTCCCAGTAGGTTCAGGCAAAAGCAAAGTGCTGCAGCCTCTGTAAGAAAGACAGGATATAAATGATGATGAAAGCCTGGCTTTTTTAAAAGATGATGATGATGATGATGATGATGATGATGATGATGATGATGATGATGATGGTCTTTACATATTCAGAGGCACAAGTGAATGGAATGAATCATCTGTGGCTTAGAGGATCAAGGACTCTCAACTTACCAAGTTTTTATCTTATAGCCACCACTTCTAGTGAGTGTCAGAGTTCAACTCCCAGCCTGTGCTTATCAGCCAGCAAGGGAAGGAAAGCGATAGTACCTGCTCTAGAGGAGGAGGCAGTGGAGAGTGTCCAATGCTAACAATTAAGTAGAAATGCTGAGCCGAGCCAAGTCAAAGTCAAGGTCAATCCAAAGTCCAGAATGCCAAAGGTTCATCCAAAAGGTCAAGAGAGCCAGAACACAAGGGTCATGGGAGCTTGAGTGGCGATTTGCTACAAGCAAACAGCAAGCCATGCCAACAGATGTGGAAAGTTCTGTTTTCTCAGTTTCACCAAAATGGCTTCCCTCTGAGCTGCTCTTTTTCATCTCCTCCATGACTGAGAGCTAGGGGGCAAAGGTAGATCTAATTCCTCTAAATCATTGAAGGCTCTTCTTCCTCTGGCATTGGCGGCAACAACTCTGTCTCAGCTTGTCTTTCAGCTGGTGGGGGTGTTGGCAAGATAGTTTGGTCTATTACTGGCTCTGTTTCTGACACAATCAATTGCTCATCGACCTCTAAGCTGTCATCTATCACACTGGGCATCTGTCATCTTAAAAAGGAATAGTGACATAGGAACAACTTGACTTATATGGTGATTTAGAACATATATATGCAACTTTGCAGAGTCCTTATCATTTCAAAATAACAACGCTGTTTTAGAGGTATTTCTGAATCTTAATTGTATAAACAAGCAAGGGCAAATCCCCCCAAATGTAAGGGTGGTACAAGTCCTACCTAACTGTGAAGCCATTCCCACAATGTGTTTCTTCACCTCCACCAATCTAACAGTTCCTTTTATTTCCTTTACCACATCCCCACCCACAGAAGCTCTTCCTGTCAACCACAATAGCAGAATGGAACACTCACAATAGGCCTCTGAGTGCCAGATGCTTAGAAGAAAGAAACATTGGGCCTTTCTACATTACATAACTATTGCACTACAATTCCACTTTAACAGTCATGGCTGCCTCCTATGGAATCCTGGGGTTTGTAGTCTTGGGAGTTACTGGAGCTCTCTGGCTGAGAATTCTACATATCCCTCCCTAGACTACAAATCCCATGATTCCATATGACAGAACCATGACAGGTAAAGTGGAATCATAGCGCAATAGTTATGTAGTGCAGAAAGGCCCACTGTTCCCACACAGGCACCTCCAAACTAATGTTCCAACAGATCTCCTCCAAACATCCCATTCTGCTCAATTTATTGTCCCTTTCCAAAATACTTATTTCCAAGCTCCAGACAAAATTTATCTCTGGTCTTCTCACGTCCATCACTTCTGCAAACTTTATTTTATCCTCAGCAGTCTATGGGGCTCTTAGGAGACACAAACATGAGTCTGAATCCGTGCCAAGATCCTAATACTCCCAGAGACATTGAAGACGCCACCAATTCAGTTCAGAGGCAGGACTCTGACAAAGCAGTTCTTGCCATCCAAATGACATTCATGGGCATCTGCTGTCTATTCAGCAGTCACCCATGTAAATGAGTCAACATCTCCTCTTCTCTGTCCTCAGAAAAAATCAGCATATGGCCCATGGGACCTTTCTAGTTTGTCTGTGGCGGTAGGCAGGATGTGAGCTCCTGTGAACTCCGGTTATGTAACTTTGCTGGGGCACCGGTGCCAGCCAAACACTCAGAACTCCTGGTTTCAGGTTAATTAGGGTCTAAAGACTTCTTGTCATCATCTTAAGTCAGTGGCTGGAGCAGTAAGAGTCCATTTATCAATGCATATTCGCTTTCTTGCTGGGATGAAGAGAAGTTTGCCATGTTATATTCACTCAATAATGGAGTGCAATGATAAACAAGCTTGTATATACACAACTAAATCAGGACAGGGTTATTTGATGATGTATAAACCCTCTCTGAAATTGTTGCTTTTTCATTTACCAACATTGCCTCGACAGTTAACTTACTTTGTCACCAAGGCCTAATTCGTATCTCCGTACCCTCATGAAACTAAGCCTCAATACGTGAAGTGGAATAATCACATCTTCTCCTCATGTTTACCTGTGTCTCTACTTTCTCCATGCCCCCCCTCCCGCGCCCTGCTTTTGTATTTATATTTAGATTTTAAATCCCTTTAGGCAATAACCTGGCCACACAGCCTGACCTAAACTGGCCTGTTACCTTCAAGTGTGGGTGATGTAGGAACCTTTCCGGAGGATCCTATTATGTAAGTAAAATTATAGTTTAATGATGTGTTCAAACCAGTCCAGTGTAAAAGCAGTAGTCATCGACAAGACAGTAAAAATGAAAATTTCTCCTTTGCTAATCACTATCACTGACTCCTCAAAGAAAGTGAGGTGATCCTCTCTGAAATCCTTCTGCAAACTGAAAAACCACAATAAAAGCACTAGATTAAAACTCTTTTGCCAATTTTTTTTAAAAAAAACAGCAATGCAGTTCAGTTAAATGAAAAAGACCTGATAGAAAAGTGCCACGACTAGCCTACGTGTTGAAACACTGATCACACATTTATCCAACTTAATATAATGTAACTTGTGAGGAGGGCAGAAAAATTAGGGGTTATGAAAGTATCTACACAGCAGCACTGCCTAAACATGGTGCCTTTTTCCTGAAGCGTTTTGTACTAAGATAGAACGACAGACCAAATCTCTTTCTGCCAAAATCTAAATGCAATAACCCGTTTGTTTGTTTGTTTTCCTGTTGATAGTCAAATACAATGCCAGTTTCTCTAATGCAATGGCAAAATAGCTAGTCATTTTTAATACGTACATTTAGAGTTCTCATTCATTCTGTGCTTTTCTAGATAGGATGGGTGGGAGATGGTCGTTCTTGCTGAAAGCAAGCTGAATTGCAAAGGGATCTTCTTCCCACAAAAGAGAGATTTGACCTCTGTGTCTCTAAGCTATAGGATTTGGAAAGGTGTGCAATCATCAATAATAGGTGTAAACCAAGAAAAGATCCTGTGTTCTGGCTGATGTTGGACAGGAAATCATACCCACCAACATAATTAGATTTGTATATCCAGAGCTCAACGGCTTCAAAGTAGCCCTCCAGGAACAGTTGCTAACTGAGGGCCTATTCAGTCTGGCATATTGTCTAAACTACTGAACTAGGCGCAGATAAGCCTGCATTAAAACATGCACTTAGCATCTCATAGGATAATCTCTTAGGCCAGTGTCTGCCACTGGAGACCTCCATATTTCATTCAAAACCCTTTGGAAGAAGAATGTGGTAAAATGTGATAGTTGCATTGGAAAACGGTTTCTTTTGACATGCTGAAAGCACCTTGGGATCATTTTTGGAGAAATGGCAAGGAGCAAGATGATGAAGAATGGGCAACCTAAGACATTTTTCAGTCTGAAGCATAAAACACTTCTTTCAAATTTTCAAATTGCTTAATATGCCTTAAATTTGTTCAAATGATTCTTTACTGTTTAAACTATTTTGCCTGATTTAAAATGATCTTAATTCTCCCCTGCCTGGAGATCCTGTGATATAGGGTGGGAAATTAAAAATGTAATAAATAAATCATGGCATGGGGCAAGGTAGAGAGTGCCTGAGGTGCATCAAATTATTTTGGCACAGATGACAGAAAACCCATAAGCATTTTTTCTTGGAATTAGAGTACAATCCTAACACAATTTGCTACCCTTTCCTTGAATCCTAGACCGGATGCTAGAGGTTGCTTCCTCACTTTGCACAATGGTAGAGCTAGATTCATGGAAAGGAAGTTTCCCACTGCTATTTTAGATAGTATGGTTGTATGACATTTTAGCAAAATGAACATTCAATATGCGTATTGGCTGAACACCAAACTGTCTTTGTCTATCCATAAAAAGATCTTTGAGACATTAGTAATCACCTCATAAATCAAACAGCTTAACTGAAGAGCTTCCTCCTAATGATTCACACTGTGTTGCTGAAGCAGACATACACAGTTCTTATTAATATTAAAAGAATTTCCATGTTTTCATTATTGCTGCAGCAAACCACAATCTCAGAGGCTTGCTCTGGTGAAATTGCCCACAGACCTTTATGGAAGTCATAGGCCATTTCCACACTACACTGTTATAATGCTATTATTCCACTTTCAACATCCTATGGAATCCTAGGGTTTGCAGTTTAGGGAGAGGCCTTTAGGATTCTCAGCCAGAGATCTCTTTGGCTTCAGGAAACTACAAACCCCAGAATTCCACAGGAGGTCAAAAGTGGAATAATAGCACTATAACTGTGTGGTGCGGAAATGGTCATAGTTTTAATTAAGGCATAAAGAAATTACCTGATTAGGCTGGAACTGCAACTATTAAACATTTACAACAAAGAGTATTGTAATATCTTAAAGACGAACCTATTTTGTTTTACATAAGTTTTTGTGGACTGCAGTCCACTTCATCAGATGCATGGAGTGCTGCCTCAGCGGGCATATTATTATACAGATGCTCAGATAACAGATGTGGGGGAACATAAATTCTAAAGATGAAGACAGTAGTGATTTCCTTAAGTATGGTAGCTGAACAAAATGTACCTGCAAAATAAGGAAAAGATCTTAGCACAAATAAACAGACTAAGGCCTTATCGCATGACAGCATGGGGACACATTGCTGCCGGTCCATGACGTGTGCTATCATATGACATAATTGGGTCCAGCTGCTGTCATGTCCCCAGCTGTTGTGATTGTGCCATATACCATTACTGGAAAAAAAATCTGATAACAGCCTCCCTTCGTACAATGATCCCGTCAGTTTCAGGCATGGGGAAGAGCAAAAGCACTATCAAGCACTTCCTTCTGCAGTATAGTGCAGGAAGAGGCCAGCTGTACTGCAGAAGGAAGGCTCATGTCCCAAACACTTCACATCCTCCAGCAGCCCACCAGTGTGATGGGGAGCATTCAGGTCTTGATCCCATCCTGGCAATGGCATTTGTTACCCTGTTTACTGGGGGTCCCAGGAGGGACACCTATATGTGCTCTCAATTAACTAAGTTCGGGGAAATTAGCTAGAGCACAAGTTAGCAATGCAAGAGGCAGGGCAATGCAGCGGAATCTTTTACCCAATGTCTATGGGGTCAGGCCAAGCCAAGAAGCAAACCAGAGTTTAAGAATAATTGAGATTTTATTAAATACAGACACACAGTGTATGCAACACACACAATCACACAAGTAACTAAGGAAAGTAAAGGTTGGAGTGGTATAAAGGGGTTTTGAGAGGGATTGTTGAATTGGGTGATACGAAATCTGTCCTGAAGCCTGGAAGAATAGAGAGCGATGCTGGGGTTCGATGTGGCTCAGCACGTGGAGCTGAGGGGAAGCTCACCAAGCAAAGCAGCAGCAAGGCGGTCTGGAACTCAGGAACGATCCGAGGAAGGTCTCGGAATCCAGGGTTTTTATAGAGGCCCTTTTCGTACCTTACCTTGTTGCGGCAGCGGGGAGCGGCGCTTGCGCAAGCAGCCACTCACACAAGCTGCTCACAACAGCCCTTTTTGCCTCCCACACCGCCTTCCTTCTAGCACGACTGTTGCACGAGCGCCCCGCCCCTTTCTTCTGCAGCGCAGTCTGGGAGTTGTAGGCTGCGGGGGGAAGGGAGCGCGACTGCCCTGCTCGCTGAAGCACGGCACAGAGGTAAGTGCGCAAGGGCGCTGCGAGCATTGCGCGAGCGTGGGGCATTTTCAGCTTAAAGCTGAAAATCAAAACATGCGCGCGCCCTGCTTTAGCCTCGTGAGTGTCGCACAAGGGGGAGTGCGTCATACGGAGCGACGCTCCCACTCACGCGACACTCAAGGGGTGCTTGCGCAAAAAAAAAGCATGCAAAAAGGGCCAGAGAGAAATGTAACTGCAGGCTATTCCGTACTTAGAGAAAACAATGAGTTTCGGGCGCAAGACAAAGCTTTGGAAAGGTCAGAATTTAGCATGATTGAGTTAGGTACGAATTGACAAAGAGGTAGACAGTATGCAAATACTCAGTGCTTGGCAGTTGAGTATTCAGCTTGCCAAGTTGCCTGCTCGGGGCAGGGAGTCCTTTGTAAAAAGCGTGCATACATAATGAGGGTGTTTGAAGAGAGGTCTCCTAAAGTGGTGATCTGGCTATTTCTGGCCTGCCTGTATTGTCTTGGGATACTGCAGCGTTTGATGGCCAAGCCTAGTTCTGTGCTTGTCCGGGGGCCTCACAAATACGTGGAGAGGGATGGTGGAAGAGAAGCAAATTATTGATATCAAAATGATATCTTTATGCTATCTCCAAGGAGGCCTAACCTGCAGTAACACATTGCTGGGATCGCAACAGGATGACATGGGATTGCGGCGTAATGCAGTAAGGACCTAACAGACGCATGTTGATGAAAAGCATTTATCCAGTCCAAGTGCCAAACAAGAGATAGTCTCCTCTCTAAACGAACTCATATGGCTATGGAATTGTAATCACCAGGAGCAAAAGGAATGGAAATACCACAATTAAAGGCAGTGAGAATTGTCTAACAAACAGAAGTTGGGAAATAAATAGACATTCCTGCATAGATTAGCTGATTAACATGCATAATGTGTTAATAAGCCTTTGTATCTATTGAAACCACAGGAGATAGAGTTCAACCTCTCAAAGAATTAATGTCCAACTGCCCTCCTGCACTCCTTGCCCAATTCCATTCACTGTGGCAATTCCACCAATCAGCCACCTCACCAAGGAACTTGGCATTTACTAAGCAACATTTCATATTTAAGAATTTCTCTTTTCCCTGGAAAAATTCAATGAAATTGTACTCCATTGTTCTCACAGAAATAGGGTGGACAGTTGGTGAACTACTCTGGTTCCATTTTTACCTTCTTTGATTTTTAAATATGCCCATGAAATGAGGTGTAGTGGTTTTAGTACCAGAGTACAACCCTAAGAGACCTGGGTTTGAATGCCCGCTCAGTTGTGGAAATTCTCTGGGTGATCTTGGACAAATCACACCCTCTCAGCCTCAGAGGAAGACAATAGCAAAATCCCTCTGAACAAATCTTGCCAAAATAACAATAGCAACAATAATAATAATAATAGGGTCACCCAACATGAAGCTGCTAAGTGAGATCACTAGAGAATTTGAAGTGAGATGTCATCAGTATTCTTGTGACAATCCTCTCCGTTTCCTCTGAATCAGTTGAGGCTGTGAAGATATTGAAGCAGTGTCCCATTTGGTAATGGGCTGGATGAAGGCCAGTAAACTGAGATCCTTTCCGCACATGGTTATTAAGGCGGGCCAATGCGTCTTGCCATGGAGATCTTCTGCCCCTTGGAGCGGACTAGGTTTGGTTTATTTACCTTCGTTCCACATATAGTTCTGACTAAATGTGCCCCCATGTGGTGGTAAAGTGCACTATTTGAAAACCGGAAGAAATCGGTTTTCCAATTTTCCAGATCGATCCAATTCATACTTTCACAGTGCTGCAGGCACATACATTCGCGCCAATGCAAATTGGTGGTCAGGGAAGGGATCATGGGAGGGGCCAGGGGGTAGTATGGACTTACACACATATGCATGTACGCAATGACATACTAAACCATGCAAAAAAAGGGCACAATCACAGCCGATGGGGTGGGGTGAGGGGAGTAGCAAGAGTGGCCACAGTGGAGGCAGTGTGGATTCATGAACTCGCACTCCTCCAAATCAGAATGGAACATACACAGTAGCTGTGCGGAAGGAAATGAGGGAAAGTCCGCCTTGTTTCGAGCCCAGAAAATCCAGTAAGAAATGGCACGAACCAGTTCACCAGCCTTGTGCAGAAAGGGCCTGAGAATGAATCCCAACAAGATGAAGGCCCTGTGAGTAACAGGTTTTGTGTCCAGAAAATGAGAGTTCACCCAACCTTTTTTTACATGGAGGTTCTTTTCCTCTGAAAAAAGAGATGCTTAGGGGTACCTTTGGTACAATTTTGTCACTTGAGGTCAAGTGCCTTTTATTGGGTTTTTTTTTCTTTGCCAGCTACAGAAGGATCATCAGTAGTTCCTGCTCTGATGGCTTCCTAACTGGATTAATGCAATGCAATGTACATGGGACTGCCCTTGAAGATGACTAGGAAGCTTCAGCTAGTGCAATCTGCTACAGACAGGCTTGGAACTGATACAACCAAATGGAGTCCTGTTGCTGCACTGGCTGATTCTTTGCTTCTAAGCCCAGGTGCTGGTACTTATCTTTAACATCCAAACTCAAATGGAACCCAAATATTTGAACGAACAACTCTCCCTATGTGAATATATCTGTGCCTTACAGTCCTCAGGAAGAGATTCTCTGTTGAGCTGTCCCAGTTGTGGAAATCCCCTTGCCATAGAAGGGTGGTCAAACCGTGTATGTTTGCATGTTATGCATGCATTTGATTTCACAAAAATATGAGAAAGAGTCTCATAGTAAGACTGAATAAAAAGTACAAACAAACACAAAACAAGCTCAATTAAAGGTACAATTTAAATCTGGAAAGTAAAGAAAACAGAGTTCCCACCCAGTAAAAACTTCAAACAATCAGTCGATCATCAAAAGCCTTCCTGAATAAAAAAGATGTTTGCCTACAGGCAGAAAGGAAACATGGGTTTTCTTTGTAAGGAGTGCTGGAGCCACCAAGGAATGGCCACCAGGAAAATCTTTTCATCTGTCCCCAGAAGGCATGTGAGGTTGGTAGAAACAAGAGAAAGACCTTCCCTGAGGATCTCAAAGTATGGTTTGAGGGGCTGAGACACTGCCTCTCAGATTTACTGCTATGGTTAATTGCCACCAAGTCGACTTCCACTTCCTACAAATGAGAGAGCTCCAAGAGCCCTCCCTGGTCATCAACTGTTCTGCTTAGGTCTTGCAAACTCAAGGCCTTGGCTTCCTTGATTGAATGAATCCTCCTGTGATGTGGTCTCCCTCTTTTCCTACTGCCCTCCATTTTACAAAGCATTATCATCATTTGTTGATGAATTAATGAGACCACACAAGGCTTGGATTGAAATATGGGACATTTGATTTAAACTATCACCTATTTAGGTTTTATCCCCTGGGGATGTGCCAGGGGGGGACTACCTAGTGCAGGAGCAGCTGGGCAGATGGTCTCTCTCATATCAGCTTCCCCTGAGTGAAACATCTGAGCCCCAGGGAAAACTCAAAAGTTGGGTTGCTCCCTAGCTGGCCAGCTACTGGAAGACCAACCTGAGGATCCACCGACAAATTGTATGACCTCTAGTGAGAGCTAAATCCTCAGGCCAGCTCCAAAGAAAGCCTCCTTCCCCAGTCCCTGGTCTCATGACATGTAGGGGAAGCTCCAGAGACCCATCCTTCACCAAATAGGTGCCATAGGTATTCACAAACTCCTATCTTCTTCCACTACTACCTGCCATAGAAAAGGAACAAGTATCTGCTTAGCCCCTATCCCCCAAGAGGCACTCATTCCCTGTTGTAAATCCCCCAGGGAATATCTTCCCCACATTTGCTCTCTAGAGCTCTGGTAAACAATCTGGGGATATGGGAGGAAATGACCTAATTCTTTGGCTGTGGCATTGCAGATTTCCCTATTAACTCTATGGTAAAAGGTATCTATGCATCAGGGACTCCCCTCCTCAGACTCTGGAGATCATGGCTGACCACACAATGGCCACAACTGGCCATGAGGACTGAATGACCCCTAGGTCACTACCACCCAGGTAAAGGACAAGGACATGCGGTGGAGGCCCACAGTGCTCTGCAAAAGCAATGGCAGCATTGAATCCCCCGTGAGATTAGGTTAGGCTTGATGAATTAGCTTTTATGGACTGGGATGACAAATCTTTGCTCCTAAGGGATATGCAGTATTGCAGTAGACAGGGGATCAGCAGTGGTAGTGCATTATATCCAAACATGTTTGCCTCCCAAACTCTGCAAACTCCTTCACAGCCCTAACATAGTTTTTCCTGGTGCTAGAAGCCAGGTCACTTATCCACCTCCTCATGTTGTTTCTCTCACTGCAAGGCATCAAAAGGAGCCAATATTTCTTTAGCTAAATTAGCCTTAATAACCTTCTTTGATGACCCCATGGCCCCTTTCCTGGATGCCTTAGGCTCCTTATCCTTCTCTAAAATTTGGAGTCCAGCCAATACTGTTTCTATAATGTCAACCTCCCTTCATCCCGAGATGAAGAGGAAGTCTCTGGAGGTGGGGATTTGGGGGGTGCTTCTTAGCAAGACCTTTGCCCTTGGGGCCACCATTACTATCTTTTAGGTACTGTTGTGACTAGCTTCCTGGTCCAATTCACGAACCACCTACTCAAGTCTCAATGGACTACTGATTAGGCTAGTGCCTAATCAGGTCCCACAGGACACCCCTAGCCTTGCTATGAGGCCTGTGGCTATCAGAGCCCACTATGGGTAGGTCTTGAAGATTGACCAGTGCCAGCAATCAAAAACAGAGATATAGGCTATACCACTAGGCTTGGTGGTGGTGGTGGTGGTGGTTTTGGTGGTGGTAGGGAACTAAGTTGCAAAGACTTTGAAGACCCACAACCGAACAGTTATAGACCAATGGGCCTATGAGTTGCCACTGATAAGACCTAGTTGAGGTGTAAGCTAAGAAAGGGGAACTGGAGACCCACAGGGCATAGAGCCAAGCAGCACAGTATAGGCCTATGGAGAATAGCAGTGTTATTGAAGCCTACCTATACAGTCCCTAGACCTCAACTCTGTAGCCACATGGCCAAATAGAGGACTAGCCCAATGGAGCCTAGACAGAGCTGTCTGTAATGGCCCAGTGGGACCTAGGCACATGATCAAGGCCTACCTGGAGGGCATTATGGGTATTTGGGAGTAAAACCATTAATATTTTGTGGGGCTTGCAATAAGGGCCACAACCTCCCTGAAGACTGCTGGGAAATCAGTGCAGTCCCCTAACCATGGACAGTTACCCACTGCTGACCTAAACAGTCTCTTCAGACCCACTGCAGTTGCCATCCCTGCTATATAGAATAATGTGAAATGTTATTGTTTCAAATGTCTGGTGAACAGGTAGCAGGCATATCTCATTCTGGTCAGTTGAACCAACTCCCTAAGACAGGAGCTGTCTTCTCTGCCCTGGTGGTATAAAAAAAAAAGTGTGTGGATCAGCTGCTAAAGCCTTTGAGACTCTAGGCACCTTACCCACTCTCACAAAAATGGTTCTCAGATGGGCAGGATCTAGAGTAGGATGGGGAATCCTTTGTCCTCCAGATCTTTTAGCCTACAACTCTTGTAGAACCTTACAATTAGTCATGTTGAGAGGGACTAATGGGATTAGTTGGTCAAAGTACTTAGAAGTCCAGAGGATCCTCAACTCTGATCTACAGAACTCTCAGCATCTTCACTGGACTACAGTTCCCAAGAGTATTTGCGGAAAGGCAAGAAAATTAAACTGATGTGAAACCAAAATATGTTCATCGTGTAGATCAAGTTTTTTTTCAAAGGTGTTGGATACAACCCACTCCCTTCTGAGTTCCACAGTCTACCATGATTTATTTCTAGAATAATAATCCCTAACATTACAGCCATTACAGTAAACTGGATAATGGAGGAGACTGGCTTGCTCAGGATTCTGTCAGAGAGAGCAAGCATCCAAGATGAAAACCATCATCCTGGTTCAATCAGCAGAGCTTCCAGTGGCAAAAACTGTGTATAACACAAGTACGATTTTTTTGCATGTGGAAAGGACTGTGGGATAATTTTAAAAGTGGGCTACAGATCATAGCAAGCTTACTTGCTTGGCAAGTACAAAGTTCTCTGCCGTTGTGTATTACACACTGTGGTTATGCGATCCTAAATAATTGCCCCAATTATGTAATTTGATATAATTATACTAATTACATAAACAGGGAATCATTTACTAAGTTATTCCCAAAGCGGCACTGGAAGGACATTAAAGAGCTAAATTTTTGTTTTATTTTTTTTTCATTCACTACAGTGGTAGAAGGCAGAAATGACGCCACTGAAAACAATAGAATTCTACTGACATTAAACTGGTGGGAAAAGAAAAACTGTACAAATTGCACTCCCCATATACCCAGAGGTCTCAGCCATCAAAAAATAATTAAATATCCCATGGTACTTTGCATGAAAGAGCAGCATCCACAACTGATTAAATTCCTATGTTTGGAAACAGAAGAACTTTTCTTAAATTCTCCATCCATTTTCATCCCAATTAACAGAGGAAGCACGGTTCAAATCACGGATGTAAGGCTTAAATATCAGCTTTGTAGCACAGATGGATGCACAGAACAACAGTATTGGAAGGGATCTTAATGGTTCTCTATCCTAACCCTTGCTCACTACAGGATATGCAGTGCAGAAATCATGTCCTACCTGTCAAGTAATCTCAGAGAACATGGCCTTGAGAAACAGTCTATCCCTCTGTTAAATTGCTTTTATCATTAGGAAGGTTCCCCTAATCTTCAACTGAAATCTGCCTCCCTAACACTTCCACTCATTAGCAAGCCAGCCTCTACTCTAAAACAGAGTGAAGCACTTACCTCAAGTGGCACATCGTAGGCCTATGGAGGAGACAGTCGTGACTGCAGTTCCCTGGCCATTCTTCTCTGTTGGAGGACACAGCTGTTCCACACAGCTGTCCCTAAACCCCTTAAACCAACTGCTGCTCCCAGATGTGGTAGATGCTGCCTTGTCATCACTATCAAAGTAACACTTAACTATAAGCCACAATCTTAGCCTTCATTCTCACAGCAAAATGCTAGCACTGGATTAGACCTGGCTGTGAGTGCTAGTCTTACCTTCTCCAGCAACAGAGAAAAAATATGTTCCTTCTTTCTTGTGATAGTCCTCCAGATACATGAAAAGAGCTGTGATTTCTTCCCGAATCTTCTCTTCAAGGTCCCACCTCTTTCAACTATTTCTCATAGGATGTGGAGTATATCTATCCCACACAGTTGTGGCAGTTTGATTTCATTTTAATTATCATCTCTGTCCTATGGGATCCTGGGGTTTGCGGTTTGGTTCAGGGTCATAGAGGTCTCTGCTGGGGAACCTCTACTGCCTGCCTGCTGACAAGCATTAGTACCTCACCTTACTACAGATGTAAGATTCTATTGAATGGAGCCATGATAGTTAAAGCGCTATACTTGTGTAGTGTGGATATACTCTCAGTCTGTCATTCTCTTGGTTACTTACATCATTGTAGCCCTTTTCGCACGCAGTTTCTGTAGTGCGAAGGCCCCTTGAGCGTCTCGTAAATGGGAGCGTCGGTCTGTACGACGCACTCCCATTCACGCGAGGCTCACGAGCCTAAAGCAGGATGCACACGCATTTTCTTATTTTCGGCTCTAAGCCAAAAATACTGCTCGGTCGCGCAATGCTCCCGGGGCCCTCGCTCACTTACCTGCGTGCGGTGCATTGAACGAGACGGGCCAGTCGCGCTTCCTCCCTCAGCGCAGCCTACAGCTCCCAGACTGCGCTGTGGAAGGAAGGGGCAGGGCGCTAGCATGACGGTCGCACTACCAGGAAGCGACCTGCGGGATGAAGGAGTGGGAAAGCAGCAGCATTCCGGATGAGGCTTTTCGCGTGAGACGCCCTCCCCAGTCGTGCAAATGGGTAATGTGCGAAAAGCCTCTGTAACCAGCAGACTAGCGAACTAAGGCCATTTCCACACTACACTGTTGTAGTGTTAGTATTCTACTTTCTACATCCTGTGGAATTCTGGGGTTTCTAGTTAACTGAGGCCAAAGAGCTCTCTGGCTGAGAATTCTAAATGCCTTTCCCTAAATGCAAACTCCAGGATTCCACAGGATGTTGAAAGGGGAATAATAGCACTAAAGCAGTGTAGTGCAGAAATGGCCTATTTTTTCCAGTGTTGTGCAAGGCATGATCCAGTTTCTCCTTGCACAACACTTTTTCCTAGGCTCTGCAACAGCAGCTGATGGTTCTTGGGCATAGTTCTGACTCCCCAATTCAAATAACCATTCATTGGCTATAGGAGACACCAGCTACACCCAACCCCCTCTCATAAAACTGGCACCTTCTCTCCTTGAAATGTACTTCATATCTATCCCCTCCTTTACACCTCCACATATATACATTGGCAGAATTTAGATCCCATGAGCTTCATATAGGACCTTAGGCCTTGTTTCCAGCCTCCACACCATCCTAGTCATTCTCCTTCAGACTCATTCCAATCAATCAATATCTTTCTTAAAATATAGTGCCCAGATTGGAAAGCAATGCTCCAGATATTGTTGGGACTTTTGAGCGGATCCAGCCATGTTCTTTGTAAGTGTTTAGGTTCACATGTGAGTTTTCCTGTTAATCCTTCCTCCTCACCTGCTCTCCCTCCTTCATGGCCCCTCCACTCCTGAAATCTAACACTCTCTAATCTAGGTTCTCAGTTAAAAGAAAAGAAAATGTATCTCACAGAATCACATGCAGATTTCCCAGGCATTTCAGAATGTTACCTTCTGGGGATCTTGATTTGGACACGCCACATCAAAGGCCACATTTTCAAATACTTGGCCTGAGGAAACCAAGCTTAGCTTTGACACAGTGTATAGACCCCATTCAAGTGCTTAGCTCATCCACGGGCCAAGAGGACACCCACCTTGCAGTCTAGAGCATGGGAAAAAAATCAGCCTGCCTTGGCTTGCTTTGGCTCAATTGGAACATTTAGCTACATTTTTATTAAAGTTCTTCTGAGGAAGCCATGGCCTGACTGACGTTAATGTGAGATTTCCCATCAATTTCATAAGGGACAAGTATCTTTCTCACTGGGCTGTGTTGCAACTATCCCCTTAGTTCCAAGGCTGAAACAGGAGGCCCTGGGGAAGGACAGACTTAACTGACCAGACAGTGCCAGATTTGTGCACAAAGCAAATATGCCTCTGATTGTGAGAAAGCCTATAATACAATACAACAAGCATAGCATAATAACAATACAATAGTATATGCACTCACTGTTAGAATTCAGCTTGGAAAGTCAGCAATATGCCATTCCCTGAAATTTCAGGGCCAAAACCTGAGACCAGGGGGTGGATCCATGCGATGTCTTGGGTTGTATCATTGTGATGTCACAGAGTCAGGACTGGCAAGAACTGGAAGGTAAACTAAAGCTGCTTCCAGGTCAGATGGTTGTGGAAGCAGGCAAGAAGGTAAGGTAAATGGGCACAGCATTCTGGTAAATTCTGATAAAGAGTTAGGATAAAACACCAGACTAGCCACATACTATAGCAACTCAAAACCAGGGAAAACACCATAGCCATTTTCAACAACTAGCAAACTATGCCCTGTAATTCCAGCAACTGCCGCTATTCCTGCTAGAGGATTCATCCCACATGATCTTATCTACAGAACACATGATACCTGGGGAGTTATTCCAGGCTCCATGCTTTTGGGGGTTGTGTCAGGATCAATGCCAGACCTCAGGGAATATACAAGATGAAGGCTTTCTACTCCCTGCCTTCCTACAAGTGACATGATGGGCCTCCGTCCCCATACCCATTGGCTCTCTCCCCAGTCCTTTTGCCCTTGCTCTTGGCTTCTGGATGCATCAACATTGTACAAAGCACAACACACATACACATATCTTCTTACTAAGTCAAAGACCCCTAGCACCAGTGGAAAATAAGTAGAGCTGGGAAATAAAGCACACATAAAAATGGGTACCTGATACACAAAAATCAGATGTCCTCTTCCATTGTAACTGGACCTATGATTACCTCTCTGCCTAGAGGCAGAGAGAAACAGTTCCCCGAGACATGGTAACTCTAGCTGGAATAATATATATTTTTGTTAACACTTTGAGAGTTTTGAAACTTTATACAATTTAAAGCCTCAGCCAGTCTTTATCTGTTTTAGGAGTGGGAAAAGGGTGCTAGGAAAATTTATGAGGAACAAACTGCACTCTTTAAACCTATTTGCTATGATAGGTTAATTAATTCCACTGATATCAATGGGATAGTTCCAGGGCAAGAGGAAGATATTTTCAGCTGATGGTCAAGATGGTGTCTATCCAATTCAGCCTATAGAAATCAACAGGACTGGCAATCAAGTCTAACATTGATGTATCCTCCACCATCCTTCAGGATGGCTTAAGGGGTTCAAGGTAGGCCACCTCTGACCTCCAACAGGTTGAGTTGGCCAGGAAACTGCTTCCCCACCTCCACCTGCTACAGTCTGCCATCTGAAACAACAACCTCTCTCTATCCAACGGCTGAGCTGGTCCTGGGTGATTTCAAGGGAACTGATGCAAGCTAACCAATAAAATGATTTCCAGGGACAGTGAAGAAAGAGAACATTTAGAATCCATTCACATAAGAAATACCTGATTCTGTTGTGTGTTGTTGTGTGCCTTCTAACACTTCTAACTAATGGCGACCATAAAGTGAACCTATCATGGGGTTTTCTGGGGCTGAGCATGTATAATGCATCCAAGGCCACCAAGTGGGTTTTCATGGCCAGTTGGGTAACCAAGCCTGGATCATAGTCTGACGCTCAAACTACTATGTGACTACTGTCCTCTTAATGAGTGGAAGCTGAATATGTGAACTGAGTCCATCTGAAATGGAAAATGTGTTTGAAGCAATGTGTAAGTTCTATTTGTGGGCACTGGATCTGTGCCAGTCCATTCATAGATGCTGATCATCAGGCAATATTGCCCTTATCAAGTGATAAATATACATCGATGGCATAGCCCTCAGATAGGGGTGAAACAGGTCATGAAGGAAAATCCACACTGGTTCACAATTAACTTATAGGATGCTCAGCTGATCTCTCGAGTATCTATGAAATAGAGGGCACAATCTCCCCTGCAGAGGTTCCTTGTAAGCTCCACACCAATCCTTCAGCATGGAGAGAAGTATTCATTTATAAGTAAACTCCAACTTTAGAGGAGGGGTTCTTGATTCTCACTGCAAACCACTAACATGATTTCATAATTGGGTGCAGCATATTTTTATTGACCTCTCCCCTCCAACCTCTCATTGCAATGGTAATTTTAAACTCACTAAAAGTAGCCATTTAGAATGGTCATGAAAGTATGCAGCCAAATAATAGCTTGTCAAGGTTAATTAAATAAATAAATGTTGTCAAAGAGTTAATCATTGAAATGCCAGAGTGCATTATTGTAAATAAGAGACAGCTTTATATTAATAGATGTAGCAAGTGATGGCCATTTGTTGCTATTTCAGGACTGCCCTAAGAGAGCATGCTGCCTGAGGTAGAGGACACTGTGACATCCCACCTTTGTTCCATTTGTAGAAGCCAATGATGGGCAGCTGGACCTTAGCTCAACACTGGTGACAAGAACAGCTTCTTCCGTGGCAACTAAGGAGAATAAGCTAACTTAAATGGAACAAGGCAGACTAACTCAGAGGAAATGGTGAGGGCCTGCCCTCCTGTCCTGCCACTTGAGGCCTCACTCTTTCCAGTGGTAGGAGCAGCCCTGACTTGTTCCCAGGAGAGGGAAATGAACCACATTGTCAGCAACTTCTGTTACTCTCACACATCTGATGTTCAAGAACAATCCCTCTCTGTTATTCAAGCTGTTTCAAAACTATATTGTTACTAAAGGTTGTACAAAGCCACTGAGCCAAAGCTAAGGCCACAGTTAAGTCCTACTCATTTTGACAGGGGACTCAAGTACCTCAGGAAATACTTTGGCACAAGCCCCTTTCTTCTCAACAGAACTTGCTCAGAAAAAAAAAATCTGGGTGTTTAATAATATCTCTGCCTGTTTTTGTTGCTCCCCTCTCCGGCCGTTTCTGCACTACACTGTTATAGTTCTATTATTCCACTTTCAACGTCCTGTGGAATTCTGGAGTTTGTAGTTTAGGGAAGGTATTTAAAATTCTCAGCCAGAGAGTTCTTTGGCCTCTGGAAACTACAAACCCCAGAAGTCCACAGGATGTTGAAAATGGAATAATAGCACTATAACACTGTAGTGCAGGAATGGCTTCCCTTTTTAAATAATTTTCAACACAATCAGTAAACCAACTATATGGTATAAGGTACCATTCTATTTTATTTTAAATAAGAGGCATGTTCTGAAATGTGAATGACATGCAAAAACAGTTACAGAAACATGATGAGCTTACTATTTCAGTGTATCATCTACTCACATGGCAGAGGTTGTAACTAGTTACAAATGGTCCATACAAATGTAACTAGTAAAAAATCGCAATATATTCAAACTGCAACCTCATCATGTTTCAGTGCTGGTTTTTGTCTGCCATTCATATTTGCATGTCATGCACATCCAGTTACAAATATCCACTAACTAGTAAAAAAAATCTTTTTATAACAAATAAAATTATAGTTACATACCAATTCTAAGTATAGACAACCACTCTTATTCCAACTTTTTAATTGCTTTTCTTGTTACACAGGTACCCCCTCACTTAGTGTTAGAGCAGGAATATCACATTGTTCACATGCTGTCTTGTGCTCTGCTGCTCTGCCTCGTGCTGTGTTGTGGGTGTTCAAGTGACAATGAGGTGGACAGGAGGAAAGTGTGCCTTGTATATAGGTCAGTAGCTTGTAATATTCAAATGGATAAAAAGTACCTATCTAAATTCCTTTGGGAAACTAGAAAACAACAATAAACTGTTAAAAATTGTAACTGTAATTTCAGCTAGCTCCTGTTTAGGTCCTTGGAATGGTAACTATGACCCATTCTGCACTGGACTGTTATAGTGCTATTATTCCACTTGCAACATCCTATGGAATCTGGGGTTTGCAGTTTTGGGAGGGGCCGGCTGGCCCCTTCCAAAACTGCAAACCCCAGGATTCCATAGGATGTTGCAAGTGGAATAATAACGCTATAGCAGTCCAGTGCAGAAATGGCCTGTAGCTACTCAGCAAGCCAAGAGCATAACAATGAGAGCAGAGTACCTCAAACACCCAATGAAGATTGTTGGTTTTGAAAATGCAGAACCTATCTATCATGGAAAGCTTACTTAGCAGTCTAAACTTATGAATAGCTTCATTAAAGGTCTTGGGCCATTTCTGCCTACACTGTTCTAGTGCTATTATTCCACTTTCAACATCCTTTGGAATTCTGGGCTTGGTAGTTTACTGAGGCCAAAATGCTCTCTAGCTGAGAATTCTGGAAACCCCTCCCTGAACTGCAAACCTCTGGATTCCATAGGATGCTGAAAGTGGAATAAAAGCACTAGAACAGTGTAATGCGGAAATGGACTTGGTGTTTCTCCCTCTTAGTGTATTTAAAAAACATCTGTGCATCAGACCAGGGCAAGAAATATTTTTGGGCCCAGAATTCAGACTCCTATTTGTGAAAGATATCAGCACTGCTGGGACAATGCAGACTGGGCGTGTAACATCTAGTTTGTTTACCAATTTTGACAGTTTCCCACCAGGCATACAAAGCATGGCTCAGTTCCATGCCTACTGAAGAATAACCCACAATGCCACCATTCCCCTGCCTCCAAAGCTCAGTTTAGCTCCATGTAATGTGTTTTCCGGCCTGCAAAGCACAGTTCAGCTATATATGGGATATTTAAGCTTTAAATACCCTCTTTTCTGACAACTGAATACTGTTCAGAAACAGCAGAAAAAGAGGATCATGAACCAGATGGGGAACTCCTATGTGCTGCATCTGGCCAACAGGCCACAATTTCACTACCCCTAAGCTATTCACTATAACCACTTTCAGAAGAATGGTTGGGACTCCAAGCAGCCATTGAATACCCTTCCTTTCCACCCCCCACCCCAGTTCCCTTGCCTATGCAAGTTCTCATGCATATCTGCCATGTGTCTGCAACCATACGGTCACATTAATTGAATGCACAGAGCCCCAGCTGCACTTTGTGAAAGGGAATTAGTCAGATCAGGCCAAATGAATAAACCTCTTTGACTATATGCATGGTTGAGCTAGGCAAATGGGTATAATATGAGATCTAGAGGGAAAAGATGTGTGAATAATGAAGGAAGATGATCTGCTGTGAGTGATCTATGCAAACTTTGAATTTTTTGCAAGTTCAGTTTGGTGAATGAAAACGTTTTTAAGGGAGACCGGGGGGGGGGAGATGCATTATTTGTTGCCCATCCATATATTGCTTGACACCCGCCATCAGCTATTTGATCATATATCTGAACTGTTGAAAAAGTGGGCTGCGTTCTCCCTTTATGAAGTCAGTGTTATATCTTGCTAACTTCATTAGAGCTCAGAGGGAAAGAAGGAGGCATTTTAACACACAAGCATTCAGTGGCAGCTGGTGGCTGCCATGTCAGTGGGGTGATAAATCCACTCCAGGTATTAGCCCTGTTAAAGCTCTCCAGTATCCTCAAAATATGTTCAGCAACATGGATAGCTCCTTTAAAATTAAAACACAGGCTCAGAGAAGTTTTCCTGCTCCACTGATATATAAGCCATCAGCTGCCACTGAATGTTTTGTAAGCAGAAGGCCACATCTTCAATCCCTAACACCTCCATGAAGGGTTGTGAAAGTCTCCCATCTCAAAATCTGCCATAGTTCAGCCAAGCAGTTAACAGAGACAACACTTAAGTTGAATGACCAATGGCTACTCTCATTGCCAGGATGTTTCCTATATCTGTTGCTAGATATGATTGTGTTACCCTGATTTCTGGGGTCCCGCAGGGGACACCTCAATGTGCTCCAAATAATGGGGAATGGGAATTAGCCAGAGCACAAGCTGTAGCACTACAAGAGGCAGGGTAACCTAGCGAGATCTTAAACCCAATTTTTACTGGGTCAGGCCAAGTCAAAAACCAAGCAAAATTGTCTAATAAAATGATTTTATTGAGGGGAAGTCACTCATGCATGCACACAAGATAACACACAATCACACATTCACACAAGAGCTAGTTGAAAGAGAAAGGGAGGAAAAATTATAGAGAGGCTGAGGGATTTGGAGGGATTCATAATTACCAGTCCAGAAGAGTAGTGAAGAGTAGGAATGTATTTTGGCTTAGGCAGGACCTAAGGGCAGTTCTCATTCAGGAGCCAGACGGACAGAGTGACAGGTAGACCTTCAAGAGTCTGCACTGAGCATCCTCAAATCAGGGGTATTTGTACCCTGAAAATGGCTTGTGGCTGTGAAGGTTCCAGATGCAAGACAAAGCGAACCTGTTGTGGACAATGAGTCTTTCGCCTGTTGATGGGCTTAGTGTTTTGATTGGCAAAGACATGATGAATGTTGTAATAGCTGTCTATTGTGGGTGTTGTGAGGAAAGAGGAAAGAATCCAGGTGTACAAGGGATGGATATCTGTCAATCAGTGTCCTGATGGGCTCCTCACAGTTGGATTCCTTGGAAAATTCCATCTTCTATTTAAGCCTATTATCCACAGGAATGATGTGTATTTGCCTGACAAATGACTCAGGCCCTTTTCGCACGGGCCTTTTCTCGCGCGACAGCCCCGTGAGCCTCGCGGGAGTGGGAGCGTCGCTCCGCATGACGCACTCCCACTTCCGCCGGGCTCACGGGGCTGAAGCGGCGCGAGCGTGGGTTTTTTGATTTTCACTTCCAAGCGAAAATCACCCGCACTCGGGCAATGCTCCCGGCGCCTGCGCACACTTACCTTTCGTGCGGAGCGTCCGGGAGCCAGCTGGGTCGCGCTTCCTTCCCTCTGCCCCTGTGGAAGGAAGGGACGGGGCGGGACGCTCGCGCGACACGTCCTGCTTCGCGCGCACGGGGGGGACGGGAGGAGCGCCTTTCTCTCGCGCGTGCGGGGGGGCGGACGGGAGGAGCGCCTTTCTCTCTCGCGCGCGGGGGGGCGGATGGGAGGAGCGCCTTTCTCGCGTTCGGGGGGGGATGGAGGGGACAGGCTCCTTTCTCGCGCGCGCGGGGGGGAATGGACGGACGCGCGAGCCGCCACCTCCTCCGGGAGGCTGCCGCTTCCCCGCTCGTTCCTTCGCCTGCGGAAGGAAGGAGGGGGAAGCGGCAGCCTCCTGGAGAAGGCTTCATGCGCGAGCCGCCCTCCCCCGCTCACGCGAGAAGACTAATGCGAAAAGGGCCACAGTCTTACCTGGAGGAATTTTGGAGCTGACCTATGCTTTTACAGTCAAATTCTTTCCCTCACTCGGTTTGACCTCTTTATCACCTCCCAGGCTTGAATTTGATATCAGAGCCAATAAAATGTGTTGCCAATTACATATGATGCCAATTAGGTATGGTGCCCATCCAAACCATACCGATATTGGGGACCCCCAAAGCAGGGCCTTACAATTGGTTTTGATTTTGTAATCTGTTGTGCTTGCCATTCAACTAGTCCCATTGCAAAATTATGCAACACCAATTATATTTTCTTTTGATCTTTCCTTTTGATCTGTGCCTTCCTCTCTTCACACATACCTATGCTTTGTATAATGAGATTCTGGAGCAACCTGTAACACAGTACCACACAACTTGGCACCCATGCAAAAACTACACCATGTCTGATTTATTCAAACCCATCAAAATTTTGATAAATATCTTCATTTTGGCTACTTTTGTCTAATAGTAATGTCATTAAATTTCACATTTTTTGACTTGAAAATCAACATTTCAATGGCTTGCAGAGCTTGGAAAATTACTTTTCTAAAGTCATCTAGGAGCCCTGGCAGTGCAAGGGTTAAATGCTGGTACTGCAGCCACAAGGTTGTGAGTTCGATCCTGCCAGTCTCCAGGTTGACTCAGCCTTCCATCCTTCCACAGGTTGGTAAAATTAGTACCCAGCTTGTTGGAGGCAATTAGTTAACACACTGTAAACTGCTTAGAGAGCACTTAGCTGATAAGCAGTATAGAAATACACATGCTATTGCTATTGAGTTATTCATTGTGTGTGTAGTACCTTCAAACTGCCTGTTGACTTACAGCGACTTATGGCAACTCAATGAATTTCATAGCATTTTCATAGGCAAGGAATACGCAGAGGTGGTTTCACCAGTTCCTTCCTCTGATAAGCCAATTATTCATTATAGTATTTCAAAAGCAGTTTTCTGCTGTTACTTGTTACAATGAGAAAAACAAATAACTCATTAAATTACTTGTTCCTCTGTTCATTGCTTTTTCTTTACTTGTTCCTTCTTTTTCTTTCTTTCTTTCTATGGCCATTTCCGTCCTACACTGTATAGTGCTATTATTCCACTTTCAATATCCTGTGGAATTCTGGGGTTTGTAGTTTCCTGAGGCCAAACAGCTCCCTGGCTGAGAATCCTAAATACCCCTCCCTAAACTGCAAACCCAAGGATTCCATAGGATGTTGACAGTGGAATAATAGCACTATAACAGGGTAGTGTGGAAATGGCCTTTCTTTCTTTCTTTCTTTCTTTCTTTCTTTCTTTCTTTCTTTCTTTCTTTCTTTCAAAAAAACCCTTAGATTTAAAAAGAAAATGTCATAAAACTTGGGGGAAAAGCTGCTCAAATGTCCTTTTAACAGTAACTGAAAGCTGTTATTTGGTCAACCATTAAAATGATTTTGGTTTTTGTTGTAGCCTTGGAGAGACTTCTGACTTATGGTGACACTAAGGCAAACCTATCACATGGTCTTCTCAGCAGGGTTTGTTCAGAGGGGGTTTCCCTTCACCTTCCTCTGAGGCTGAGAAACCATGATTTGCCCAAGGTCACCCAGCACATTTCCATGACTGAGCAGGGGTTGGAACTCTGTTCTTCAGAGTCATAGTCTAATGTTGAAGCCACTATACCACTCTGGCTTTCTAATTACTTTTTTTTTTTTAATGAAGCCCATTACACATTCATTACACCAGGGGTAGGCAAAGTGTGCCCTAGGAGCTGTACATGGCTCCTAAACCTCTTTTTTCAGTGTCTAAAGCTCCTCAGCAATCTCCCAAAGTCCTCCAGCCACCCCACTCCAGATTAATACATAGGTCCTCCCAAATCCATAGGGAATACATTCCTGGGCTTATTGTAGATAACAAAAAACATGGCTAATGAAATGCTATTTTTTTTCAATGAGATAAATGATGTAGGTATCAAGACAAATATTCAGCTTGGAGAAGAGGCCCTGCAACTTTACAGGAGTTTAGAAACCGAGAGAAAGAAGGTTTTGTAGCTATTATTTGCAGTCCAAAGTCAGTGCACAGCTGATAAAAGCACAAAAATTAACAGCAACATGTGGTCCAAAATGAGATGGGAACAAAATGTTTTCAGATTGCATTTCAGTGTGGATAGGTAAAACAGTGGGTATTTGTTTTGTACATACAGGAGGCCTACTGTATTTTTCTGCATTATTTGGGGGCAATTTTTGCCTCAAAACCATGCAGAAAATTCCCCACACGTGTGCAAACATGCAAAACACAGCACCTGCGCCACTCCCCACACCAGATCCTCCTCCACTCTTTCCCTGCACAGGCCACATACACATACACCTCTAGTAAGCCCAAATATTACCATTTTCTTCTGTAATTTTCCACAAAATGGCAACTGGAAGTAAGCATTGTCTGGTGACCATTTTGAGATGGTCTACAAAGGGAAAAGGAAAAGGAAATACTTTGGCCATTTCCGCAGTACACTGTTATAGTGCTATTATTCCACTTTCAACATCCTATGGAATTCCGGAGTTTGTAGTTTAGGGAGAGGCCTTTAGAATTGTCAGCCAGAGAGCTCTTGGCCCTTAGTAAATTACAAACCCCAGAATTCCACAGGATGTTGAAAGTGGAATAATAGCGCTATAACAATGTAGTGCGAAAATGGCCTTTGACTTAATGGAGGGATGTGGCCTGCAAGGGGACCAGAAGAACACAGGCCCTTGCCCTCTCAAATTTGCCCACACAACAAGTAACTAGTTGCAAATAACTATGTTGTTTGCAATTTGTTTTTTTCCAAGCTGTTGGTGACTTGTAATGCTTGCCTCAGATGAAAGTTGTTCCCTGGCTACAGGTCATCTCCATATCCTTCAACATTTCACAGCGGAAAACCAAGACTCACATTCAAGCAACATCAGAGTGTGGTCTAGATGGCAGAAGTTATTCATGAGGAAGAAAATACAAGCTAGGAATGGCTACAGCAGTCTGCTTTTTCCTGAGCCTGCTGGGAAAGGCAAGATTTTGCCTGCTCCTCTCCTCCCTCCCCAACTGAATCAATTGAGTCAATTGAGTGAAAACTAGTTTTGCACTTCGAATTTAGTTACAGCAACAGAAGTAAGCTGAGTACAAGAGAGTAAAGTGAGCGGAGCAAAGAGAAACTGGGGCATTTTTAAAAGCTGCTGAGAAGTGGAACAAAAGAGAATTAATCAGAACTGTCCCTGCCAAATTGGGACAGTTGGAGAGTATGCCCATCAGTCACTTCCACTCAGCTTCTGGTACCTGTTCACAGCCATAGCAACATGCCAGGGACCAAACAGGAAAGGTTGAAGAGACATCTGCCTTGTTGGTCATGAGAGCACAAGGCTTGGGGGACAAAAGTCCTGAGTTTGACTCCATCGAGTGACTGAGCAGAGAGTGTCAACCCAGAGGCCTTCCAAAATGTGAGGATAAAATAGGGCAGTGTTCTTCACCCACAACACTGCCCCTCTATCATTTGTCTTAACCAGACCTCTTACTCAAGCTCTTTCATTTGGTATATGGAACCCAAGCCTGTGATGAGAAAGAGGACCACTCTTGCACCAGACCTGGAAAAGCAGCCAAGTAACAGCACAGTGGAAATACTTCTCAAATCAACCTGCTGTTTTCTCCAACCATGTTTTTCTCTCCTCCAGGGCCAGCTACAGGTTTTTCGGTTTATCGTTTTTGCCCAGTCTTAATTTCATCTTGTCCCAAACACTGAGGATTTTTCCAGTTGCCCAAGGCCTGAATTGTAGTTTGTTTTAAAGTTAGCATGAAAATTCATCAGCATTTATTTGTGTGTTTCTCCTACTACATGTATTAATGATACTTTCTGAATGTACTTTTTAAAACACATGCACATATAATGCATTTTTGAATCCACATTTCTCTAATGTGTACACTGTTGTGTACAGTTTTAAACTGGAGGGCTCTACTGGAACGTTTAGGAAAGTGCAGATTTTGAAGGGTAACCAAGTTTCAGTTTTCATATTGGTTTGAAAGTTCAATGTTCAAAAAATGCCAGTTGGATTCATTTCTTCCTCATTCCCAGCTACCATCCATTGGACAAGCTGCAATATATTTATTCCAACTGTTCTTGATGTTCAGGGATGGAACATATTTTCTGATAGCTGAGTCTAGTGAATCACTGATGCTGTTTTGTTCTAGTTGTTGCATCTCCTTGAGGTTGTCCTAGTCTTTATGTAGATGCTATGCTGCCCACCTAACCTTCAAATTGCTTACCAGCTAGCAGGGGGATGCCAGGTGTCCTTAGACCTTGCAAGGGAGGAGGTAAGGTAGTGAACTAGATGGAATTCACTCTGTTGCTGCCAATTCCTTGGCTCTACCTCTCATGACCCTCATCTTTCACCCTACCAACCCCAGCAGACATCAGCTATTCTGTCCCTTAGTGGATGCTTTTTTAAAAGAGTTTTTAGCAAGGTTTGGCAGCCTCACACCACTCTCTCATTAAAATTAGGTGATTAGACAGATACATGCTGTCTCTTAAACACATGTGCATATACATTAGCACTAAAGCACCATGTGGTGCCCACTTGGGGACTTCACACAATGAAGCTACTGAAGTGAATTCTGAACAGCTGACAGCATGCTACAGGAGAAATACATTTTTCTACTACAGCCTTACCCTATCTGGTACCTTTTTCACTACAGTTCCTGCCAGTATGGCCAAGGATTATGAGATCTGTAGTCCAGAATGTCTGGAGAGCATCAGATCTGAGAAGATTGTTCTACTGTATTGTTAGTAAACTTGTGGTTGGATTCAGGGCAGGCTTTCATGTAGTCTGCCTCCAGGAGCTGAAGAAACACTTGAAACACGTAATGTAGAGTGCAGACTATGGGACTCACCCAGAGATCCTTGTTCTGCCAACAGAACTATTATAGAGGTGTGCCTACTTCTGTCTGCAAAGTATTAAAGGATATACATAGAACATGGCTACTAGGTATTTGGTTTGATATATTGTAGGTTCAGCAGACATGCCTTACGAAATGAAGAAGCTTTGGCAACACTATCACAGGGACTTTTTTTTAAAGAGATTTATTCAGAGGAGGTTTGTCATTACCTTCTCCTAAATCTTTGAAAGGTCACCCAATGAGTTTCCATGGCAGGGTGGCATTGAACCCTGGTCTCCTGGAGTTCTAATCCAAGACTCAAGTCACTACACCATACTGCCTCTAAATAAGGATTAAGGATGCAGAAATACAGTTCATAGTAGCATCATTCCAGAGCCGAAGGAACAGGGATGAGAAACAGCTGATTGTATCTCCTGTGTCTTTACTCAAGGGCACAGAGCTGATTTAAATTGGGACCAGGCTACTAAGGAACAAGAGAGTTACTACTTTGCCCCCGTGCTATATTGTGGTGAAAAGCTCTCATCTCCAAAGTAACTTCTTAGAGGAAAACATTCAGATTCCAAAGGTTGAATACAGGAAGCCCCCATCGTTTGACTCCCCATTATCTTATGACTCACTCTTTTGACACTTCCAAATTAAAGACAAGTTCCATTAATTCAATGAGGGTTCCACTCTTTCATCAGTCCTTCTTGCCTATGGAGGCTTGCTTGGAACAACTTGCATATATGTGCTGCTTGCAAAGTGAGCTGGAACACAGGGGGAAAGGTGCTAAACTGGCTGAGAGACTTTGCAAGCATCATGCACTCAATCAATTCCAGGTGAGCTTCTCTAGATCTTTCATGCTCCCCACAATACACTACATGGTCCCTAACCTGTCAGGTAAATGAGGGAAGCCTGTTAACTTGTGGCCTTCCTGATACCATTACACTGACATTCCAATGATCCTTAGCCAGCATAGCCAGTAGTGAAGGATGATGAGCCTAGCAGTTCAACAATATTGATAGGGACATGAATCCTTCCTTCCATCACCAACCAGTGTATAGACTAACAGGACAAATACCAGTTTTGGTAGTGAGAAAGCTATTTTCAACCATACAGGATGAAAATTGTTGACACCCCTTTCCTAGCATTGTGATCCCAATCTGACCCAGGGATTTCTTTGGCTTTGTTGTTGTTGTTGTTGTGTGCCTTCAAGTTGACTCTCACTTATGGTGATCCTATCCTAGTGTCTTCATGGCAAGTTTTATTCAGAGGGTTTCTCCAAGGCTGAGAGAGTCTGTGGCTATTTCCTAAAAATGAAGGAGCTGGGAAATGCTATCATTCTCTTGTCTGTGTAGTCACAGAGTGGCAAAATTCTGTGGCACAGTAGTTGTACTGTAAGATTGTGAGTGACTGCAACATTAGGTTCTTCCTACAGTATAATGACCAGACTTCATGAGCATCAACAAGACTGGAAGAGAAATCCCTTCTCTTCTGTCTGTGCTTAGGGTCCAATTCAGTGAACTAAAATACAGGCAATATTTCGCTCAGAGAACAACCAGCATTCACATGACTCAAGGGGGTGGGGGGAATGGCCAATGCTCTTCACTGCACTGCGTTAGCCTTCCCCAACCCAGAACCTTTGCAAAATGTTTGACTATATTCCCTATCATCCCCTGCCACTGTGGCCACACTGGCTGGGGGATTCTGGGAGTCATACTCCAAAAAAGAAAATTTTTCCAAGCTCTGCTCAGGCTACAGAGCATGACAAGGCCAAATGATCAAGTACAGTAGCTATTGCGTGTATTGGGTATATACCCCCAAACTGGAATGGGAAACCTGTGGCTTTTCAGATGCTATTGGACTACATCTCCCATCATCCATGGTTAGTGGCCATGCTACCTGTAGCTGATGAGAACTGGAGTCCTGCCAAAATATTCTACTCCTACACTAGGAAAAGGGAGTGGGAAGACCAACAACACAAACTTCGCCTTCATTTGTCCTGCTTTCCTGCCAAGCCCAGAGGGACGTTTCATATGACCCTCCAGTGGTTCTTGAACTGTGTAGCATTGCACACCACTGGCTGTTCTGTCTGGTGCCAATAGGAAAAGTCATCCAAGTACATCTGAAGGGCCACATGCTCCCCTCCCTGTTAAGGGATACAAGAAGCCCTCCAGATGTTCTTGAACTACAACTCCCAGCCAGCATTCTTCACCATTGGCTATGCTGGCTCAGGCTGCAGGAAGCTGCAGTCCCACAGCATCTAGAAGATTGCACAGTTCCCATTCTTACCATAGGCTTTTGTCCCCAGAATTGTAGCACTAGCCTTGTGCAACTTAATAAGCCAGGAACCAGCCCTGTGAGCTTCTTGGGTCTCATCCTACAAACAGTTATGCATTCAGGGTCTCAGTCAACAGTGTATATAAAGCATGTTCAGCAAAGGAGGCCTTGATCTTCCAAGCTATAGATACTTTTTAACAAAGGTTTCTCAAACAGGCCAGTGCAACTGCAAGAAGCCGCTGTCGTTCCCAAACTTTTTGTTTCTGTTCTGTTTTATTTACTTAAACTGTACACAAATGTAAAATACTCTGACAGAAAATCTAAGTGAAAGTTGTTTGGTATTTAAATTATTATGGAACAGAACCTACAAGGGACTTTATTAAACAAACAACAATTGGGTTTTTTCTTTCCTTCTTTCTTTTAAAGGATGTACATCTTATATTGTCTGCTACGTATGATGGCATAGAAAAGACACTGACCAAACACAATGGAATCCATTTTGCACCCTGAAAAAGAACTGTTAGGCCTCACAGGATAGTGTTCAGTATCATTACATGATATATAGATATATGATGGCCTTGCCATCTGATAAAAATTACAATTAATATGCTGGCCTCTTTGGTTCCAAAATTTTATGTATAATACATTTCACTGTATTCATTATTATCACTTTTTTTTTTGCTGCTATAAAAATAACCTTTTTTTTTTCAAATGGCAGTTTCTCTTGACTAAGTCATGCAACTACATCAGTGCAAACATGAAAAGCAATCATTCGCTTTTTTTAAAAAAAGAAGCAAAAGATTTAATTTCAAGTATAAAAAAAATATAAAAAAGTACCATCTCATTTCAGTCCAGTTTCATCTAGTATGGGTCAACACTTTAAATTGCATAGCTCATGCGGCACTTGTTTTTAACCTAGAGACAGTGAGCAAAGAGAAGTGCACCATCAAGTACCAACCATTCAAGGCATTGAAGTCTGCAAGTGCTATAATAACGTGCGTTCAGGCAGTTTATGAGTGCTATGCTATAGCATGTGGGGGGGGCGGTGTTTGAGCTCTACAGTCATCCTTGACATGTTCTGGGAAGGAAATAGGGAGGGGGGACTAAAACAAAAACCATCTTCTCTTATGTACACTCTCTTTCTCTTTCTCTCTCCCCAGGACTGGTTGGATGTTTCTTCCTCATCACAAAATGCACGGCACATCCCTCCCCTGAGCCAAAATAATTCTCCTCTCTTAAGGACTCATCAATGGATCTGTGCTGTCACTGGTGTCTTGTCTCCCTCTCCTCCTTCCCAGCAGCTCCAAAGCGGCCCTGGTGGCATCCTCTACCATGGAACACAAATGGCAACTTTTGCGGTTGCCAATCCTCTGAGAACATGAAAACTGTTCATAAGCAGAATGAGCAAAACAGGGACCAACAGGGTGGATTGGGGAAAAACAAGCCCTTTACAGATAGCTGTAACTACAATAACAGTCCACATGGGGCAGGTATAGGAGCATCTAATGGTCCATTAAAGCATGAAATCATGCCAACATATCATTCAGAAGAAATACAACAACCATTTTATATTAAGATCACAACATTTGCTTCTGTATCTTTCAATCTGTCTCTCTCTCTCTCTTTTTCTCTGGTTCCATCCATATTCTACCCTGGAAGTGCTATAGGCCATTTGTGATTATTTTGTCATAATATATATATGTACATTTATGTTTAACATCAACAGGAAGGGCTAATCTTGCCATTAAGCAGGTAGCCTACTTCCTTCTTCTTTTTGAGACCTTAGAGGTGATGGTCATTTGTACGTTTGGTCACTTAAATACTTGTGTATGAGAATATATTAAACGGTTTTCTTTTCTTGTGCTTCCCACTGGTTTCATTCAAAACACATGGCTGGCTAACAGAAAGAAAGGAAAATGGCTAGTGTGCCACCCATGTGTCTCACTGGAACAAATTTACACTCCCTTTCAGCTACTTGCTTCCCTCCTCCCAGCTGAATCATGCAACTTGCGTGTGCGTGTTGCTGTGTGTACATGTGCTTGTGTCCTTGGGTGTGTGGGTGGGATTTAAGGTACTTCATAGCATTAGTTTATAAGTGGTAGCATATTTTAGTGTCCAAGATCCACAAACTGCCACTGTCCTGACAACAGAGTGAAATGATATACATCTTTGTTGTTGTTGTTGTTTTTGTTGTTGCTGCTGCTGCTGCCTCTGCAGTGATTTTAACATCCATCCATGCCTGGAAGGAAGAAATACAGCAAAAACACCCTCTGTTTCCATTCAGTTTTGGAATTTTCTCTCACCCCCCTCCCAGTCCCCTCCCCTTTCCAACACACACCCCTCCAAATCAAGCACAGCCACATTCTTCCACAATCATATTGGGAACGTCCCTCTTCACGATGTTGTATTCATCGTCGAAGTACAGCATGGACATTGTGCTAAGTTTGGTTGGGATGCAACAGGAGTTCACGGTCCCTGGGTTGAGCCCTCGCATGCGGTACTGATTCACTACTGCGGTGTGAAAAGAGGAAGCTGAGCCTGGGACGCCGGCCAAGTAGGACGGGCAGCTTCCTTCACAGTAATTCCCATAGTAACCCAATGGCGCTATGATCCAGTCATTCCACCCAATGAGTCTAAAGTCAATGTAAAACTGTTGCCTGCAACATAAATTGGTCCTGCCATCACACTCCAAGCCTCTTTTCCGGATTCTGTGCTTGTTGTCAGCCAGTCGGGCTTGCACAACTAGAAAGGGCCTGTGAGATTCATCCCCAGGATCCACGTAAATTGGCAGCACTGAATACTCTTCGCAGGCCTCACACTGAATATCCAAGTTCAGTCTTCTCTCCCCTTTCTCAAACAGAGCCTGGATTGCTTCTGTCATGGGAAATGTGTGCCAGCCACTTCTTTTGAGATCAACTTTCTTTTCAACCACATTCCACTTGTTGCTAGTGTCCGAGTCTTGGAAATACACTTTGACTCTTACTTTTCGCCGGCTGCCTTTCTCCAAGACATATGGAAGCAGCTTCAAGTAAAGCCACAGGCTGGCTTGAACTACAAACAAATTTTGATTCCCTTCATTGGAAATGAAGAAATAGAGACGCATTCTGGAGGAGGCCAGGTCATCTAAGATATCAGGGGAAAAAGAAGGAAGGAGGGGGAAAATAACATTAAATTCAAGAGAATTGGGTTCGTTGCCTCCTCCCCTCCACCAAGGGAAATATCTGCATCACATTACTAAGTGCCCAAAATAACATACATAAATGATTGAATCAGAAAAAACAACAATCAGCTATGAATTGCAAAATGAAGTCAGTGCCTGCACCAGTGTTTAAAAAACTATTTCAAAGTGAGCTCCAAGAGAGAAACTAATCAGGCTATTGGGATGTGGGGTGGGGAAGAACGCCCGGGCCTTAGAAATCAGTATACAAGCAATTAAGGTCCGATAAATTGAGAAGCATGAAAGGAACCCTGTGAGCACCTGGATAAGTGCTAATTAGTTTTTTTTTTTTTAAGTGTCAGCCTGGCAAAGGCAGCCTTCGTGTATAATTTTCCCAGAAAGCACAGATTGTTAGCAATGAGAGAACTTTTTTTGCACAGAAAGGATTTGGTTACAATTTAGATTTAGTTCTGTAATCTCACCCAGTGGCCCCATGACACTTGGGAAATCATCCACTTAACTAGGGCCCAATTCTTAGCTGGGTTTGTCAACCTGAGCCTGGACTGTTTCGTTTCAAGTGGCATTTCAGGTGGCAGGGTGGAAGCACGCTCCTTCACACAAAAATAACCCACAAAAATATGCAATTAGATTCCAGAGAAAGGCTTCAAGCTTAGACATTTCCCTGTGTTGCTAGCTTTCTATATGCTGGTCCTCTCAGGGGTGAGAGTGAGGTTCACACAGAGCAAATGGTACACATGGTACAACCCCATCAGGGTCTACCATCTCAACTAGAACTTGCCAAGAGGGTAGGGCCCCTAAAGCTTTGATAGTTGTGTAGAAAGGGGAACATTTAGCAAGTGTTGACACTCCATCTTCCACACACCTCTTAGAAATGCAGGACCCCTGTTCTTTTTGGTACTTGGACATCCTCAGGAACATGGAGCTCTCCTCTGGGGAGATTTTAAAACTGAGGTTTTGTTTAACTATGGATAAAAAGGGTGAAACGCAGACATATAGGTCCCACTGCTTTGCTGAGTGAGTTATAATAAGCAATGTGGATTGCACTCAGTGTCTCTGCGCACACGCACACACACACACACACACAGACACACACACAGATAAACTTAGGTCCCACATCAAAGACTATAAGAAAAAACAGGTGCTATAAGCAGCTGTCTTCTTAATTTATATAACACAAGTAATAAATGGGAGAGGCTGACCCATCTGCCATTGATAGTCCCAATCCAAATAGTTCCAACCCAAGAGTTGCAATCCTGTGCACACTTATCTGGGAGTGAGTCCCATTCATCTCAGAAACTCACTCACTGCTAAGTGAAGATGCAAAGGATCAGACTGATGCTGGGCTTACTGAATATTCTTCATTCCATTTAACTCAATTCCACTTCATTTGGTGTACTAGAAACAGGAACCTCAGTGCTGGCATGGTTAATGGCAACTCTGACATTGCCGTTCAAGTTAAGTAGTCAGTCAGTGCCTACATATACATAATTGCATTTTATTATGATCAGAAGGACAGATACTCTTAACCTATATTTTCTGAAAGCATGGTAGGCAGAATACCACTGAATGTTATGTGTGCTGTTTTTAATATTTAATTATTTTATGCCCCACTTTTCTATCAGTATAGGACTCACACTGGCATCCACTGTGCAGAGATACTTGTGCTCTATAGATGGGAGAGGGGGATTTGTGGCCCACCAGAGGTTGCCAGACTGCAACTCCCATCAGTCCCAATCAGCACAAACAGTGGTAAGGGAAAATGGGAGTAGCAGTCCAACATCTAGAGAAGTTTGATGTGCGCAGAATCCTTAACAAGCAAAGCAAGGACAAAAACTCCAACCAGAGGTACAGATGTAATAAAGTGTTAAATAAGTGCAATGTCTCCTTCAGAAACAGAAAGAAAAAACCAATGGGTTTAACAGATCTGCCTATCAGCCACTTCCGTGTTCACCTGGTGCATCCATTCATCATCAACCAATCTTCTTCCTTTCCAACATGTAAAAGCTCATATAGTGGTTTCCAGACTGTCTCCTAAATACAGTCTCCTAAATACCTCCTGGCTATCCATCATGGACCCCTAACACTGAATTTAGGGACACTTTCCACATATATGCTGAACTCACGTGGGGGCACTATTAGTTCACACCACCAGGGAGAACAACATACAGGCCTCCAAACAATTGTTGGACTGCAGCTCCCAGCAGCTCCTCATCACTGATTATGTTGGTAATGGCTGCTGGGAGTTGCAGTCCAGCCACAGCCAAAGAGTTTCCATTGGCTTTCTGTGAACTGAGAGCATAAATTAGGACAAAGGTTCTCAACCTTTTGCACTTTGGCTCCCAGAATTCTTGACTACTGGCTGTGCTGACTGGGACTTCTGAGAGTTGGATTCGAAAACTTTTGGAACACGTCCTGCTACCTCATTCTGTGTCTGCATGATGCAGGGATGAAAAGCTTGTCCATCAATGCTGCTCTCACTGATGAAACTCTCATGAACTACCATGGGACTTTCAAGTCCCCTGAGACTCAGTTTGAAAACTATTATCTCTAAGCTACACATGGGTGGATTGGTAAAAAGACTGAGAAAAATTAGTTGTTCAGTTAGATGAGCCAGCAAATATAAGAAGTGTAAATATAAGATATGAAAGAAAAGGAGGAGGGGAAACAGATCTAGGTTCCTGAAGAAGAAAACTGCATTCCAGTATGGATAGATCACAGGTGGGTAAAGAGATGCTCTGTTTAGATGGCCCACCCTTGAGTGTACCTTGAGATGAACACTAATCTCAATTTAAGTTAGATGCAACTAAGAATCCCCACTCATATCAATGAGTCTACTTTTAGGTAAGACTAAAATTGAACTAAGCTCAGAGTCTAGAAATAATGGAGGCAAATAACCACCAAGTGGATTATAGAGGCATACAGCTTTGGGAAGAGCAGGATGGATGCAACAGAGAGATGAATTTGGATATATACTGCTGATGAGTGGAGAGCAGAAATTCCCTGAATGCCATATGTAATGTTTAAAGCGAATGACAGAAAAAAGCAAAAAGCAGCAAAGGCCACCATATACAGTAAATTAATGTCTGGTGCAAGAAATACTACAGACACATTCTGTGCTGATTTACTACTATGTGCATACAATGGATGAACAGAATGTAGACGGATAAGTATGGAAAACGTAAATAGAAAACAACATAGAGATGACACTTTAAGGACAAACTCACAAATGGATGGATGGATCATCAAGGGGCAATTTGCAAACTGAGAATTAAGGCTATACTGAAAGTATATGTCAGGAAACAGGGTTAGAGGAGATGAGACAGATAGATTGTGAAGCAGAGGAGCTGTGTGGCAAAAAAAAAGGGTGGGGGGAGAAGGGAAGAAGAGAAGAGAAAAGAAGAGAAGAATATGTGGTGTGTAAAGATCTGTGCTGCAAAATCCAAGCCTGCCCAAGCTCTGAGATGGAGCAGGCCTTTGTCTCTGTCCTGCCACCCTCCCAGAACATTGGGTGGGAACATAGGAGAGGCCGCCCCCAGGCTGTGGGACTCCCTTCCTAGGGTGGTTAGACAGGGTCCTTCCTTGCTATCCTTCAACTGCAAACTTTTTTTTTCTTTTTAACTGCTTTTTATCTTCTTTTATTTTTAATTGTTATTTTAAAATGTTTTTAATGTAATGGTTTACCCCTGAAGAACCATCTTTTTCTGTGTCTTTATCTATATTGCATGTGGAGCTGTGTAGGCTGCTTCGGGTCTCAGTTCCAGGAGGAATGAGAGATATTAAATAAATACATAAATATGCCTGAGGTTGAAAGAGATGGAGGAGCACCAGGCTGAGAAGGCATGGGTAGGATGTTGACAGAATGGTGTGTGTGTGGGACAGGTAATAAGCCAGGGTAATCAGATGGGAGTTGGTGACTGGTACTTCAAGGGGCACGAAAGGAGATGGATCTATGGGCACAGAGGTGGCAGGAGGAAGAGTAGCTACAGAAACCATCAGAAGGAATGGTTGGATGCAGAGAAGTTACACAGTATTAAGGGTGGGAGGACAGATATTCTCTAGTCCACTGTAGAATTGAGGGTGTGGAAAAGATCATGGTGATGCATTCAGTGAACCAAGATGAGTGGCATGAGAGATATTGGATGGATAGACAATGATAAGGATTATATGCATCCTTGCAGTGTGGCTAAGGTGTCTGAGGAGCAGCCTGGAAAGAAGACTGTTATAAAGACACCCAAAGAATAAGGGATGAATGGAACTGGCACAGCAGACAAAGTAGGACCAGGACTGGGCTGAGTCAAGGCAAGCAGGCAGGCAGGCAAGCATGAAGGGCAGATGAACCAAGGGGCTGGCTTTGAGGGGTGGGGTGGGCAGGGTGTTCCACCAGTCCATATGAGTGCTGTACCCTCTGGGCCAAGGAGACTGGGAGTGGATTGACCAGGCAAAGGGACAAAAGCCGAAGGGAAGCGATGGGCCAGCAGCCAGAAACAGGCATGGAAGCCAGTCTGGCCTGTGCAGGGGTCACGAAATAAAGGACGGTGGGTGGCGACACAGAAGAATCAAAGCAGATGGGACTAGACAGCAAACCAGGGGTATCCGGTCTGCGAAACAGGGACATGAGAGCGAAAGTCATGAGAAGGAGCGCCTGTCTGAGATGTGGAGGCACGTCATGCCCGGGGAAGCCCTTTGCAGGAGGTCGGAAAACTACTGGATGGACGACCGGGGTGCGGAGACCCCGCAGATTGGGGAGTGCGGACGGGAGGGGGCCGGGGAGGGCAGGGAGCGCTGGCGGGCGGCCCACCTGTCTCGGCGAAGCTGATGATCTCGGAGCTCTGCTCGTGGGCCGGGGGGCCGGCGCTGGCCTGCCCGTCCAGGCTGGGGATCTCGACGCGGCCGTCGTCGCGCACCTTGCCGGCGTGGAGCTTCCGCAGCGCCGTCACCATGGCCGCCTTGGGCACCGCGTGGGTGATGTTGGGCCGGTCGCGCATCTGGAGGCGGCTCAGGATGTGCCGCTTGACGGCCTCGAGGAAATCGCCGTCCACCGCCGGCCCCCCAGCGCCGCCCCCGCCGCCTCCGGGTTCCTCGGGGGGCGGCGGGCGGCGTCGGAAGCCGCACGAGGTGCAAGTGTCCTGGGGAGCGGCTCCCGGAGGGGTCGGCGAGGCTCCGGCGCCCAGCGCCAGCCACCAAGCCGCCGCCAAGGGCAGGAGGAGCAGCAGCCAGGCGGTCAGGGCCCCCCTCCGAGCCGCCCCGACGGCCATGCCGGGCTCCGGGCAGTGCCGCTCGGGGGCCACCGGGACGCGAGGCTGGGGCGCGGGGCCGAGGAGGCGGGCGGGGGCGGCTGGCCGCCGGGGGGTAAGGCGGGGTCCCTCGGGCAGAGACGGGGCTGAGCCGGAGAGCCGGCGTCCCCGCTCCGGCGGCCTTCCGCGCTCGGTCACTGGCAGGCGGGCGGCTCCGGCGCGGGCAGCTCCGTCTTCATGGTCGCGCAGCAGCCGGGCGCCTCCCGCGGGGGCAGCGTCCGCCCGGCCGGAGCGGAGGGCGGCGGGAGAAGGCGAGGGGCGCTCTCTCAGCCCCGAGTCATCGGGGGCCCGAGGGGCGGCGCGAAGCCGGGCGGCGCGCGGAGAAGACTCGCAATCCAAGGCGGAGCGCCGGGCTGGGGCGTCGCCAGTCAACCGATCGATCAATCAATCAATCAATCAATCCCGGTGCCGCTGGAGGAGCCTTCGCCGCCACCGGGAGGGGAGTCGGGTCGAGGCCAGGGCTGGGGAGGGAGAAAGAGGGATGGAGAACGGGGGAGAGAAGCCGATCAACCCAGCCGGTGCCTCGCTCGCTCGCTTCTGCCGCTGTCCGCCGCCTCCTCCTCTTCGGCTCCGCGGTGGGCGCGCTCTCCTCTCCGCCCCCGACGCCTCCTTCGGCCCCCCGGCCGCCTCGCCTCGCGGAGCCGCCTTAGTCCGAAGCGTCAAGGGAAGAGCGGCGGGGAATCGCGACGGAGGGAGCGGCGGCGGCCGTGCGGGGAACACCCACGCCTCCGAGAGCGCCCGGTCCCATCCAGCGGCAGCGCGCTTCCCCTTGCCTTCCCCGCGTCGTTCGGGGTCAAGTCGGGGCTACGGTCCCCTTCCGAGGGAGCGCCTCGCCGGCCGCATTCAAGCCGGACCGAAAACAGGAGCACGGAGTCGAGCTGTTCAGACGATTCAAAGAAAGGGGCGCCTCGCACGCAGGGCCACCCGAAACCGAAGGGTCGGCGGGCCGCCTCTCCCTTCTTGCCGTGGGGCAGGGGGCGTTCTTCTCGCGGGCAAGCCCCGTCCGACCTCTCCTGCCTCCCCCGGCCGCCGATCCTCCGCCTGCGCTGGGGAGTTGGAGGTCGCTCCCGGTCCCGCTCCCTCTGGCGCTCGCCGGCCGCCTCGCTGGCTCGCTCGCTCGCTCGCTTTCTTCCGCCGCCTCCGATCGCCCAGCAGCGCAGAAGGTCGCGCTCGGAAAAGCGCCGCGTCCCCGGCTTATCTGCCTCTAATCTCCTGGCGACGGGCGCTTTGCTTTCTCCCTTTCTTGGCCCGCCTGCCTCCCTCCCTCCCTCCCGCGTCCTCGCCCGCCCGGCCTGCCTTCCCTCCGCGGTCGCCTTCCCGTTTTTGACCGGCCGAAGCACAACATTGGGCCACTTTTCTCCCGAAACTTTTATACAGAAGTTAAAACCACGTGGGAACGCCAACCTATAACAGAGTCGGCGCCACAGGCTCCGCGCTCTCGAGGAGATTATAAGCGGTTTGCCCCGGGCTGCGGCAGGAACTTCCTGATGGGGAAAGACGGAGGAGGGCCGGCCGCCGAACGCCGCCGCCCGCCCCCGCCCCCCATGCACAAACAGTACACACCCAAAACACACACACGGGCACATCGCCCGGGAAGCCTCGAGACAGTTACTGCCAGAAAGGAGAAGGCACCGCGTCACGGGCGATGCGCTTCGGCGAACGCGCTTCCATCCCGGGCACAAGTGGTGCGGACGTGACAGCATGCGTTCAAGAGCCCAGGCCCTTCCTTCTTAACCTATCCGATGGTGAGGGGCCAGCAATACTGTTCCGCAAGTGCGCTGTGGACCAGTACCGCCTTTGCCCCTGTTGCCTGCAATCGTTTCTTCCTTCCCTGGAAACTCTTGGAGGACTGGCATCCCTTTGTGGACCACCCCTTGGAGTATTACCGCGCTAGATCAAGGGAGACTACGATCTATTGAGATCAGAAGAACCTGGGTTCTCCAGAACACATTGGATTCCAGCTCCCATCAACCCCAGTCAGCCAGTGGTCAGGGATTATGGGAGTTGCAATCCAACAACATCTGGAGGACCTGGATAATGGCTGGCATCTTGTTGGTTGCTGGCAGCCAGATGGGACCTGTACAATTAACTGCTGAATCAACATATAGGTAAATCCCAACGGATTTATTCTAGTCAGGACTAACACCAGGATTTGGGCTGATGTGCGAATGCTATTTTTGGAGGCTTATAACTGAATAGGTGATTGTACGCCTTTCCTCTCCACACGCCTAACATGTACATTTCTGCAGAAACAGCCTCCTTGTAGCTGCAATTCCAGCCAGACAAAACTCACCCCGAGTTTTAAGTATGGTCACCGTGGTGGAACAGTCAGTGGGAAGACGGGTCCTGGAACCCAGTTCAAATCCCACATCGCCACCTGGGTGGTGTAGGACACTCCGCCTCAGTTCTCCTCCTCTGTGCAAAAAAGTCGCCCACTTTGGGGGCTGGCCCGCAAGTAAAGAGCGATTTATTGCCACATCCCTGAATAATTTACAGTCAAGGAGAAAGGATTTCTGATCCCCAATTGTTTCACCACAAGACTTTCGCAACCTTAGACTAATTCCCGCCAACCACAGCCAGGATAGTCAGTGCTCAGTAATGATGGGAGATATAGTCTGCCAGCCCTAGGGAACCCAAACAGAGAAAGGGTGGTTTAATCACAGGACCGTCCAAATCACTCTCCTCATTATTAATACTGCAACTAATGAGGAAACCTCTCAGTAAGCAAGAGTGAATGTAGGTGTACAACAGGGATAGGAATCAGGCAGCTCTCGAAATGCTTTTGGACTGCAAATGCCAACACTCCCCAGCATTGACTTTGCCAGACAGGACTGATGGGACTTGCAGTAAGGCCACACGACGCACCAGTACGTTCTTTCATCCCCGGTGCATTTTTTTCCCCCGACTAGGCTCCACTTCGTGGATCTCGGGGGCCACCGGGGGCGAGCATGAAGCTCAAGCCAAAGCCCGTTTTGCAAGCCCGAAGTCTACCCACCTGACAGGCGCTTTCCTTTCCCTATGGCCAAATGTCGGCCAGTACTAAACTGGGGAGGCTGGGAGCTGTAGTCCACTGCCGGAGCTGTGCCAGATCTAAGAACTTTGCTCCCGAGTGGCACCCAGCGTCCACGAGCTGCCACGGACTCGACCGCGGTCCCCACGACAGGCGGGTGGGCGCTGAGGAGGCGACCCCCGCGCCACTCTCGGTGGACGGGGAAGCGGGCGGGCGTCCCTTTGCAGGACGTGTCCACACATGCAAAGCAAGCCGCTTCGCCTGGACAATCCTGGTGGCGCAGTGGTTAAATGCCAGTACTGCAAGCCACAAAGTTATGAGTTCGATCCTGCCGGGCTCCAAGGTTGACTCAGCCTTCCATCCTTCCCTAGGTCGGTAAAATGAATACCCAGCTTGTTGGGGGCATGTATAGAAAAATGTATGGAAATACATGCTATTTCCAAGTTGTTCGCGGCCTCGATCCATATGGAGAGGCGGGATACAAATAAATAAATCTAGACCTTCCTTTCTGCAAAAGGAGGCGAAAGGCAGCATCCTCTCTCCAGCCCCAGAGTGGACGAGAAAGCTCCAACAGGGAGCGAGACCTGCCGACCCGACGTCCCCGGGTAGAGAAGGTATGTTGGGGGGAAAGAAAAAGAACCCCCACCTACACGCACACACACAACGTCAGAGTCAGGCGGCGACGCGCGTGGGGAACGTGTGAAGTCCGGCCAGAGCTCTTGGCCGCGGGTCAAGGGATGGCCGAGTTATTTCTGCCGCGGATCCTTCCTGCGGGGCGGCTGCAGGCGTGGGACCGGCCCCGTGCGTGACGCTGCGGCAGATGGGCTGCCATCCAACGGGAGGGAGGGAGGGAGGGGAGCGTAGCTGCTGGGCTCCTCAAAGCAGAGGGAGGGGGCGAGAGGCCGGCTGGTGCCCTCTGCGCCTTCCTCCTCGTTGATATTCTGGGGACATGCCGGATTTGGTCGCTACTGCGGTTTGCCGTCGGGGGAACCCCGCGTTTGGAGCAACCCCCCCCTTCTTCTACCCCTGCCTGAGGATATCGGGAGAGGCGGCTTCTTGGCGTGACTCTCCCTCCCCTCCAAAAATAAAATAAAAATAAAAAAAAAGCACACCCGCGTCTGAGTAGCCGGGCTGGGCTGCTTTGGCTACGGTCCCCTCCGCTCGCCCTGCGGCGGCCTTCAGCAGGCAGTGGCCGCCGGGAGCTCCCAAGAGGAGGGAGAGAGAAAAGGAGAGAGAATGTGCTTGGCTTCGGGAGGGCGCTTGCACCTGGCACTGCCAGTGGGAATCTTGCCCTCCGCCCGGGCAACGGGGAGCGGGAGGGAGGGAGGGAAGGCGAACCCCCCCCCCAAGAAGACACAAAGCCAAGCGCTGGCTGAAGGCGGAGAGATCGCTTTATAAAAAGCCCCCGCGGAGGGAGGGAGGAGAGAGAACTTGGTGCCACATCAACGCCTTGCCTGTTTCCACGTCCCCTTCATTTTCCTAAAGCGAGGGGCAAACGGGGAAAGTGGTGATCGGGGGGGGGGTCGATCGGGTCTGGCGAGCAGCGAGGCCGCGCCCGTCGGTCAAAGGGAGCGCCACCGGGCATCGTTGGCACAACCCAGGCGTCCGCCTGAGTTTTAGGGCGTCGGGTTGAGCCTGGGTTGCTCCAACGATGCCCGGCGGCGCTCCCTTTGGCCGACGGGCGCGGCCTCGCTGCTCGCCAGATCTTTGGCCGAGTGGCAACCGCTGGCCCTCTCTCCGGGGGCGGCCGATCCGAGACACGGAGCGCCGGTGACTAGCGGACGTATTGCCTCACCAGCCACCCAAGTACGCATGCGCCCGGAGGCCGCCCGGTGCCAAAATTATGGGAGTAGTGAACGCATCCCTTTGGGGGACGATAGGCTTCCTCGTTTATTTCCGTTTCCTTTTTTGCTCCTAAAGCGCTCGCCACCTTTCCCGTTGAGACCGAAGCCGAGAGGCTGAATGACTTGTCTGCAGAGGGGTAAAGGGCCACGGAATCCCAGGTAAGAGTGGCCAGGATCGCACCCTCCCCGCGCAACCCGCGCCTGTTGACCCAGAGGCGAGACCGCACTAGCCTGTTATAGCGCGATGATTCCACTTTCAACCTCCTCTGGAATCCTGGGGTTTGCAGTTTCGGGAGGGGCCGGCCGGCCCCTCCGAAACTGCAAACCCCAGGTTCCAGAGGAGGTTGAAAGTGGAATCATCGCGCTGTAACAGGCTAGTGCGGAAATGGCCCCAGGCGCTTCGAGGGAGTTTAAATCCGCCCAAACGCGCGCTTAATTTGGGATCAAGCCCCGCTGAACTTGGTTCTGAGTCGCTGAACTTGAGCTGCGATCCACCTCCCGTGGCTCCGGGAGATTCGAAGTGGGAACGCCGCGTTTCACTTTGGGATCCCTTTCTCGCTCCCAGGCACACGGCCACGCGTATCGTCCGCACCGCCAAAAGACAGATCCCTTCACATCCCGTGTTTCCCCATCCCCTTTTCACTTTTGGGGATGGGGAAAACGCGGAGCACGTCCCAGAAAGGTCTCTGCCCCGCGGCCCTTGCGATTTCAGCTCCTAAAGCCATTTCCGCGCTACACGCTTATAGTGCTATTATTCCACTTTCCACATCCTATGGAATCTTGAGGTTTGCCGTTTAGGGAGGGCCCTCAAAGGTGCAAAACGCAAACCCCAGGTTTCCACAGGACATCGAAAGTGGAATGATAGCACGATAAGAGCGTAGTGTGGAAATGGAATAAGTGAGAATGTTTACCAGGCTCCCCGCGCCTGCAGGAAAAGTAAATGCTGGCTTGCTGGGGGCAGGATGGGTGCCCTTTAGGGGCGCGTGTGGGGTCAGATTTCTACCCCACTAAGCGGTGCTTGCTAGTTCGTGCAAACCCGGTGCAAGAGACGCTGCTGGGCGCAGGCAGGCAGGCAGGCAACCGATCGCTCCAGCGATACCGGCGCCCAGAGGAGACTTGGCGGCGGCGGCGGGCGGCCTCTGACGTGGAAACTTTGGGCGAAGGGCGCCGCCTGTCGCTTGCTGCTGGAAATGAGCCAGCTAGCCGAAGGCGGCCCTCCTTGCCGTTTCGTGCCAGGGTGCGAGTTACTCGCATGGACAGGCATGATGGCAATAAAGATTGTTTTAAAAAATAAATTAATAAATCGCACGCACACGCCCAGGGACCACATAAGGCGCGCAAACGCTGTGACCTCGTGAACCAGGCAGAGGACCGCTTTCTTTTACAGCGGGGACCCTTCCTTACAAAGTCAGACCCCTGACCTCCGTCCAGTTGTCAGTCCCAACTAAAGGAGACCCACCGAATCGGTAGGATTTACATAAGTGCTGACTTACCAGATCACTGTAGAATGAGTGCGTCTACTCTCATGGGGACCACTTATAGGATTCAGGCCATGGAGTGCACTAGAGCTCTCTGTGTGTGCACTTGCATCTTTAAGTTGCCTGTTGACTTATGCCATCCTATGAATCTCACAAGGTTTTCTTAGGCAAGGAATACTCAGAAGTGGTTTTGCCAATTTCTTGTTTTCATATCCAGCATGTGGCACGGGCCATTTCCGCACTAGCCTGTTATAGCGCGATGATTCCACTTTCAACATCCTCTGGAATCCTGGGGTTTGCAGTTCCGGGAGGGGCCGGCCGGCCCCTCCCGGAACTGCAAACCCCAGGATTCCAGAGGATGTTGAAAGTGGAATCATCGCGCTATAACAGGCTAGTGTGGAAACGGCCCTGGTGTTCATTGGCATTTACACATTGGTAAAGGTGCTTTGTGGAGGCAAAGAGGGTCTTTCCTTTGCGTCAAGATGGTTTATATGGAGCAGGGGCCTGTTAGAACTCAGGGAGCGGTATTTTAACGGGACTGCAGCTTCCACAATCCCCTACCAACTGGAGGATTTGGGGAGTTGCAGTTCCTCACCTCCCCCAAAGTAACATTCCCAAGCTCTGGGCATTTCCTTCATCAGGACTCTGCTTCAGTACGGCAGGCGCAACCCATGGAAGAACAGTGAGAAAATGTGAAGTCAAGTTACCCTGATGAAATCAGGGTGGCAGCAGCCTCCTCCTCCTCCTCTTTACCTCCACCAGCTAAAGAGCTTCCCAGGCACTGTGTCAGCCTGCATTGAGGTAATTGGGTCAAGTGCCCTGACCCCCTGAGTAGAAATCTGGGTTAATCTCCTGTGACCAGCTCCAATATCTACTCCCTTGACAGAAACAGATTAGATCATAGCTGATCAGGAGGTGCTTAAGGCCATCTTCCACCCACAAAAGTATTTCAGTGGGCCACCACCACCCCATGGCAGTGGCATGCACACAAACCCTGAAAACTTGGCACTCTCTCATAGTCCTTTAATGTGTATTAGAACTGGGGGTCTGGAATGGCCAGTGAAGTGGTGGTGAAAAATATACACCTGCCAGTGCTTTTCATCAACCTATGGAAATGTTTATGGGGGGCAGTCATAATGGGAGTGGAGTGGATTGTCCCAACTGCAACTCTCCATGGGCTGGATCACATTAGGGAGTGTGGACTTTTGGGAGACCGAGTCAAGAGACAACTTTGTCCAGGTAGTTTAGGTGTACATCTGTGCAATTCTGGATCATTTCACAACCCTATGAAGAATTCAACTTTAATGTTTGCCTGGCTAGGAGAAATTTTGTGATGAGAGGGGCACATTGACGTGGTGCAGAAACTAATCACAAAACATTCTGAATGTAAATACATATAGAGAAAAACATTTAATATGGTTGTATTGTTTCTCGCTGCTTGTGTGTTTTCCCCTTTTCCCCCACAAATAATTGTTAAAGCCTTAGGGATTTCCCATTGTTAAATGAAAATTGATCATTTAAGGACTTGCAAGAAACTTTTAAAAATGGATACCCCCTCCCAAAAAATCTCTTGTGGATCTAGCTCTGAAGTTTCCCTGAACTTCAAAATACTACCTTTTAAGACTACAATTCCTCAAATATGGAAGTTTAGTCCCTTACCAAAAACATTTTCTCAGGTTCTGAGGTTTCTAGGTAGAATACCCCACAACATTTCACAGATAAAACTCAGAACACATGTGACCAAGCAAAATCAGAATGTAGTCAGGATGGCAACATTTACTAATGAGGACCAGGTAGGAGAGGCTGCAGCAGTTTGCTTTTGTCATAGCCTACTGGGAAGGGCAAGAAGCTGCCTCTTCTTCTCTTCTCCTTTTTGCCAAGTTAATGGTGCACAATCTACTTTAGACTTTGAACTCAGTTTACAGAAACTGAAGTAAACTAAAGAGAACTGGGGGAATGGGAAGGCAGGAAATAGAAACTAGGATATTTTAAAAGCAGCTGAAAAAAGATGAGATGACAGAGGAGTAATCTGTCTAAAACAGGGATGCTTCCAGTTTAATGCTCTAGGACCAAAGCAGAAGCATGCATAACAAGCTTCTGCAAAGGTTCACTAGTAGGTCTTGTACAGTGCATTACAATGGTGTTACGCAAGTATGCCCGGGATGTAATCCATTTATTCTTACCTCTGCAGTGAGTTGCAGTGAACACGATGGGGCTTATTTCTGAGTAAGCATGCAGATCTGAGCCTCTGGTGGCTGTGACAAACCTCTTTCTCACTTTCTCTGAGGGTTACTAAGTTCCATCATGGCCATTGGAAATATTCAAAAATATTTGAAAAATATTAGAAAAATATGTGTCAAGAAACCCAGATGAGATTAATTTTTTTTGCAGTTAAGGGCTTACTCTATGCAAAGATTGCATGTGGTTGTTTTAGACAGGAAATAGCATTTGCTGCATAGGAAATAATATTTCTGCAGAGAAATTTTATTTTGCACAGCAAATGTTGCTTACTGCACAGCATATGCTGTTTACTGTGGAAAAACATCAAGTGTGAATTTTGCTCAGAGTAAGCCTGAGCTGTGAATAATCTTTGAAAACTGTACAATTTTCAAAATAAATCTTTCTCACAATGGACAGAAAATGCCTAAGATTACTTGATGCTTCCTTTAAGAAGAAAATTAATGAACAACTATATCCCCAGTGTGTTTGCATGTACACACAGCTGTTGCCACCGCACCAGTTACCCATTTCTTAGCTGGTATGCTTTCCCAGTTATGCCTTTGAGTTAACTGTGCAACCCTCCTTTAGCTACATTTGCTGAAATCCCTTCCTCCCCACATCCATTAAAGGATGCAAGCCCCATCTGCTTTGGCACCAGCACTTCCTAAATTGCATCCCTTGTAAGACCAACTAAGTGACTGCATAAGATCTATCCCTTGGTAAAGTCTCAAACTCTGCCCTGTTAGTATAGTCCTAGTTCCACAAGGAATCAATATGTCCAACAAGGTGAATCTTTTGATTCTAAGCATATTTCCTTAGAAACAAGAACTGATTTTTTGACAGTTACTTTTCCAGCCCCACATTGGAAGAGTTCTGTGCAGGTTTCCAGAGGTTGCAAGCAGGTTGATCTATTGTCTGCAGTGGAGGGAGCCATAATGGGCATAGAAAATAAAAGAAGACAAGCATATGATGGAAACCGGCTGATCAGTTCTGAGGCTGAATTCTTTGAACACTTTCTTGGAAGTCAGCCCCTTGGACTTCAGTGGAATGCCTAGGTCTTCTACTGAAATTGCTCATTGCATATATTTCCATTCAGATTTTGATTGTGTGACAGTTATCTCATACAGAGTTGGGGATGACCCAAGACATGTTGCTGCCTCAGACAAAAAATGGGTGATGCTCTCTCCTGATCCAGCCAAAGGGCTCTTAGGCACTGTATCTAAAAGCCAATTAGACTGGCAATTGAATCTGTCTTCAAACGTGGGTGAACATCCTCCATCCTATCAGAAGGCGTGAGGCTATTTGGACAGGGTGGCATGTAGCATACAGATCTCTTCTCCAACATCCTGCTACTGCCTCTCAGCATCTGTCATCTGAAACAACTGTCTCACTCTGCCTAACAATGGGGCCAGCTCTGTAGGATAGTTGACCTTGCCATGCAAGACCTGAATGTTCAAAGATCTCAAGCAATAAGCAAAACAATCCCCACCACCATCATCATTTTCCAGTAGCTGCAGCATAAGCGCACCTGATTTGTCAGGAACAAATAGGGGAGGGTGGTTCTCCTGTGGTGCTGTTCCATATTGACATATGCCTTGGAAATTAACACTTGGGCTGCAAGTTCTAATATCATTCAATATGATTTCATCTATTTCTAATCTCATTGAGGACTTGTGATCTCCCCCTGCCTCCTTCTCCTTTTTCTCCTGACACCCCATTTGCAAGTATTAACAGCCTCTGCAGCTCCACATCTGTAATCTCATTTGCAGCTCATAGCAAGTACAAAAGCTGGGAGCTTATTGCACCATGAAAATCCAGATAAATCAATGTCCAGAGATTTTTTACACTTTGATAAGATGGAAGAGTTATGCAAATCATCACAACAATCTTAAGTTATCAGTAGGCTCTGGGCTTTTTTTTAAAAAAAAAAATCCATCACACTCCTGAAATCTAACTGGACTCATCACAAATAGGGGGGTTGGATTATTTTAATCCTAGGCATGTTCATTTAGGCAATAATCCTGATTGAACTCCTTAAGTTTTACTTCTCAGTAATGTCAGATTATGCTGTGTGTGTGTGCGCGCGCATGCACGCACGCGCACATGTATTAAATGGATTCACACCCTGAATGTAAGTGCAGAGCATTTACAGAATAAAACTAGGCAGAGCTGTTGAGAACAGAAGCAAGTCTGAGTTTAATCAGATTTACTTCCAGATATCTGTAGGACTGCAGTCTTAAAAATCTAAACCAGAGATCATCAAAAACATATGTGCATATGTGTGTGAAAACAAGACTTTCCTTTTATGAGTTAGGAAACACAAATCACTTTCTTACTTTTAATCCTGTCTCCCAATATGACAGGTCCTCTCAAGTGTTTTCAATTCCCAGCAGCTACAAGCAGAATGTAATGTGGCTAGGGATTCTGAGAACTGAAGTCCAAAACATCTGGAGGACCAAAGGATCATAAAATCATAGAGATGGAAAAGACCACAATGGCCTTTGAGTCCAACCTCCTGCCATGCAGGAACACGGACTCAAAGCACCCCAGCCATCCAACCTCTGTTTAAAAACCTCCAAAAAAGGTAACTCCACCACACACCAAGGCAGCATATTTCACTGTCAAACAGTGCTTGCTTCCAGATGTGTAGGTGAAATCTCTTTTCCTGTAGTTTGAATCCATCGCTCCATGTCCTAGTCTCTGGAGCAGCAGCAAACAAGCTTGCTCCATCTTCAACATGACATTCCTTCAAATACTTAAACATGGCTATCATGTCACCTCTTAGTCTTTTTGTCAGACTAAACATACCTAACTCCCTAAGCCGCTCCTCATAGGGCATGATTTCCAGATCCTTCATCATTTCAGTCGCCCTCCTCTGGAAACATTCCAGATGAGAACTGATAGGCTCAGATATCTTTTCTTTGTCCTGAATAACTAGTGGCTGATTCACACTGTCAAATGTCAGAAGTGTCCTAATCAAAAAAAATAACGTGACTAGGCGTAACAAATGGCATGTTACTTATTTATCAACTGACACAGTTTCCTTTTCTTAACTAACTACAGGTACCAACAATTGGGTTAAGGGAGGGTGTGTCCCAGTAGACGAGAACACAATTTTAACAAACTGTCCCTCGGAACTACACAAGGCTATGCCTTCCAAGGCTCCTTGGCAGAAGCCATGACAGCCAAATTCAGACTTAACAGAAGTTTCACACTTAAATGATTTTCCTTGGGAGCAACAGAAGAACATATAGCTGTACAAAATAATAGCCTAATCTCGTACAAGATTTCTAGTCTAAAGCACCAAGAATCATGTAATCCTACTTTGCTTTCAGGCCTGCGTGAAGACATTTTGCTACCTGAGAGAGAACAGAAAATGGTGCCCTGCCTCAGTTCCCAAAGCCAAGATGCCTAACAGTACCCTAGACCAGTCATGTTGTTGTGAGATTCAAGGCAGAAAAGCTCACAAACACAGCTCCCGCTTCCTGTCAGAAAGAAATCATAATCAATTAGATAATAAACAATTTTCTGTCCTTTCATGACACATCCAAAATGGGTCAACTCTTGCTCTGTGACATGGTAGAATGTGGCCTTTTTTCTTAATTTTTTTTTTAAAAAAAATCCTCACCAAACTAATAAATAGCATATAAATATCTTCAACATACTTGAGCTATGACTGTTTAGGAAGGGGACAAAGGCCCTTTCCGCACAAGGCGAGGGAAACACTCCCTGCCGCTAGTCACTGGCTTTTTGGTGGGTCCAGACAAGGAGCAGTGCTCCGGCGTCCAAAATGGTGGCTTCTGGTTGGTGGAGACTCCACCAACCGGAGAAGCTTGCCAGCCAAAAGCCCGCCCCTGGCAGATCTGCAGGCATGCACTAGTGCGCGCCTGCAAATCTGCACCAGAGCGCAGGGACGGAGTGACATGGGGTTGCGCACTCCGTACTTTTTAAAAACCTCTTAAAAGAGGTTTTTAAAAAGCACACTGCCCGACCAGTTCCGGTCGCTCCGGAGTGGACTGAGGTGCGGAACTACAAAAAGTAGTCTGCCCCAGTCCACTCCATGGTGCAGAAGACCTCCGTCGGAGGTCGCTCTGCACCTTTTTAATAGGCCTGTGCAGAAAGGGCCAAAGTCAAAATGGCATTAAGTTTATGAAGGGAACAGAGTCAAACTGATGTTAAAGGACTTACTTTAGTGAAATGGCAACAAGTTTCTTGACATTTGAAGTATGAGGATTAAAGAGGATTCTCAGGAACTCAATTCAGCCCTTGACTCTAGCTAGTAATCTCAGTTTAACCCTAGACCACAGGTGGGCAGTGATGACGGGCCTGTAGGTTATCCACTTTCAGAACTGGAAATAATCAGGAGGTTCCTTTTTCCCCTCAAAATGCTACTTTGGGCACTTAAAGAGGTAATTCCTCCACCAACAGCAGCAACAACAAAAAACCATGCATTTAAACCAGGGAATCATGGGGTCCTCAAGATGTTGTTAGACTGCAGTTTCCAGCATTCCTCAGCTTTGGCGATGGTGGCTAGGTCTGATGGGAGCTGCAGTCTAACACCAACGGGGGGGCACATAGTTCTCATCTCTGAGTCAAACAGGGACTTGTGCTACAGAGGTGCCAAAGTCTGTTGGGAAGTGTTACATGTGGCCTTCAGGCTGCACAGTTCCCACTGGTTCTATTAATTTGTTTGTATCCTGCCTTTTCCAGATCCCATCTGATCTTGGAAGCTAATCAGGGTTATCCCTGATTAGTATTTAGATGGGTGACCACCAACAAGTATCAGATGCTGTAGGCCATGTTTCAAAGGGAGGAACTGGCAAAATCACTTTGAGTATTCCTTGCCTGAGAAAACTGTATGAAATCCATAAGGTTGCCATAAGTTAACAGGCTACTTAATGGCATGTAGCTGCACACAAATGCATCTTGCCCTTTCCCAAAGCTGGGACTGGCTCACTAGACCAAGAACAGTGCTTTCTGTGTAACAGCTCTCCAGCTGTGAGACTCTTCTTCCAGGAGATTAGATGTCTCTTCCCATTATTGGCTTTTAGACCACGGAATAAAACTATACTGTTCTGCCCCATTTTTACTGATACATGTCACATTTTGATGTTTAGAGGACTTTCCCTGTTTTAGTGCAATACAGTTGGCCCTCCATCCTTGCAGGTTTAACTTTCATGAATTTGATTATTGGGGAGTTTCTCCAACCCCTGCCCCTCCACTTCAGGTGCTTCTGGAGGAACCTTCCTTCTCAGTGGCTCTGATCAGGCCACACGGCTCTTTAAAAACCTGCCTCTGGTCCTCTACCAGCCACTGCCTGGCCAGCTAAGGATGGATCACAGCCCAGTTTCTCAGCACCTCAAACAATCCCCCAGTGCCCCACACACACCCAGGACAGGGAGATGGGTGAAAGAGGAAGTATAGGGCCACCATGCTAACCCACTGCCTTTCTGTCCCCTTTCCCTGACCTAGTTTGGACCCACCATGCTTTGGTCCCTTTCCCATAGGTGCACACACATCTTAGGCCATTTCCGCACTAGACTGTTATAGCACTATGATTCCACTTTCAACATCCTATGGAATCCTGGGGTTTGCAGTTTAGGGAGGGGCCACTTGGTCCCTCCCAAAACTGCAAACCCCAGGATTCCATAGGATGTTGAAAGTGGAATCATAGCGCTATAACAGTCTAGTGCGGAAATGGCCTTAGTATTGATGGTTTTTCCACTTTTGCAGGAGTCCTGAGACCCTAAACCTATCGAACATGGAGGGCCAACTGAATATGCAATTTATCCATTGTGTTTGAGTCTCATTGTCTTTATGGCTCTGTTGTAAATTGCCTCAAGCATTCCTTAAGTGGGTGGGTGATTTCAGGAAGGTTATTAAATATAAATCAATAAATTAAATCAATCTTTCTTAACTTGACTAGGGGGAGGTTGAGAAGTAAAGATAGGCATCTATGGTCATAAAATTATGGTGAGGATGGGAAAGAAGAGACAAGCAATAAAATAAATGAGACAAATTAAACACGCTTGAATTGGTGCACATAGTTTTCCTATTAGAGCATATGATTTATATATTAACCAAATTATATTGCCAACGGGTAGGGTGTTCTGACTATGACAAGCATACAGGCAGGAAGTGTTTGCTTATCTCAGAGGATTAAACCAAGTATGTTCAGTAACAATGCTCCTGTGGTTTTTTTTTTAAATGGATTTCTGACAAAACAATTGGAATTCTGCTCCCAGCTTTATTGGGGATTCCAAGGAAGATCTCCACCTATCAAAAAGGGAACAAAGAGTTGTCATCACTCCCCGCTCCCCACATACACACCTTTGAAGGTTTTGCCTCATCAAGCCAAAGCCTTCAGAGCAAAGAATGAAGACTATTTGGGGACATTTGTGTTTGTAAAACATCTCAACAGTTATATTTATTGCCACAAAAAGCCAACTCATGCAATATAGCCGGGATGCAGCTAGTCTAATATGTGCCTTCAAGTTGTGTGTCAACTTAAGTTGAGCCCGTGAATTTCATAAGGGTTTCTTGGGCAAGGAATTGTCATCCTCCTCAACCTCTTCCTCTCAACCCTGGCTTGGCCCAGTTTGGTCACTTGAGGTGTAAAAGTGCTCTTTAAGAAACTCCTCATTTCTACACCCCCCCCCATTTCCTCAACATTTTCCCTTAGGGACTAACCTCTTGCATATGCACAAGCTGATCTATTAGCGGAATGATTTCTTCACACTCTTGGTGTTTCCTCTCTGCTCACCTCCTCCTTCACACTTTTTTTACTTTCCTGGGTTGCTCATTGTGCCATACTAATCTGAGAAAAGATTGGCTTTTTTGTTTTTCACACATACGGTCTCAAGCTACTGGGTGTTCAGTTTATTCAGGGTCATGCTTGCCTGATTCATTAAATGCAGGCTGAAATGCTACAGGCATTAAATGGAAACGGGGAAAGGATCAGGTTCGTGACCAAATGAGTAAAAGTCTTTATAGTTAATTAGGAAAACATGCTTAAAAGAAAAGGTGGAAATGTGTTGCTGCAATGAATCGCTAATCAAAGGACTTTGATTAGAGGAATGATCAGTGTCTGGGCAGGCTCTTGTCTCTTGTAGCCAAGGTGGTTCATATTTCAATTTCAGGGATTTACAACACTGGTATGCAGGTGCTGGAAGAAAGCTTCTTCCTCCAAAATGGGTGTTATTTTAGAAACAAATGTGGTAATGAAATGCATCTCTTCCTCTCCCCATACACACACACACTTACTTTAGAAGTTAAAAGATGCAAATAGCATTTTTCCTCTTCCCACTATTCTGCAATAATTCTCCTACCTGGGTTGCTGTAACTCTCTAAAAGAAACAGTGAAGACAGCAACAAAAACCACCATATTTGATGCAAAGCCAGTTGTACCTATACTTCTGTAACAACAGATATCTACTACAAATCACTGCTCTGATAAATTCAACAGCCTGTATTCTGTATCACCTACTTAGTTACATATGTGTAGCATCTCCTGGCCTGATCCTTGAACTTACTTTACCAGGTAGTAGTCTCACAAACAGATAGAAGTTTGTTCAGCTAGTGATTAGAGTGCAAGAGAATGCTTCCACATACACACCCCACCAGTGAGCAAGGCTACAACAAGGAATTATGCCAAGGGTCCTGCTTCCTGTTGTCCCAGACGCACTTGCTGGTGGAGTGTGTGCGGAAACATCACTCCCCTGCACCCTGATCACAGCTGAATAGACCTCCATCTCTTGGTGTTGCTGCTGCCTGGGAGAGTAGATATGAGAGGGCATTTACAATCATGGCAATGTTGCCACAATCATGACTACATAGTGTTAATGAATACAGAGCAGTTACTGATCCCTAGTTCCAGTTTATGAATCTGTAACTACAATACAGAATGTCAGCCAAGATTTAGCAGGGCTGGCCCTACCATTAGGCAGAGGGAGAATACTATCTCAGGTAGCTGTTTTGGGATAGCAAATGATTGCTTATTTAATCTGTTATTGTTGAAACATTTCTTCTGCCAAAGGAGCAGAAGAGATTTTTTTTTCTGCCTCAGCTTTGGACAAAATTTGCTTTGCATTGGTGTGGGAGAGGGGCACCATTTGCTCTTTTGCCATGGGCAGCAAAAATGCCTGACTCACAAGCAGGAAAATGCCCCCAAGGTGACTAGGGGATTTTGGGAGTTATGATTCAAAAATAATATTTCTAGCTTCTGCTTGGTGATGGCAGTTTTGCTTGAGGGAAGATGATATTTGTCATGCCCTGCTTCTAGACCATGGGCTCTGACTCAGAGGCTGAAACACAGGGCATGCCAGGATCTGCTATACAGGAAGAGGTTACAGTACCACAAACAGAACAGGGGGCAGTGCCAGCTCCAGCAGAGAGTCCTGCCCTTTCAGACACATAAGATAATGTATTGGTACTCACCTTTACTGAGCACAGATAACAAAGAGAGAGCCTTATCTGATCCTAGAGAATATATAACCAGCAACAATCAATCAGGCAACAGCTGCATTTGGCTGCTGACCTATATAGCTGCCACTCTTCCACTCCACTCCTCTGTGCCTGACTCTGGACTTGCTTGCCTTCAGGTTCTGTTGGACTTTATGTTTGTCTTGTGCTTACTGAATGATAGTAAGTAATGAACTGGAAGCTATTCAGTTTGTTTTGTTTGAATTATCAGCTGTGCTGCTGGGACTGTGATAGGGCAATATTCTGCTTCAACACCAGAGTTTGTATGGAACAGGAAGAACAGCCAGTCCCTGTCTGATCAGGTAGAGAGGTGACAAATCTGGATTTTCCTCACAAGGACCCCCTACTGAGTGGGCTTCTTGAGCTCAGCAGAAGCATCTAAACTAGGGGTGGCCAAAATGCAGACTGCATGCATCTGTAGGGGCCCCAAAATGTGGCCTGTGAAGGCCCCCAAAGCCCCAGTTACCCTAAAAAAATTATTCTCAGTGATTTTTCACCCATACCAATGGTTCAAAAGCATTGCTAAAGGCAGCAGTTTTGTTCCCCCAAATCCCCTGTTTATCTTAAAAATGTGTTAGAATCTACCCCAGATCAGCTAAAACTCCAATCAGAAGTGATGTTGCTCACTTCCATTTCTGTTTAGGCCAATGATGGAGTGGGGTATTTCTGGCAGGTTTTTAGGATAACTGAGTAGTTTAGAGAGCAGATCTGGTTTTGAACCCTTTTGGGTGGCATTGGAGCTAAAAAAGAATCACCCAGAAAAAAAATTAAAATCAGAAGGTCTGGAGGCTTTGACATGCTAGTGTGGCCCACCAAGGGAGTGAAAACTGGCCCTTGACCACTCTGCAGTTGCCCATCCCAATCTAAACAGAGTCCTGGGGCATGGCAAAGCTGGAAATTTCTTATGAAGCAAGCAGCTGGACTGATGAAAGGCTGATGAAATAGCTTTTATATGAAGTTTCTATAACACTTGAGTCACAGTCTTCAACACGAGCCAAAAAGTAGGCCTAGTGACTCAGAATCAATAGTATATTTAATTTATATTAGTGTCCACAGAGGAGTGAGGCTTTCCATTGAATCAGATCTTCCAACCCAATATTGACAACCTTGACTGACAACCATGCCTCTCTGTGGGGCTCCTCCCTAGCCCTACCTTGAGATCTGTGGTGTTTCCTCATGGTGTCCCATCTAAGCATTAAGCTAGTCTGACTGTGTTTGGCTTCTAGTATGAGATGAGATCAGGTGTGTTCAAGGTAGTAGCATGACACAAGTGGATGAACCAACTTCCAAGCAGTGGGAAGAGAAAGGCTAGTGGTTACAGGAATGAAATTGCATTTCTCTTCCCTCTTACCCTTCTGATTCCAAGACCACAGTCCTCTGGGGCTTAGAATCTTTCTTGTATTTGGATTGCAAAAAGGCTTTTCATCACCCTCCCTGGTGTGAATCTGTTTATCTTTGCAAGAATGCCCTTCCTACCACCTAACTATTGTCTGTTAAACAACCAACCTTAAGATGATCATCAATATCTGCACCTTTTTTTTTTTTTTGTTTCCACCACATCCCTACTCCCACTTTAGCGTGTATACAAATATTTGCCAATAGAGGCACCACTCTGTGTAACTGATGACAGAAGGTACAGTTGATGAAAGCTTCTGCCAAATAAAATGTGTTGGCATTTAAGGTGCCACAAGACAAATGTATGCAGGAGGATTGGGGAGGGAGAGTAGGACAAAGAGGCCGAGAGGGAGTGAGAAGAGAAGAGAAGACATTTAGCCAGAATGGTAGCTAATGCTGGGAAAGAGAAAGATGGTGAGAATCTGAGAAGAGAAAAGATTAGAGTAAAAGAAAGAAGAGAGTGTAGAAGGAGTTGAAGGAGAGAGAAAAAACACCCAAGAATTAAAAAGAAGGGAATCAAGTACCTAAGCAGTCTCTATGTAGAACTGACACCGATACTTCTTGAAATCCTAGAATCAAGAGTAATGGAATTTAAAGGAATCCTGAATCTCTTTGATATCAGAGGCAGTGGGCTGTCAGAGACCCAGTTATTTAAACCAGCTCCAATCCATAATAGTATATTTCAGGTGTCTGTAATGGAAATCTCCTTCTCCCTTTCTGGTAGTGCCTGGTGTAGCGTGCCCCTGATTGTATTTCATTTTTCTGTTCCCACTAGAGCATGCAGAAGTCTGTATAAGCTGCTTCACAACTAAAAGGTTATACTTCCATGCAATCTTAATAAAAAGAAAGCTGTTTATTGTTCTAGGTGTATCAGTATATGCATCTGCTGAGTGTTGACATGAAACTGGAACCTGTTCAGGCATGGAAATTTGAGTAATTATTTTATCCCTGGGATCTATGAACAAACAGGAAATATGATGAAATGCAGAAACACACCAAAATCAGGATGACCACTTTCTTTTGACAAATCCTCAGCTTCAAAAAGTCACCCTTTGTAGCTCTTTCTGATCCAGTCAATGAGTTCCATAGACAGTCTAGTTGGTTGACATGCCAGTCAGTCCAGAACCTCAGAATACCTCACATCAGGAAAATGTTCCAAGCTGCAGTCCCAGTGGTTCACCTCAAGGGGCAGCTGCACACAGCATTGGTACAGTCAGCCCCCCATATTTGTGGGGGTTAAGACACAGACGCCTCACGAAATTGGAAAAAATCAGACTATCAAAATGGGTATGTAAGTCTATGGGAAGGGTGCCAAGGCATGGTGGAGAAAGCAGCTCAGAGAAAGGAGAGGGGAAGGGGTGGGTCAGTATCGTGGTCCTATACTTCCTTTTTCACACCTGTCTCTTTCCTTAGGTGTAGGGGGTATCGGGAGAGTGTTCGTGATGCTGAGAAATTAGGGCACAAATCATCCTTAGCTGGTCAGGCAGTGGCTGGTAGAAGAGAAGGAGCAGAGGTAGGTTTTTTAAGGGCTGTGCCTGAGGGGGAAGGTTCCTCAGAAAAAGAAGAGCTGGTGGGAGGAAGGGTTCGGACAAACTTGCAAATAATCAAATGCACAAAAGATAAACCCATGAATGTTGAGGGTCAACTGTAGTTCTATCTTGTCCTGGCAGCAACTGAACAATGGAATAAAGCCAGAAAGAGAGGGGAATATCAAGCAAGAGAAAGAGACAGGTTTAGAAAACCCAAGGTGTTCCATAGTTTTATTCATAAAACCAGGAAGGGAACCTTTGGTCTTGCAGATGTTTTGGACTTCATTTCCCACAGTCCTTTGCTACTGGCCATACTTGCTGGGAGTTCTGGGAGTTAAAATCAATAACATCTAAGGAGACAAAGCTTCCCTGCCTATGGGCTAAAGGATGAGGCACTAGCCTAGCTCCTGGAAGTCTGGAGGAAAAATCTCTTAGTATTCAAAGGCCCAAAGAGGCTACTGCTCCAACAATCTTTTTGGTACAGAGGTTAGAGTGGCACGTAGGAACAGTTCCACAGGGTCCTGGCCAGGTTGCAGTCCCCATTTATTCCACCTTAGAAAAAAAATGAAGATATTTCATGCCTGAGGGTATTTAGTGGAATGCATTTCTATAGAACTGTGTAATTTGTTCAGATTGTGTGACATTTCATGGAGTCAGCCAATGTTAAGGCAACCTCAAGCAACATTCAGAACTACTAGGACTACTGACCCAAGCCTTCTCTAAAGCAGAAAGAATGTGCATTGCAGTTAAACAACACTGTGTAAGAGAGAGACAGAAAGATTGGTTTTCCTCTGTTTGCTATGTTGTATCACATTAAGAATTGGAAGGCAGGAAGTAGGTACACTTGATGAGAAAGTCATGGCAAAGCACCCATATGACATTAGAAACAAGTACTACTTCTTCTGGTAGGATTTTGAGGCCTCTGAATAATTGTCTAATTAACTTACAGTTTCAATACAGTTTTGGACAATGTTATCTAGACACAAGAGCCCTGATTCCAAGCAAGAACAGGTTGCTTACCTGTAACTGTGGTTCTTCGAGTGGTCATCTGTGCCATCATACACTAGGAGCTTTAGCGCCTGCGCGGTAGCGTTCGGAAACTTCTAGAGCTTGTTCGCTTGGCGGGAACCCCTCCCCCACGCCGGTACTGCGCATGCTCCTCCCGCCGAGCAACGGTCTCTCCTCAGTTCTGTCGTCCGCCGTAGAACCTACAGGGACCTGAGAAAGAGGGGAGGAAGGGCGGGTGTGTATGATGGCACAGATGACCACTCGAAGAACCACAGTTACAGGTAAGCAACCTGTTCTTCTTCTTCGTGGTCTCTGTGCCTTCATACACTAGGAGACTGTGTAGCTTACCGGTCGGACGGCGGGTCAGGTCCTACAGCACGGAAGCCAACACCTCACGTCCAAACCGGGCATCTCTGCGCGACCGGCAGTCGAGCCTGTAGTGGCGCACGAAGGTCGATGGTTGGGACCAGGTCGCCACACGGCAGAGTTCATGCAGGTCAACTCCTCGCAGGAGGGCCGCAGAAGTAGCCACAGCTCTGGTGGAGTGGGCTCGAAGCAGGACTGGCGGAGGCTTCCTCGCGAGCTCATACGCCAGTTCAATAGTCCTCACCACCCACTTGGAGAAGCGCTGGGTGGACACTTTTAGGCCCTTCCGACGTCGCCCATAGCAAACAAAGAGATGCGGCGTCTGTCGGAAGGAAGCAGTCCTGTCCTTGTAGAAAGCCAATGCCCGACGCACGTCCAGGGAGTGGAGGGACCGCTCCAACGGTGTCGTCGGGTTCGGGAAGAAGGCAGGCAGGATGATGTCCTGGTTGAGATGGAAACTGGACACCACCTTTGGCAGGAACGAGATGTCAGGTCTCAGGACCACCTTGTCCCTGTGGAAGACCGTGAAGGGCTCATCGGAACGAAGAGCTGTGATCTCACCCGCTCGCCTCGCTGAGGTCACCGCTACCAGGAAGGCAGTTTTCATTGTCAGGAGCCTGTCATCCGAGGTCGCCATTGGCTCGAAGGGCGGCTTCGTCAGCTGCGAGAGCACCAGCGAGAGGGACCACGGCGGTAGCGGCGGCGATACCGGCGGGTAGAGATGATGAAGTCCTTTCAGGAACCGCTTAACGGTATCGTTCCTGAAGAAGGCCGAGGCAGCAGATCGTGGCGGTTGGTATGCCACGATCGCGGAGAGATACACCTTCAGGGATGGAAACGCCAGGCCCTGTTGCCGGAGGTGCAGGAGGAAGTGCAGGACGGTCGAGAGCCCCGCGGGCGATACCGGCTCACTCCTCTCGTTAGCGAAGGTCAGGAAGCGTCGCCACTTGTATTGATAGTTGCGACGGGTGGATTCCTTCCTGGCCGCGACGAGGACGGTACCGAGCACGGGATCGTCTAGTGCGATATCCTCCAGGCATGGAGGGCCAGGCGTGGCAGGTCCGGATGGAGGACTCGGCCGCCGGAGTGCGAGAGCAGGTCCGGTGTCGGTGGCAACCGGAGCAGGTCGTCTCGTGCGGCTTGTAGCAGGGGTGCGAACCAATGTTGCCTCGGCCAGTACGGGGCTACCAGGATCGCGTCGGCTCGGTCGGCTCGGATCTTCGATATCGTCCGGCCGAGCAGCGGGAGCGGCGGGAACGCGTAGAGGAGTTCCCCGGTCCACGGAAACTGGAAAGCGTCCCCGATGGAGGCACGATCGTGGCCCGCTCTGGAACAGAATCGGCGACACTTCGCGTTTTCCCTGGTCGCGAAGAGGTCGATCGATGGTTCGCCCCAGCGGTCCCGAATCAGTCTGAACGCCTCTCCGGAGAGAGACCATTCGTGATGGGATGAGGTGTCCCTGCTGAGGGCGTCTGCCGTGGTGTTCTCCTGCCCGGCCAGGTGAACCGCCACGGGATGCGTGTGCAGGCGAATGCACCATTCCCACAGGTCGAGCGCGATGTCGAGCAGGGTCGTGGAATGAGTCCCACCTTGTCTGTTGATGTAGCAGACGGCGGTGGTGTTGTCCGTCAGAATCAGGACCGTGCGCCCCGCCACGGCATGGCGGAACGCCCGTAGGGCTTTCCAGACGGCGAGCAGCTCCAGCGCGTTGATATGGAGAGCGGTCTCGTCGTCGGTCCATCTGTCGCGGACTCTGAGATCGCCGCAGTGGGCACCCCATCCATACAGGGAGGCGTCGGTCGTTACCGTCACCTTCGGTGTCGGCTGTTGGAAAGGCATCCCTGACATGAGATTGCATCGCGACTGCCACCATCGGAGGGATGAGCGGACGTCTCCCGGCAGCTGCAGTCGGAGAGTCTGTTCGTCTCGCAGGGGGTCGAATATGCGGACGAACCAGTGTTGAAGAGGTCTTGCTCTCAGCCTGGCGAGATATGTCACAGCGGTCGTCGCAGCCATGTAGCCCAAGAGCTGCTGGACGCTTCTCGCAGATAACGTCGGGGCCGTACGAGCGTGAGCGGCGGCCCGGATCAAGGTTCGTGCTCGAGACTCTGGTAGGTACGCCCTGGCGGAGGTCGAGTCGAGCGTCGCCCCGATGAAGTCCAAGATCCTCGCCGGCTCGAGGTGGGACTTCTTCGGATTCACTCGTAGACCAAGGCGGGTCAGGAGTGACAACGTCATGTGGACGTCGTGGTAAAGTCTCTGTTTGCAGGACGCCACCAACAGCCAATCGTCGAGGTAGGGGAAGACGGAAGCGCCCTTCGTCCGCAGGTAGGATACCACCGGGGCCATGCACTTGGTGAAGACCCTTGGGGCAGTCGAGAGTCCGAACGGCAGCACCTTGTACTGGTAACAGGTGTCGTCGACTGCGAAGCGGAGGTACCGTCTGTGCTGCGGGCGAATGGCGATATGGAAGTATGCGTCTCGGAGATCGATGGAGGCGAACCAGTCCCCTCGGTGTAGGAAGGGTAGGATCGACGGTATCGTGACCATCTTGAACCTTTTGGGGCGGATGTAGTAGTTCACCCCTCTGAGGTCTAGGATCGGCCGGAGGGTACCGTCGGCTTTCGGTACCGTGAAGTACCTGGAGAAGAAGCCGGTGGTCTTGGCCTCTTGCGGGAGCCGCTCGATCGCCCCTTTCTGGAGGAGGGATTGGATCTCTTCCAGGAGGGCCGGACTCGACGGCGTGGAGTAGTAAACGCCGCGAGGAGGAATATCGAGAAACTCGATGGCGTAGCCAAGACGGACGATGGAAAGCACCCAAGAGTCCGTAGTGACATACTGCCACTCCGCTAGGTGTCGAGCGAGAGTCGGTCGGTCTCCGAGCGCTGATGGTAGGCTGAAGAGTGGGTATTGGTGGGTCCTGCCAGGCACGTCAAAACCGAGACTTTGTCTCGGAGGAGGACTTCTTCGACGAAGCCGGGTGCCGCCTAATCGTGCGTCTGGCCGATGAGCCGGAGGACGGTCTCGACTGTCCAGACTGGGCCGAACGCTGGAACGACGAGGTGGAAGATCGTCGCCAGGATGGGCGGAAGGTGGAGGCCCTGCGGGCCTGCGTGGCCGGCTGCAGCCCGATCTTTTTTGCGGTCAGTCTCGCCTTGACGAGATTGTCCAAAGCTTCGTCTGTGGACGAATTGAATAGGCCTTCACCGTCGAAGGGGAGATCTTCAATCCTCCTTCTGGTGTCCTCCTGGATGTCGGCCGGTCGCAGCCAAGCATGGCGGCGGAGGCCGACGGATCCCGCCATGACCCGGGAGGCGATCTCCACTGCGTGCCGGGAGGAGGCCATCTGGTGCCGAGCGATGGAGATAGCCTCATTGAAGATCACGGAGGAGGCTTGGCGGATGTCCTCCGGTACCGCTTCCATCGCCGGTTGCAGGCGATCGAGCACTTTCTTCAGGTATGCCGCGAGGCAAGCCTGAGTGTTGGACAGCCTGATCTGCAAGGAGGCAGCTGAATAGAACCTCCTTGCGTAGGCGTCCAACTTCCTGCCCTCTTTGTCCGGCGGGGTGGTGTGCTGCCTGCCGGAGCCCTTCGTCTGCGCGGACTCGACGACCACAGAGTTCGGTGCAGGGTGATTAAATAGATAACCGGCGTTATCCTTCTGCACCCTGTAGAGGTGTTCTAACCGCTGCGGTATCGGCTGAGCCGAGGCCGGTCTATCCCAGGCGGCCTTCACCAGTCTGGATACCCGGGGCAGGAGAGGCAGCGGGGCCGCGGAAGGTCGCTTCTCCTCGAAAACAGAGAAGGCTGGATCGTCATCCTCCGGCTCCGCATCGGCGATCTTAAGGCCGAGGGTAGTGGCCATGCGGAGCAGCATCGCAGAGAACTGGTGGACGTCCTCTGGAGCAGAATCTGGGATCGGGTCCCCGAATCCCAACGGAGGAGACTCCTGGGAGGCCGCCTCAGACACCTCAGACTCCGCACTCGAGTCGTACGACTCCGAGCTCGGTGAGTCCTCTCGCCGCTCGCTCTCAGGCTCCTTCGTAGTCGCCGCAGGTGTTGCCTTCCTAGGCTTCTCCGCAGCCGGGGCGGTGGTAGCAGCAGCGTCCCGCTTGGGATGGCTGACCACTGACTTCACCCTCTTGGTGGTGACCGGGGTAGTCTGGCAGGCTGATGTCGTCGTAGCCCGCTCAGTCACCACCGACTCCGTAGGGCGCGTCGCCGTTGCCGTGACCCTAGGAGGTGGCGATATCGCCCGATACCGTGGTGAAGGCTCCCTCGCCCTATGATATCGAGGGGAGGGAGAGCGGCTGAAGGAGCGGCGGTCCGACGGAGATCGGCTTCGGCGTCGACGGTACCGAGCCTCGTCCCCTCTAGGCGAGCGCGATTCGCGCTGTCGACGAGGTGACCGGGACCTCCGGAAGGTCTCCCAGCGACTCGGGCCACGATGGTACCGATCCCGGTACGATGGCGAATGCGACCGATAGGAGGCCGGGCGCTCTCTCCATTCAGATTCCCTCGCGTACCTGGCCACGTAGGACGCCGAGGTGTATCTGGAGGCAGACGAGCGAGGTTGTTCCTCTCTTGTCTCCCTCGGAGGCGGCGAGGCCACCGGACGCTCGGAAGAGCGGGACCGGGACCTGAAGGAGGTCGAACGCCGCTCCGGAGAAGCAGAGGGCTCTCTCTGCTGCAGGTCGGCCGACCTGCGACGGCTAAGAGGGCGGTGGCGCTCCTCCACCAGGGTTGGAGGGTCTGCCACAGGCGAGTCCGGGCGCTGTTGGGGAACGTCCTCGATCTCATCCTCCGAGAGGTCGACGGACTCGCCTCGCCCTTTGGAAGGCTGCTGAGTAGGAGGAGGAGTAGGAGGTTGAGCGTCCCCAGCCGGGGAGCGCTTCTTTTCCTTCTTCTTCTTCTTCTTCTCCTTCTCCTTGCCCTTGCCTCCGTCCGGAGCAGGGCGCTTTTTTGCAGGCGTCTCCGTAAGGGGAGCCTCAGCCTTCCTCGCCGTCGAGGATCCTTTCGCTGACTTGGCAGCCGCCGACAGCTTCGGGATCCTCGGTAACGCCGAGATCGGCGTTTTCGTCGGTACCGAGCCCGATACCGACGAGGTGGACGGAACGGCAGCCGCCGATACCGTCGATGGCGTGGTCGTCTTCTTGTCGGCCATCTTGGAAGTGGAGGTCTCGTCTATCGCCCGCAGAGACTGTTCCCAACAGTAAGATTTGAGTCTCGCGGAGCGGTTGCGAAGAGTTTGGGGAGTAAAATCCCTGCAAATTGGGCAAGTCCGGATGTTGTGGGACTCGCCCAAACAGAAGAGACACTCCTTATGGCCGTCGTTGAGGGCAACCTTGCGGCCGCAGGACACGCACTTCTTAAAGAGCGCGGACATAAGACGAAGAAACGCCAAACTCCGAAATCCAAAAAGACGAAAACCGAAGGGGGAGTCCGAAAGAGAGGTCAAAGACAGTCCGAAAGTCCGTAAAACCGTGAAAAAACAGCAAGCCAAGCACGACGTGAGAGGAACAAACTAAAGAACCTTCCGTACGCGGCGGCGGACGAGAAAGAACTGAGGAGAGACCGTTGCTCGGCGGGAGGAGCATGCGCAGTACCGGCGTGGGGGAGGGGTTCCCGCCAAGCGAACAAGCTCTAGAAGTTTCCGAACGCTACCGCGCAGGCGCTAAAGCTCCTAGTGTATGAAGGCACAGAGACCACGAAGAAGAACTAATATTTGTTTTGCATTCTGTTTAGTTCTGAAATATAAGACACTAGAATCTAGGGAACTGAAAAAACACTTTTAAATGTCTGTTATACAAATATTCCACAAATCTTTCTGAGAATTTTCCTTGTGAAAAGTTACATGTGAAAAATTAAGTCCACATTTAGGAAAGAATATGAACTACTCTTTTAAATTATTCAGTATAAACTCAAGAAACAACTGTAACTAATTTTCAGGGAAGCGTCTGAAGATTTTTATTATTTACTCATTTATTTTGCACAATGAGCTGGCATTCATTAAAAAATGCAGGTGTTCTAGAGTGGGGCAAAAATGGTTAAGCTACTTAGCCATCATGTCTATTGTGATGCAAAAGAAATTGCTGCAAGAGAGATCATGAATTTTTCAACGAAAAAGGCCAGAAACATAGGGTTTTACAGTTAATTGGCCTAATATTTGCAGCCAGATTGGTCTGGTAGAATTTAAGAATCAAAACAATGACCATATAATCCCTTTATTAATGACCTCAGTGTTACAAAACAAATTAAATTTGTAGGACTTTCAAGCTCGGTATTATTGTTAAAGAACGGTAGAAATGGCTGGCATTTTTGAGAAATGTAGAACATGTTACAGAAATTTAAGAAGGAAAACAATCATTTTCTAGTGCCAAGGAGACTGTACGTATGAGATGAGAATATGTCAGTTTTAAAGGAAGGCCTACATTGTAAGTTTGTAGCATTGCTTCAAATGTGATGCTTGGTCCTGTACATGGAAAATCTTGGTCCTAGCTGTGTTTCAGCAATGAAAATTATATTTCAATCTGTCTACATGAACCTACAGTTTTCCCTCAATTAATACCAGGTTGTATTCAACTGTTGATATTTTTCGTGTAGCAGTTTTGATTAAAATGCTGAGCTACGAACCAGACCTCTCTTCCTCCTCTCTGTGTTTAGCAAGTGTCTGATAAAGATTATTTGGTACCCTAGGATCAGAGTCATTGGGCTTTTCCGCACTTTGGGGGGAAAACAGGGCAGTCCGTTACTCACCGGACTGGCACGCTCCCCCGACTGATCCGGAGCAGCGCGCGCCCACGCTACACACTCTCCAGGGACGAAAATGGAGGCTTCCGGTTGGTGGAGGCTCTCCACCAACCGGAGAAGCTCGCCAGCTGGAAGTCCGCCCCCGGAAGATCTGTAGCCTTGCGCTGGCGCGAGCCTGCAAAACTACACATTAGCGCAGCGACGGACTGGGGCACGCTGGGCTATTGAAAGTTCTCTTTTAATCGGTCTTTCAATAGCACGGGGAACCACCAGTTCTGGTCGTTCCGGAGCAGGCTGAAGTCCGGACATACATTAAGTAGTCCGGACCCAGTTCGCCCCCAAGTGCAAACGTCCTTGCTGGAGGATGCGCTGCCCCATTTTAAATATAAAATGCAGAAAAGGCCTTTGTCTCTCAACCTATCACCCTTGAGTTCCTTGACAGAAAAGGGGGATATCAGTGAAAACAGTCACTGCAATAGTGTCACCCCTTCTCTACTACTTACAACCCCAAATAACCTGGGCTTCCTGGTGTTTTGTTTTGTGTGTGTGGTTTCAAAGGGGGCAAAACTTCAAAGTGGGCACATGGTGGAAAACTCAGACATGATGCCTTTGATGGCACCATCTGTGCTGGACAAGAAAGCAAACCCTCTGAGACTTTCTTGATCCTTGTTGTCCTGGAGTGTGTTCACACTGCATTTTCATTCCACTTTAACTGCCATGGTGCTATGCTATGGAATCCTGGCGTTTGTTGTTCGTTGAAGTACTTGGGATTCTGTACTATAGAACTCTAGCCCACTCTCCTGCAAGCTTGAAAGCTCTCTGGCAGAGAGATGTCTATGAGAGAGGTCTACCTTACTGTGACAGACCCTGGGGGCAGTGGCCATCCTGGGTGTCAGAGAAGCCACCCAGCAACAGGTTGCTAGGCAACCAGAATGGCTACTCCAGACAACAACCCAGCCCCTTTAGTGTGAAAGAGGGGTTGAAGGCCTCAGAGAAAAATGCATAAATAGTAGGCACTGAACTGAGAGAGAGCCAGAACTCAGGAGAAAGGGTTGAGTCCTTAGCCAGTCGCTCAACCAAGGGGTGTTGAATGAGACTTACTAAACTACAAAACCCAAGATTCCCTAAAATGGAGCCACGGCAGTTCTTTAACTGTACAGTGTGAATATGCATCAGGTTTTTGCTGATGAAGTTTGTCTAATTAAAAGTAATCCTTGAATCATAGTAAAGTTTCAGTCTTTCTTTCTCTGATACAGCAAACTGGTGCCCATTGGCATATGGGGCCACCCGGAAAGTACCATCAAAGTGAATGCAACCATGAGAATTGCAGCATCCACATTCTGGAAGCAGCAGGTTTTTGGCTTTGTCATCTTAAATTTCTTGCCTGTGTGTTGAGCCAGTTCTGCTTCAGGTTTTCTCCATCCAGACTTGCTGGCAGCAAGTTTCCGAACCACCACCTTTTACTGACATTCCAGTACTACTAAATCATGGTAAGCAGCCTTAGCTGCAACCTTTTCCCTTAGCACTCCATATATGATTTATTAATCCAATATTCCCCCTGATGAGAGATTAATTAGTATACTCAAACCTTAATTGCAGATGGTGTATGATTAGGTCTGCCATTGATTCCTCGACACCTAAGACACTGCCTATACCACACCCTCTCAGTTCCCCTTTTTCACCAGAAAAAAAAAATCTTCCAAGTGCATTTTTAATTAATATATTAATTTTTTAATAACCAAGTGACTGTTGGTTGTTCTCATTCTGTCATTTACCACTCTCTTATCTAGTCAGTGTTGGATGGGTTAATTACATACGGCATGGGTGGCCCAGTACACTGGCTCAGGTACCAGAGGTAGCCCATGCAACTGCTCTTTCTGTGAAGTCTAGTTTGGCTGCTCCATCTTGCTTTCAGGTGCAGACTATGCAGAAATATACTAGTACGTTTCTGAATTGCAGGGCCCTTATCATGAGAAACTTCATAGTCAAGCCCACAAGGTGACAACAAAATACAAGTACATGGGCAAATCCTTATTCACAACCTTCCATCTGCAGTAGGAATAGGTCTTTTTAAAATATAACAGCTCTTAATTGGCTGCTCAAGACTAAGGCCCTTTTCGCATGGCATTTTCCATGAGAAAGGGCCCCTCGAGCATTGTGCAAATGTGAGGAGCAGTCCACACGACGCACTCACATTTGTGCGACGCTCCAGGGCCTGGAAGGCACCGCTCACGCACTTTTTCCTTTTTGGCTTTAAGCTGAAAATGGTGTGCTGTCACACATTGCTCCCAGGCCCCGCGCGCACTTACCTTGCATGTGGAACCTTGGGAGCCGGGCCGGTCACGTTTCCTGTCTCAGTGCAGCCTGGGAAGGTCCCAGGCTGCACTGTGAAAGGAAGAGGTGGGGCTCTCACACAAGCAGGAAGCTCGTGCGGAGCTGAAGAAACCTGGACACGAGGGCCTCTCACAAGAGGCTGCTCACATGAGCACCGCACCTCAGTGCCAAGAAAAGGTAGGATGCAGAAAAGGCCTTTGTCATCCAAATGATTTTGCAACAGCACTGGTATAACTCTCAATAATATATTAATGTACTGTAGCCTGGGGATAAAAAAATCCCTTTCCTTTCAACTGCTGTGAAAATTACAACTATACTCAGAGAAAACAGGAAAATCCAGGAGGGGTAGAAGAGGACATTGTTTGTTCCTGCTGAAAGTCTTTATGTTTATACCTTGCAAACTCTGACTCCAGTAAACTACTGGGACTACAGTATTAATTGTTTATAGTACCTTTGTTGCTCCTCAGTTCTGGCTAGCCAAGGCCCACCCAAGAAAAGAAGTTAAAATCTGCACTTGAATTCATGACTCAATATTCATATAGCATAGACAAATTGCCTTGGTAGGAGTAAACAGTCCAGTTACTTTTCTTATAGATCCAGATGTCCATATGATATACTAAGACTAATGTAATCTCAGAGAGCCAGCATGGCATAGTGGTTTGAGCATTGAACTATGACCCTGGAGATCAGGGTTCGATTTCCGCTCAGCCATGGAAACCCACTGGGTGGCCTCGGGTGTGTCACACACTCTCAGTCCTGGAGAACCTTGTGATAGGTTCGCCTTAGGGTCACTGTAAGTTGGAAATGACTTGAAGATATGCAGCAGCAGCAGCAACAACATAATCTCAAGAGTATTCAAAATGATTTAAAAAGAAGAAGAAACCATTTAATTAGTAAAATTGTTAGAACCTAAAATCTCATCATCCTTCTTTCTCCCTTGCTATCCCATATTTAGACCTGAAATTTCTCATTTTGGGTGGAGGAAAGGAGAATTTTTTTAAAAAAAATTGATTACCAGGGTTTGTTTGTTGTTTGTTTTTAATGAGAATGTTAAATTGTGTGCAGTATACAGTGTGGGTCCAGACTATCTGAAAGACCTAATCTCCCTGTAGGAGCCTGCAGGGGAGGCCTTTCTCTTTTTCTCAGCACCACCACCATCACAAGCCTGTTTGGTGATGATGCCGGAGAGAGCCTTCTCTGTGGCTACTCACAGGCTGTGGAACTCCCACCCACAGTAGGTTTGGTTGCTGCAACCTTGTTGTACTTCCAGCACCACCAGGCAAAGACGTTTTTATTTAGGCAGGCCCTTGGTTTTGCTGCAGCAGATGGTGCTTTTAATTCGACAGGGGTGGGTGTTGTATCTGTGTTTTATTATGTTTTAAGTATGTTTTTAAACATGTTTTTAAATTGTTTGTCTTTTAAATTGTGTATTAATCGTTTTTAGTTGTACTTGTTTTTTTTCCTCACAAAGTAAGTTTGTTAAGCATTTTAAAAATAGATACAGATAAAACAGAAAAAGAAACAATAAATAACAAACAAGAAAAGTGACAAAAAAGGAAATACTAAGAGTTCAATGAAGATAGGAAAGAGTAATAAAAAAGCTTCCAGCTTTTTATATATGACTATATAAAAAGACTTCTCTAATTGCAGATACCATCCAAATGCTTCAATTGCTCCTTTTCCAGATATACCAGTTGTTGAAATCTATAGTCAGCATATTATACTCTTTTTCTTGAAAAAAGCCTATTAAAGAGTCCCAGTCTTTAAAAGACATGCGCAGTGATTTTTCTCTTATCAGTGTCATCAATGTATCCATTTCAGCTAGGTCCATTCATTTTTCTGTCAGCCCTCTTTCATTGGAATTACTGTGTTCTTCCACTTCTATGCATATAATAATCTTTGCTACAGTGGTCATATATCATAGCATCTTGCCATACTTCATCTCCATTTGATCAAATTTTGAGAATTTTGAACACCATAGACTATATTTGATCCCAGAAATTTTTGGCCCTTTCACAAGTCCACCACATATAATAAAAAGATCCTACTTGTTGCTCATATTTCCAACACATATTACAAGCCTCGTTATACATCTTGGCCAATTTTTCTGGTGTCAAATACTAACATCATCTTATAGAAGTTCTCTTTAAGATCATAACATAGTGTAAATTTAGTTCCCTTCAGCCACATTATTTCCCAATATTCCAACTGTATAGTATGTGTCCACTTTATAATACAATCTGTAACCAACTCTTCTTCTATCTCTATTTTTCAATTCAAAAATTTTATTATGATCATAGATCATCATGAGCAAAGATGAATTTACCATAAAATATGAAATATGTAAAACAGAGTGACATAAAATACAATACAATAAATGCTTAAAATGAACAGGTTGCTTACCTGTAACTGTGGTTCTTCGAGTGGTCATCTGTGCCATCATACACTAGGAGCTTTAGCGCCTGCGCGGTAGCGTTCGGAAACTTCTAGAGCTTGTTCGCTTGGCGGGAACCCCTCCCCCACGCCGGTACTGCGCATGCTCCTCCCGCCGAGCAACGGTCTCTCCTCAGTTCTGTCGTCCGCCGTAGAACCTACAGGGACCTGAAAGAGAGGGGAGGAAGGGCGGGTGTGTATGATGGCACAGATGACCACTCGAAGAACCACAGTTACAGGTAAGCAACCTGTTCTTCTTCTTCGTGGTCTCTGTGCCTTCATACACTAGGAGACTGTGTAGCTTACCGGTCGGACGGCGGGTCAGGTCCTACAGCACGGAAGCCAACACCTCACGTCCAAACCGGGCATCTCTGCGCGACCGGCAGTCGAGCCTGTAGTGGCGCACGAAGGTCGATGGTTGGGACCAGGTCGCCACACGGCAGAGTTCATGCAGGTCAACTCCTCGCAGGAGGGCCGCAGAAGTAGCCACTGCTCTGGTGGAGTGGGCTCGAAGCAGGACTGGCGGAGGCTTCCTCGCGAACTCATACGCCAGTTGAATAGTCCTCACCACCCATTTGGAGAAGCGCTGGGTGGACACTTTGAGGCCCTTCCGACGTCGCCCATAGGAAACGAGGAGATGCGGCGTCTGTCGGAAGGAAGCAGTCCTGTCCATGTAGAAGGCCACGGCCCGACGCACGTCCAGGGAGTGGAGAGACCGCTCCAACGGTGTCGTCGGGTTCGGGAAGAAGGCAGGCAGGATGATGTCCTGGTTGAGATGGAAACTGGACACCACCTTAGGCAGAAACGAGATGTCAGGTCTCAGGACCACCTTGTCTCTGTGGAAGACCGTGAAGGGCTCATCGGATCGAAGAGCTGTGATCTCACCCGCTCGCCTCGCTGAGGTCACTGCTACCAAGAAAGCAGTTTTCATGGTCAGGAGCCTATCATCCGAGGTCGCCATCGGCTCGAAGGGCGGCTTTGTCAGCTGTGAGAGCACCAGCGAGAGGGACCACGGCGGTAGCGGCGGCGATACCGGCGGGTAGAGATGATGAAGTCCTTTCAGGAACCGCTTAACGGTATCGTTCCTGAAGAAGGCCGAGGCAGCCGATCGTGGCGGTTGGTATGCCACGATCGCGGAGAGATACACCTTCAGGGATGGAAACGCCAGCCCCTGTTGCCGGAGGTGCAGGAGGAAGTGCAGGACGGTAGAGAGCCCCGCAGGCGATACCGGCTCACTCCTCTCGTTAGCGAAGGTCAGGAAGCGTCGCCACTTGTATTGATAGTTGCGATGGGTGGATTCCTTCCTGGCCGCGACGAGGACGGTACCGAGCACGGGATCGTCTAGTGCGATATCCTCCAGGCATGGAGGGCCAGGCGTGGCAGGTCCGGATGGAGGACTCGGCCGCCGGAGTGCGAGAGCAGGTCCGGTGTCGGTGGCAACCGGAGCAGGTCGTCTCGTGCGGCTTGTAGCAGGGGTGCGAACCAATGTTGCCTCGGCCAGTACGGGGCTACCAGGATCGCGTCGGCTCGGTCGGCTCGGATCTTCGATATCGTCCGGCCGAGCAGCGGGAACGGCGGGAACGCGTAGAGGAGTTCCCCGGTCCACGGAAACTGGAAAGCGTCCCCGATGGAGGCACGATCGTGGCCCGCTCTGGAACAGAATCGGCGACACTTCGCGTTTTCCCTGGTCGCGAAGAGGTCGATCGATGGTTCGCCCCAGCGGTCCCAAATCAGTCTGAACGCCTCTCCGGAGAGAGACCATTCGTGATGGGATGAGGTGTCCCTGCTGAGGGCGTCTGCCGTGGTGTTCTCCTGCCCGGCCAGGTGAACTGCCACGGGATGCGTATGCAGGCAAATGCACCATTCCCACAAGTCGAGCGCAATGTTGAGCAGGGTTGTGGAGTGAGTCCCTCCTTGTCTGTTGATGTAACAGACGGCGGTGGTATTGTCCGTCAGAACCAGGACCGTCCGCCCCGCTACGACGTGGCGGAACGCCCGTAGCGCTTTCAAGACGGCGAGTAGCTCCAGCGCGTTGATATGGAGAGCGGTCTCGTCGTCGGTCCATCTGTCGCGGACTCTGAGATCGCCGCAGTGGGCACCCCATCCATACAGGGAGGCGTCGGTCGTTACCGTCACCTTCGGTGTCGGCTGTTGGAAAGGCATCCCTGACATGAGATTGCGTCGCGACTGCCACCATCGGAGGGATGAGCGGACGTCTCCCGGCAGCTGCAGTCGGAGAGTCTGTTCGTCTCGCAGGGGGTCGAATATGCGGACGAACCAGTGTTGAAGAGGTCTCGCTCTCAGCCTGGCGAGATATGTCACAGCGGTCGTCGCAGCCATGTAGCCCAAGAGCTGCTGGACGCTTCTCGCAGATAACGTCGGGGCCGTACGCGCGTGAGCGGCGGCCCGGATCAGGGTTTGGGCTCGAGACTCTGGTAGGTACGCCCTGGCGGAGGTTGAGTCGAGCGTCGCCCCGATGAAGTCCAAGATCCTCGCCGGCTCGAGGTGGGACTTCTTCGGATTCACCCGTAGACCAAGGCGGGTCAGGAGTGACAACGTCATGTGGACGTCGTGGTAAAGTCTCTGTTTGCAGGACGCCACCAACAGCCAATCGTCGAGGTAAGGGAAGACAGAAGCACCCTTCGTCCGCAGGAAGGATACCACCGGGGCCATGCACTTGGTGAAGACCCTTGGGGCAGTCGAGAGTCCGAACGGCAGCACCTTGTACTGGTAACAGGTGTCGTCGACTGCGAAGCGGAGGTACCGTCTGTGCTGCGGGCGAATGGCGATATGGAAGTATGCGTCTCGGAGATCGATGGAGGCGAACCAGTCCCCTCGATGTAGGAAGGGCAGGATCGACGGTATCGTGACCATCTTGAACCTTTTGGGGCGGATGTAGTAGTTCACCCCTCTGAGGTCCAGGATCGGCCGGAGGGTACCGTCGGCTTTCGGTACCGTGAAGTACCTGGAGAAGAAGCCGGTGGTCTTGGCCTCTTGCGGGAGCTGCTCGATCGCCCCTTTCTGGAGGAGGGATTGGATCTCTTCCAGGAGGGCCGGACTCGACGGCGTGGAATAGTAAACGCCTCGAGGAGGAATATCGAGAAACTCGATGGCGTAGCCAAGACGGACGATGGAAAGCACCCAAGAGTCCGTAGTGACACACTGCCACTCCGCGAGATGTCGAGCAAGAGTCGGTCGGTCTCCAAGCGCTGATGGTAGGCTGAAGAGTGGGTATTGGTAGGTCCTGCCAGGCACGTCAAAACCGAGACTTTGTCTCGGAGGAGGACTTCTTGGACGAAGCCGGGCGTCGCCTAATCGTGCGTCTGGCCGATGAGCCGGAGGACGGTCTCGACTGTCCAGACTTGGCCGAACGCTGGAACGACGAGGTGGAAGATCGTCGCCAGGATGGGCGGAAGGTGGAGGTCCTGCGGGCTTGCGTGGCCGGCTGTAGCCCGATCTTCTTGGCGGTCAGCCTCGCCTTAACTAGATTGTCCAAAGCTTCGTCTGTGGACGAATTGAATAGGCCCTCACCGTCGAAGGGGAGATCTTCAATCCTCCTTCTGGTGTCCTCCTGGATGTCAGCCGGTCGCAGCCAAGCATGGCGGCGCAGGCCGACGGATCCCGCCATGACCCGGGAGGCAATCTCCACTGCGTGCCTGGAGGAGGCCATCTGCTGCCGAGCGATGGAGATGGCCTCGTTGAAGATCACGGAGGACGCTTGGCGGATGTCCTCCGGTACCGCCTCCATCGCCGGTTGCAGGCGATCGAGCACCTTTTTCAGGTATGCCGCAAGGCAAGCCTGAGTGTTGGACAGCCTAATCTGCAAGGAGGCGGCGGAATAGAACCTTCTTGCATAGGCGTCCAACTTCCTGCCCTTTGTCCGGCGGGGTGGTGTGTTGCCTGCCGGAGCCTTTCGTCTGTGCCGACTCGAACACCACAGAGTTCGGTGCAGGGTGATTAAAGAGATAACCGGCGTTATCCTTCTGCACTCTGTAGAGGTGTTCCAACCGCTGCAGTATCAGCTGAGCCGAGGCCGGCCTATCCCAGGCGGCCTTCACCAGTCTGGATACCCGGGGCAGGAGAGGCAGCGGGGCCGTGGAAGGTCGCTTCTCCTCGAAGACAGAGAAGGCTGGATCGTCGTCCTCCGGCTCCGCATCGGCGATCTTAAGGCCGAGGGTAGTAGCCATGCGGAGCAGCATCGCAGAGAACTGGTGGACGTCCTCTGGAGCAGAATCTGGGATCGGGTCCCCGAATCCCAGCGGAGGAGACTCCTGGGAGGCCGCCTCAGACACCTCTGATTCCGCACTCGAGTCGTACGACTCTGAGGTCGGTGAGTCCTCTCGCCGCTCGCTTTCCGGCTCCTTCGCAGTCGCCACAGGTGTTGCCTTCCTAGGCTTCTCTGCAGCCGGGGCGGTGGTAGCAGCAGCGTCCCGCTTGGGCTGGCTGACTACCGACTTCACCTTCTTAGTGGTGACAGGGGTAGTCTGGCAGGCTGACGTCGTCGTAGCCCGCTCAGTCACCACCGACTCCGTAGGGCGCGTCGCCGTTGCCGTGACCCTAGGAGGTGGCGATATCGCCCGATACCGAGGTGAAGGCTCCCTCGCCCTATGATATCGAGGAGAGGGAGAGCGGCTGAAGGAGCGGCGGTCCGACGGAGATCGGCTTCGGCGTCGACGGTACCGAGCCTCGTCCCCTCTAGGCGAGCGCGATTCGCGCTGTCGACGAGGTGACCGGGACCTCCGGAAGGTCTCCCAGCGACTCGGGCCACGATGGTACCGATCCCGGTACGATGGCGAATGTGACCGATAAGAGGCCGGGCGCTCTCTCCATTCAGATTCCCTCGCGTACCTGGCCACGTAGGACGCCGAGGTGTATCTGGAGGCAGACGAGCGAGGTTGTTCCTCTCTTGTCTCCCTAGGAGGCGGCGAGGCCACCGGACGCTCGGAAGAGCGGGACCGGGACCGGAAGGAGGTCGAACGCCGCTCCGGAGAAGCAGAGGGCTCTCTCTGCTGCAGGTCGGCCGACCTGCGACGGCTAGGAGGGCGGTGGCGCTCCTCCACCAGGGTTGGAGGGTCTGCCACAGGCGAGTCCGGGCGCTGTTGGGGAACGTCCTCGATCTCATCCTCCGAGAGATCGACGGACTCGCCTCGCCCTTTGGAAGGCTGCTGAGTAGGAGGAGGAGTAGGAGGTTGAACGTCCCCAGCCGGGGAGCGCTTCTTCTCCTTCTTCTTCTTCTTCTTCTCCTTCTCCTTGCCCTTGCCTCCGTCCGGAGCAGGGCGCTTTTTAGCAGGCGTCTCCGTCAGGGGAGCCTCAGCCTTCCTCGCCGTCGAGGATCCTTTTGCTGACTTGGCAGCCGCTGACAGCTTCAGGATCCTCGGTAACGCCGAGATCGGCGTTTCGCCGGTACCGAGCCCGATACCGACGAGGTGGACGGAACGGCAGCCGCCGATACCGTCGATGGCGTGGTCGTCTTCTTGTCGGCCATCTTGGAAGTGGAGGTCTCGTCTATCGCCCGCAGAGACTGTTCCCAACAATAAGACTTGAGTCTCGCAGACCGGTTGCGGAGAGTTTGGGAGAAAATCCCGGCAAATTGGGCAAGTCCGGATGTTGTGGGACTCACCCAAACAGAAGAGACACTCCTTGTGGCTGTCGTTGAGGGCAACCTTGCGCCCGCAGGACACGCACTTCTTAAAGAGCGCGGACATAAGACGAAGAACGCCAAACAGCGAAAATCCGAAAAGACCAAAGCCGAAGGGGAAGTCCGAAAGAGAGGTCAGAGACAGTCCAAAATCCGTAAAACCGTGAAAACAGCAAGCCAAGCACAAAAGTGGGAGGAACAAACTAAAGAACCTTCCGTACGCGACGGCGGACGAGAAAGAACTGAGGAGAGACCGTTGCTCGGCGGGAGGAGCATGCGCAGTACCGGCGTGGGGGAGGGGTTCCCGCCAAGCGAACAAGCTCTAGAAGTTTCCGAACGCTACCGCGCAGGCGCTAAAGCTCCTAGTGTATGAAGGCACAGAGACCACGAAGAAGAATCACTTGTGATAATAGTAATACTAAAACCAGTTATAAGTAGTCCCACATGTAGATCAAAACACTTTATCTAAGTCCCTGTGTAAATCCCACTCCTTTATAACTCCCTTGGCTAATTGGTTCTTTATTGCCATTCTCTACTGCTGGTTTGTTATCTGCCTACAAGTTGCAATGGCAGACATACAAAATCTACCAACCTTGTTTGTGATATGTGAGTCCTGGTCAGCGAGCAGATAAGAAATCTAAACTGCTTCCATTCTGCAAGGGATAGTTTGGATAATAGGTGTAATTAGTACAAGACACATCCCTTAGTAAAAAGGGCAGTATATCTCTATTTTTATATAATTTGTACATCTTGCTAATCAAATTTTCATCATCTGTGCATAACTTGTTTCTCAAATTCTGATTTCATCAACTTAAAATCATATAATTTTCCCCCTTTTTAAACCTTGTGCTATTTTTCTATAAGAAAACTATTGAAAGCTATAACTTTCTGATATTAGCTTTTCATGTGGTTTAATTCTACAGTATTCTTGATCAAGTTCCAAAAGACCTTAACGTTACCCATTTTTTTTTAGCTGTTGTCTCTTTCCTATAAAAAGTCACTTGTGATGAGACCCACAAGGGTTTCTTATGACAAAACCTTAGTTTCTGTCCAATCTGTATTCTTAACAAAGCACATCTCAAAATTATTAAATTATTTTAAATTAAATTATTAAAATTATTAAAGTCTACATTCCCTTTGTCTTTATCATATCACAAATAACCATGCCATCCAAACCTCTGCAATTACCTCTCTAAATCAAAAATTTTCTTCTTTGTCAACATACTCCAGTCTTCTAGTCAAATCAGACAACGTGGAAAAATACAGTTTCAAATGTGGAAATCCTGTCTGAGAGCCAGAGTGCTGTAGGAGTTTGAGCATTGGATTACAACCCTGGAGACCAGCGTTTGCTTCCCTGCCTGGCTGTGGAAACTCAGGTGCATCGTACACTCTCAGCCCCCAGAATATCTCATGATAGATTCACCTTAGGGTCGCCGTAAGGTGGAAATGATACGAAGGCACACAACAAAAACAACAATCCCAGTCCCTCTCTTTGTTTTGCATCTTGTAAAAATTTATATTTAACTCTCGGTTTCTTCCCTTTCCATATAAACTTTGGTTCATGGTGCCATTGTTTAAATAAGACATCAGTTAAAATCAGTATGGTCTGAAACAAAAACAACCTTCTTGTTAAAAAAAAAGGTTGTACTTTGTTTTTAAGTGGGTATAAGCCACCTTGAATCCTGTGCCAGGAGAAAGGGGAGATATTAAATTAATAAATAAAAATTTACCACTGAAATCAGATCAACGCAAAGTACTTTCCTTTTAGTGACTCCATTCATAGTGAATTTGTATAAATGCAGTCATGGGTTTTTTTATTGCTTCTTCCCACTCTGGAAAAAAAAAGGTTTGGCGTGTTAACCTGTTTGCCTTTGGCATCAAGAGCAGTGGGACTGGCTTTGGAAGGGGAACCACTGAGAGTAAGGGGGTAGAGAAGAGTAAGAAAGACATTTTTGGCTTCTTCAGAGATGTTATGATGAAATTAAAATGCTGAAGGGCTACAAGGCTTCCAAATAAAAACCCAAATAAATGCAGCCCTTAGGTTAGCAGCTTTATTACAGCCAGCATTGATTAAAGCATCCATGATTAAACTGTAATACAAGAAGCCTCTTGCTTACCTTGGAGAAATTTGGATTCTAAGACAGCCAACAGAACCAAATTTAAATGCTCTCTCTGAGCTATATTAACTCAATAAGGCATACGTGGTAACTCAGGTTCTACAGAGCAAGAAGACTATGGGCCTTTTCACCCTACACTGTTACAGTGTTATTATTTCACTTTCAACATCCTATGAAATCCTGGAGTTTGCAGTTTAGGGAAGAGCATTTAGAATTCTCAGCCAGGGAGTTCTTTGGCCTCAGTAAACTACAAGCCCCAGAATCCCACAGGATGTTGAAAGTGGAATAATAGCACTATAACAGCATAGTGCAGAAAGGCCCCGTATCTTAACAAGATTGGTGTGACAAATCAAAGAATATAAGTAAGGGGAGGTATGACGTGATACATTTACACTGGTTGTCCAGTCTGCAGAAAACTTTTTCCTTTTTTTTTTTTAATTCAGTGCTTCTAACAGTCGTGTCATCAGGATAAGGGAAATCCCATCCAAAGGACAGAGGAAAGAGAATACTGGGCTCCAACCACCAGTTTCCCTTGGATCTAGAGAGCTGAAGGGAAGCACATACTGGTCTCAACTGTCAGCCAAGGAAAACTGACCGGGGGGGGGTTGTGTACGTGTGTGTGGATCTGGGTGTGTCCTTTCATTTCTTTCACATTACAGAATTATATTGCTCTCTTAGTTTGAAAGCCAGTATGGGCATTGAACTATAGCCCTGAAGACCTGGAGGGTTCACTTCCCCACTCAGCCATGGAAACCCACTGGGTGACCTTGGGCACATCACACACTCTCAGCCCCCAGAAAACTCTGTAATAGGATTGCCTTAGGGTCACCATAAGTTGGAAACTACTTGAAGGCACACAGCAACAACAACTGACATGGCTGCATCCCATAGAATACTGGGGTTTGTGGTTTGGTCAGAGGTACTAGAGCTCTCTGGAGGGAATTCTAAATAAATCACAAAATTAGAAGTCCCAGGATTCTATAGGTAGTTAAAGTTGGGTCAAAGAGCTATAACTGTGTAACATGATACAGACCTGCGTGTGTGTGTAACAAGAAAAAAGGAAAGAAAATGTTAACATTTGAGGACCTTTTTTAAAAACTTGTTGCTTTGTAAGGAGGTAAAAAAAGAGAGAGAGAGACCAGGTCCTAACATGTCAAAACATGCAGTTAATCAGTTACAGAGGAGGCAACATCTTTTGGTCCAAAATATACTCTGAGACCTTCCTCAGGAAAGTAAGATTGGCTGAGATCTCTAAACAGTATATTCTACACAAACTATTGGCAACATTCAGATTCATTCTGATCGATTAAATATATGTTTTTGGCATCTTCAGACCTGAGCCGTCTCTGTTTTCTTCTGTTGGTGGATGCCTGCCAGATTTTTTTTCCTTATCAATGCCGTTGCTTAGAAACTACCTGAAGAATTATTAGATTGAACGAAGGGAACTGGTTTTGTGTCCTCATGGCTCCATAGCTACTCGAAGCAGATTGGAAATAATGGATTTTGATTGATAGGACATTACTTTTAATGGTCTTGTTTTGGGCAAGTGACCATTGCATGCCATTTACAATACAATCCTATACACATCTAGTCGCAAGTAAGACCCATTGTTGAAGGTCACAGCCAGGTACTATTGATTGGTTTTATTAGCCAGATAACAGTTCATGGCTGCTTTGTTTTCTTTTTGGACCAGGAAAGTGGTTCTTACAGCCTGCTTCCCTACATGCTTTCTCAAAAGTGAACTGACTGTGAGCATAGCCATTCATTTTCTACTTTACATGTAGCCATCATACCACCCAAGTACATATTTGCCCACATTCTAATGAAATAATTCTAGACTATGGCCCTTTTCGCACAGCATCTGCCATGCAAAAGAGGTCTGGAGCCTCGTGCGATTGTGAGGAGTGATCTTCATGATGCCCTCGCAATCGCACAAGGCTCCAGGGGCTGGCAGGAACCGGGCCAGTCGTGCTTCCTGTCTCAGTGCAGCCTGGGAAAGGAAGAAGCGGGGCTCGCAAGCAAGCAGGAAGCTTGTGTGGAGCTGAAGAAGCAGGGAAGCGAGAGCCTTTCACAAGAGGCTGCTCGCACGATCACCACACCCCAGCGCCGAGAAAAGGTAGGATGCGGAAAGGGCCTATTTTATTTGGAGACAATAACCATCCCACCAATAAGGATACCATTTGTACCAAGTTAGCAGTGGCAACAGCAGTTTTGACTGTCAGATATCTGAAAATCCCTAAGGCTCAGAGAGTGTATGTATGCAGCTGGCAGTACTGAAGATCTCTCTTGTTATCTTTTTTATTGCCCACTCTACAGTTCCCACAGAGAGGGGTTGGTCTTACTACTGACAGTTTCAGTAGATAGTTCAACATAGCAAAAAAAATTGGTGACTAAGATCCTACATCACCGACAAAGGCCATTTCTGCACTACACTGTTTATAGTGCTGTCATTCTGCTTTCAACATCCTGTGGAATTCTGGGGTTTGTAGCTTACTGAGGTCAAAGAGCTCTCTGGCTGAGAAGTCTAAATGCCGCTCCCTCAACTGCAAACCCAAGGATTCCAGAAGATGTTGAAAGTGGAATAGTAGCACGATAACAGTGTAGTGCAGAAACGGCATTATTACAAATGTGTAATTAAATATCTCCTGGCCTCACCACCCACCCACCCAACCACCCACCTTAATAGCCAGCAGCTACCTGGAATAATGAAGGTCTGTCCTCCTGGTGATTGGGGCACAATAAGATGATATTTTCAGCCCCCTCGCACCAGTGATCTCTGGTGTGATGAGGAAGTGCAACAGGGTCCTTCTGATTTTTGCTGGAAGGAGGGAGCTGAAAACATCATTCTGCTGTGCCCCGATCATCAGCAGAATAGACCTCCATTGCTCAGAATGGCTCCCTGAAATTTAAGGTGGGATTCAGGGGGCATTTATGCTTCTGCCAATACTGCCATAATAACGAATATGTAATGTAACGCAATATGGAGCAGTTAACAGATCCGTAACTCTAGGTTATAAATGGATAACTGCAGTACAGGATGCCAGCCAATGTTTTTACCGGGAATGTAATTCTTTGCTAATTTACTTCCCAAAGGAAGCAACAAGTAATTTCACAAGAAAATATTTGAAAACTATTTATAATTCAGCACTTATTCTGTGCACAATTTGCATATTTTTCCCCACATAAAGTAGCATTTTCTGTACAGGAAAGCAGTGTGTGTACATTTTGTGTACAAAAAAGAAATATCATTTTCTGCACAAAAAATGCTGTTTTTGTTCAAAACAACCACATGTGAATTTTATATAGAGTTAAGCCTAAAATTGCAAAAATTCAAATCAGTCCAGAATTCTTATCTGCCTTTTTGACACTCAAAAAAAGAAACACAGTTTTAACCATTAAATTTTTTTTAAATATTCTTTATCTACTTAATTTGTACTGAGGGATATGAGAGTGGGATCTCTTATGATGGAGCTTTTGCCTTTGCAGCAAAGAACTTTCTGAAAACTCATCAGTCAAGTGGAACATTCTGTACTATTCTATCTTACTGAACTGCTTTGTTTTAGTAAAACAAAAATTGAGTTATTCCAAAGTCCTCTGGATGACCAGTGCTTATAGGTTTGTGGAAGCAAACATTTGTAAATAATTCTATACTGTTTATTTACCTTATGTACATTCTATGTATATAATACCTATTTTGTCTGTTCATGTTTTTGTATTATTATATCTACTATATAAAAGTCAAAGTTTGTGAGTGAGTTTGTCTGCTTGTCCTTGTTAGGCAGGCAAAGACCTCATATGATTGGCTGTGTGAGGTGAAGACCTCATATGATTGGCTGGTTGTGAAGATCCTATGGAATCATGGAGTTGGCAGATCAGGGAGGGGCTTTTAGAATTCTCAGCCAGAGAGCTCAGGCCGGTTGCTATGGAGATGAGGCCTAACAGCAAAGATGAGGTCAGTGTATTCCATCAGGAACCCAAACTCTGATAATGGAGTTTTGGCAAAAGGTTTTTAAAGAGATAAAAGAGATTATAGGAGCAGATATACCAGTATGTCCAAATATTGCATTGTTATCTATATATGATAAGGTTGAGTGTACTCAAGTAAAGAAAGAATTAATAACAAATTTGTTAACTGCAGCGAGATTAATAATAGCAAAAAAATGGAAAGCAAATGAAAAATTTCAAATAGAGGAATGGTATAACGAAGTGTGGAAAATCGCAATTAATGATAAACTAACATGTAGAATTAGGTTTATGAAAGGTTTGGTTAAAGGGAATGATTTTGAAGAAATTTGGAAAATATTTTTGGATAAAGTTCTGAAAAGAGATAGTAATACTACCCTGTCAAAAGAAGAATGGCAATTTTGGAAAGTGGATTAAATAAAAAGTTGGCTCTGGGGGTGGGTATTTTTTAGTTTTAGTTTTGTTTTTCTTTTATGTTGTATATTTTGTAATTCTTAGTAGGTGTGTGTGTTAAACTTGTGATTTATAGATTTAAAAGGATAAGTGATGTCAATGTTTTTTTTAAAAAAAAAGTTAAATGAATTAACAATAGAAATAGATTAAAGGGGATGTGAAAAATATTGAATTAAATGTGAAATTATAATAGTTGAACAGATTTATAAATTTAAGGGTAAAGGTGCAAAATAACAATGAAAGTTAGTATTGCTTAAGAGAAGAGAAAAAAAAGAAAAAGAAAAAAAATTATTTTTTTTTATTCACTATTATGTATATCACATGGTGTTTAATTTTTTTTTCTTGTTTTGTATTTGTGATTTAGTTATATAATTAATAAAAATTTAAAAAAAAAAAAAAAAAGGAACCCAAACTCTGTATGTTAACAACTCTGAATACAGATTGGATTGGGGAATATGGGGAAAATTTACAGACAGGTACTGAACAAGACAGATTAGGGAATTAGAGACACAGGATCTCAAATCTGTGTATTACAACCCCATCTAATTCCAAAGGTAAGGTAATTCCTAAGATATTTCTAACAAGAATTACCTATGGGAAAATAAAATCCTGGGCAACACCGGGTATAATATGCTAGTATGCTATATAATCTTCTTTGATCCCAAGCAATAAACTGCTACAAACAATATATTGAAGGCTTCTAAGATTAAAATCAAATGTTACAATTGTAGTAGGGGAGGCATGGCAGCAGAGTCCAGGACCTTAAAACTCTGGCCGTATTAGCAAAGAAGTGCCCCTTAAGATGATAAAATTGCATGGTTCCTTTTCCATTGGTCTTGAGAAGTAATACTGCAATTGCTTTTAACCCTGCAAGGAAAGTGTTTGCACTGGGTCAAAGCAAAATATCAACATTGCATCATATGGCAATGAATTCCTACAGTTACTTTCCATGTTGCCCTCATTTTGATGCCACATCACACTCAAATATTGTGAAGGAGTTTCTTTTTTCTGTCCAGGGTTACTCTCCTCTGGAGAATGTAATCTTCCAGGTGTCACATATCTACAGTGAGTGGAGAGGAAGTATTAAGTGGGCCATGATGCAGCCAAGGTGGGTGGGATCACTCAAACTTGGGTGCTTTCTACAGGATGGCATCCTCCCAGCATGGGGATGTCAAAGAAGTGGGACCGCGATGACACTTCCGCATGATGCTGTCACAGTCCTGCCCTTCTTGCATTGCCAGGCGGTGCTATCATAGGGTATATCATTGATAGAAGAACTCCATCAATGGCCCCTGATCACGCAAGCCTTCCATCACTGCCAGCCATGCAGATCACATGCTTCCTTCCCCACTGCAGCATGGGAGGAAGGCCAGCTGCAGTGCGGAAGGAAGGAGCATGTCCATCACATTCCCTTCCGCATGTGGTCGGGTGCGGAGGAGAGCATTAGGGATACGCTCCCATCCCAGCAGAGGTCCTGCCAGGATTGTGTCAGGAGGACACAGGAGAGCGTTGTCATGTGGAAAAGGCCGTGGCCTAAGGCATTTTGCTGCCTGAGGCCAAGGACAAAATGGTACCCCACTGTCTCAGCATTCCTTCCACGCATAAAGACTGGTTGGCTCAATGAATTTTACCTCAGTACTTGTGTCAAGATGATGCCCACACAACAGCTGAGGACAGCAGATTAGTTCAGGGGATATAGGACAGCCTATGAAGGTACACAGCTCTATCTTCCAGTAGGGAGGAACAGTCAGGAAGCTGAGGAGAAATGATTTGGTGAGTTGTTGCTATTTCCCCTCTCCAAGTGCCTGCGTTGCTTCACTGAATGGTCTGAACTCAGGACTTTCTCTTAACTCCTCCTTCCCTCCCAGCAGGCTGCCAGAGATGGAATACATGTCTCTTCCAAAGATCTGAATGGAGCATTTGTGGAGAGCTTTTGAAATGAGGGCATGCTCTGTTTGCAGACTTAGGCTCACAAGTTGCCTGTGCCTGAGGCTAAACAAAGGGAGGCCAACAAAGAAGGCTTTCTTGGTGGCTTATCATATACCTTGTGTTTATTTTTGCCTCTGCTGTCTCTCCCTTCTGCATTCACTTTCTCCTCCTTCCTTCATCACAGGGACCAGTGACAGCTGAGGCTTTCCATGACAGTGGGGCAGTGAATCCACCCCCAGGTTATAATCCAGACTTCAATCCCACTTATTGAACCAACGGGCAAGATGGGTTAGCAGCTTGGATAACTCCTTGAAACTTCAGATTCCATGAATGGATCCATTGCCCCACTAACCTGGAAGCTCCCAGGGCCAGGGCCTATATACAAAGGTGTCGTGATTTCATGGATCCAAGAGTGAGGAGAGCCACACCTACCAAATGAAAAGAGGACTTACAGCAATAGGCAATTTAACAAAATGTTGGGTAAACTATAGAGAATTTTGTCTACGGACATGAGAGTAAAGAATTCTGACCCAGCCACCCTAGCCCTAGAAAAAGTTGATAAACTGAATTCAGTATAATAGCTAGCCCATTTAAATTTCCTTCTGGTTGTTTTCTTTTCAAAAACAACATTTGCCACGTAGCGCACTCTGTAACCATTACACACTGCCACTTTTATCTAACAAATTTTTCTGAAACACATTCCAAAGAAAGTTTTGAATTGGGCAAGAGGTTTCAGCTGTGCATGAATATTATGTGTGTGTCTGTGTGAAGGATGTATGAGTCCCTGGGGTGCCCACTTCTCTTTGGGATCTGGTGAGGCCTGCTTCAGGCATGAGTACCCTGGTACAATTCCTGGCTGGCAAACCATCCTTTGGACTACAAGAGATTCCTTTCCCCTCCTGTGATGGAATTGACAGATTTCTCTTCAAATGAATGAATCCATTCCACAATAAACAGTAACTGTGGTAAAATTTCTGATGCTTGCATTCAGAAGATTTCTTGTGTGAGTACCTATACCTTCTTAAATAGAGCATCTATTTCTATGTGACTTGATTTATCCACAGGGGGTCACTAGAGAACAATAAAACCTTGCTTGCTTGCTCACTAACTCCAAGCTAGTGACATTCTCACAAGTCATCTGAAAAAGTCAGGGGTTTTTACAACTCCCAGAATTTCCCAGCCAGCCTTTTCTGTTTGGTTTTAAAAGTGAGACCAATTGTGTAATCATGGGTGAGGTACACAACTGCATCAATAACAAGTTTTACTCTATAGAGACTGGTTCAAAATTAGGCATCCTTATGCCTTAAGTGAGAACCAGCATGGTGTAGTAGAATTTATAATTATAGATGCAAATTTAGAAATAATTACAAATAATTTAAATAGTAGTACATTATATCTCCCAAGAAAAGACTATGACCTTTATGCCTACTTCATCTGCTGTCCACACTGGCAGGAAGGGATGCTAGAGGCCAAGGAACTAAATAGCAAGTGTAAAGAATTTGCTGAAAAGAAAAAAGAGAAGTCTGCAACCAAGACCCTGGTTTCAGTGTGAGTGAGAAAGAGGAAGAAAGTGAGTGAAGGACAGGAATGGTTAGGAGTCACAGGAATATAAAGGCAAAGATCAGGTGGAGGTCCAGGATAAAGTGGGTAAACCACTTTGGCTATTCCAGAGTAAACATTTGGGATTGGATCAAGTATAAGTTGGTCATGCTTTTGACTCACTGAAATTAACAGGACATGTTAGTCATCTCTAACTTATCTCACTTTATTTCAGTGAGACTGAAGCATGGCTAACTTAGCCCAGATCTGACTCTCCACGTGGAACAACCCCAGAATAACTAATGTTCTGCCACAAAAATCTGGACTTTTCTGTGGGATTCCATTCCGACTCCCACAGAAGGTATTCCAACCAGGAGTCTTCAGGGTGGCCTCTGTGGCTTGCCATCCACATGCAACTTGCTCTTTTCCAATAGGTCCACAAAAGCAAATAAAATATGGCTGAAAAAAGCAGGCCCACAATTGCCAACTAAGCAGGGAAACCCTGTTTCAGGTATCTGACTGAGCCTTATCAGTGGTAGGAGGAAACAGCAAAGTATTCCTCCTCTCTCCCTCCCTGCAAGCAGCTGGATCCAGTTAGTTCATTCCAAGTAGCTCCACCACTAAAGGGATGACTTCCATTAGCAGAACGGGGAGCGGATGATTCCCTGCCTCCAACTGTGCACCCTCTGGAAGGTTGCAGGAGCATGTGGAGCAGATTTCTAGGAGACCATGGGACTTAACCTTCTCTTCTGCAGATTAAACATACCCAGCTCCCTAAGCCGCTCCTCATAACACATGGCTTCCAGATCCTTCACCATTTTGGTCACCCTCCTCTGGACACATTCCACCTTGTCAATATATTTCTTGAAATGAGATGCCCAGAACTGGATACAGTACTCCAGATCAGGTCTAACCAAAGCAGAATGGAGTAGTACTATTACCTCCCTTGATCTAGACATCATACTCCTATTGATGCAACCAAGAATCATGTTGGCTTTCTTCCCTGCCACATCACACGGCTGACTCATGTTCAGTTTGTGGTCTACTAAGACTTCTAGATCCCTTCCACATGTACTGTTGTCCAGCCACGCGTCCCCCATCCTATATTTGTGCATTCCATTTTTTCTGCTTAAGTGAAGGACTTTACATTTCTCTCTGTTGAAATTCATTTTGTTAGCATTGGCCCAGCTCTCCAATCTGTCAAGGTCATTTTGAAATTTGATCTTGTCCTCTGGGGTATTAGCAACCCCTCACAATTTGGTGATTTGGTGTCATCTGCAGATTTGATCAGCATGCCCTCCACTCCTTCATCCAAGTCATTGATGAAGATGTTGAATAGCACTGGGCCCTGGGCAGAACCCTATCGCACCCCACTAGTAACTTCTCTCTAGGATGAAAAGAAGCCATTGGTGAGCACTCTTTGGGTTCGGTCGGTCGACCGATTACAAATCCACCTAACAGTCACCAGTGGGTTTCCATGGCTGAGCAGGGATTTGAACTTTCATATCCAGCAGTCCTAGTCCAACTCTAGAATCATTACCCCACACTCCCCTCAGTCTCTATACCAGTGGTTCTTAACCTGGGGTCTGTGGACCCCTGGGGGGCTGCAGAGTCCTCACATGGGTCCACAAAAGTTTGAAGAAATATCAGCTTTTACAATTAAAAACAGAATGGAAGGGTGGAAGGAAGGAATACAGACAGAGAGATAGATGGACGGTCATGCATTGATCTCAAAGAGCAGCAGTGTTTTGCTGGTGACAGACATCATTTGTACAGAATTTCATTAGAATATATCAAACTGTTCAAAAGTTATGAAACTGATCGGAAAAAAATGTATCCAGCACTTGCTATTTCTGTACACAGTGAGAACATGCAAGTGAATGACACTGAGTGGCTGTGAGAAAGCATGTGACATTTCTTGCTACCACATGTACAGTCAGAAACCACCTTGACTTAAGTCTTGATGGTCTATGGCAACAAAAGATACTTAATGGGAAGCACTGCTCTGTGCCACTATCTCTTTAAGGCAAAGGGCGTTGTTCTGGTGATGGAACAGCTTCTTGCATACTTCTGTAGCACTAGTTTATACAGGACAAAAATTAAATGATTTGCCAACAGCAGTATAGAAATTTATCAAGCCTCTCCTTTTTGTCTCTAGATTTGCTTATATGAGAAAAACTGTGTTAAAGTTCAAGAGAAGATGCTCTGGGCTTGACATGCTGTGTCAGCTCAAAACCAACATCTTTGCAAAACATGAGTATCAGCCAGGAGCTATTGCAATTAGTGCCGTAATTAACCGCAAAGGGAAAATATAATCCATCCTGAAAAGCCAAGCACATATGAGGAACTTTATTTATATAAACTAATCATTTGGATCCTAGCATAATTATATAGATTTTGGAAAATTAGCGTGATGCCATTAAGACTATGGGAGGGAAAATTAAATACATTTTAAAATAGTTATTCTACACCCACTAGATATCATTTCCAGACATCACATCTCTAAGACCTTTAAAACATCAAGTTATGTTTCCACGTAGGATCTTGACAGGCCATCCCTTGTCCGAAATTATCCCTGGCAGTGTTTGCAACCACTTTTTCAAATAGATAGGTGTGTTAGTCTGTTTTAGCATAAAAAGACACAAATGAATCCAACAACATCTTTGAGACTACATGGAAAGAAGAAACTTACGGCACAAGCAGAACAGTTTGTGCTAAAAATTTGTCAGTTAGTGTCAAAGATGTTGCTGGATTTACAGTACCTTGATGTGTTTTATGACCTATTATCAATCTCCTTTTACCTTGTCTTTGTTACTTTGACTCTAAACAAAGTTTTATAAACCTAACTTGATCTGTGAGTGCTTCTGGGTTAGCAGTCAGTGGTTGGTAGCTCTAAAACTTCAAATATCCTTCTCTTGATTGCTTAATAGTGGGCATTAGGTTAAATCCAACAATACGGGCACACAGACAAGCCATCTTGAGGAGCTTCTGTAACCAAGTCTAGGGGTTCCTCCACTTTCCTTGTCTTTGATTCATTTCCTACAACAATAGGTTCCCCCCCCTTTATACCCTATAAGCATCCATAGTTGTTACTCCCCTTTTATAGCCATATGCTTACAGCATCAGTATTTTGTGCTCTGCTAGCGTAAATACCAAATATTTTTGCAAACAGAATCCTCATCTTTTTATAACAGCCACCTTAGGAAATGTAGAGTCTTGTAAGGCTGCTAACAATTGCATTAAGTGTGTGTGTGTGTGTGTGTGTGTGGTGTGTTTTTTACACCATAAATAGTAGAACTGTCAATATTTATACAATATTGTCTAGAAGGATCAGTGGGAAGAATTTGATGGCTTTATACCAATTTAATAAAATGTATCTGACTTATAGAACATCATTCCAAGGTCTATGAGGCTTCTCTGCTGCAACTGTCTGAATGAAACTGTATCAAATCATCATCATGGGATGGTACATTGCATCCAAAGCAAGGAAAGCAGAAAGGGATCACAACCAATAGATCCACCACCAGTGCTTCATACCCTGTGGGACATCCCCATATTCAGTGAAATTTTGAAGTTCAGGCTTGCCATTACGACTGCCCTGATGCAGAATGTCACCACAAAGAGCCCCAAAATGCAGGCAGCTGTGTTGATCTATATCAACCAGCCAGTGGTAGGAGTTTTCATCTTCAACAAGAGAGGGCCTTTTGTAAAGCTAATGAGTCTTAATTTCCTGTTCAAGAACAAATCGTCACAGAATCTTTTCCATTTCAGCAAGTGTTAACTCACACCAATGCTTTGTTGCTGGGAAAACCCATATCCTCTCCATCATGTTCCTGTGTGGCCACTAAGTTCTGAGGAAAAGTCTGAAAAGAGTTGCATCATAGCTGATAAACAAAAGACCAGTGCTCTGACTGACTGGGCCTTGGATCCAGTACATCTCTGATCAAGGATACATGACATGCCTTTCAGTTGTCCCAGTTCAGCAGGGACAGGCTTGCTTAATCCTCTGCCATCCCACTTTTTCAGCTGCTTTTAAAATGTTATAGTTTCTCTTTCCTCCTCCCACTTTGCCTCTCCATCCTCAGCTTACTTCAATTGCTGCAAAGTGAGTTCAAAGTGCAAAAGTATGTTGTACTCAATTAACTTAGCAGGGGCAGAGAAGGGGGGTGGAATCTTCTTCCCTTCCCCAAAGACTCAGGCAGAAGCAAACTGCTGCATCCTTCCCCTAGCTTGTGTTTTCTTCCTTGTTAATAACTTTTGCGATCTTAAATACACTCTAATGTTGCTGGGCCACACATGTCCTAGTTTTTACCTGTGAACTGTTAGAGGCTATGATATGATAAACACCATGCATGTGCATGCCTCCCCAGCAGTGCACACATACTCTTTGGATGGCCTTACACACATTGCAATCTGGTTTGAAAGGCCACAGGTGATCTTGTGGGTCGGATGTTCCCTGTCATTGGCATAAGGGAAGGATGTGGCTATCACTTTTTCTTCTTTGAGGCAAAAAAACAAAAGACTGGGACTCAAAATTTTGCATAGCAACAAATCAAGGAAGAAGGGTTAAGAAGACTTTCCCCTCCAATGTTTTTTGCCTTAGATTGCAGCCTCTGCAGCTGCATTTTGGAAAGCAAGCAGTATAATGCATAGTTTGTCCCAGATAAGCAGCTGCATGGTCAAAAACTCGTATAGTTGACAACTGGCTGAAACTCAAGGGAAAAACAGAAGAGAGTTCAGTGGCACTTTAAAAAACTAATGCGTAACAATAAAACCAACACTGTTTAACCATGAACCTTCATGGACTATAGCTCAATATTCATTAGGAGAATAAGTGGGCCATAGTCCACAAAATTCAATGCTACAAATGATGTACGTTAGCCAGTTGCAGCAAACACAATCAGGAGTCTCAGGGACCGAAAAGCCTAATATGGCTGCCTCTTTTGGAATGGTTACTTCAGAAAAAGCTACTCATGCATGCCATGTCTTTTGCTCCCTTTTGTAACACTTAGGCAGTGATAGACCTGCTTCCTGTGAAACGCCTGTCCCTGGCTCAGTTCAGTTGTGTGTATACATGTCACCAATATGGTTGCCAGATGTTAGGGTCCGGCCCAGACTCTCCAGTTTTCTTGGATCATTCAGGAAGATGATCATAGACTCATAGAAATGTAGAGTTGGAAGAGACCACAGGGGCCATCCAGTCCAACCCCCTGCTATGCAGGAACACCCTCAAAGCACTCCCAACAGATGGCCATCCAGCCTCTGCTTAAAAACCTCCAAGGAAGGAGACTCCACTACACTCCGAGGCAGCAGATTCCACTGCCGGACAGCCCTGACTGTCAGGAAATTCTTCCTGAGGTTCAGGTGGAATCTCCTTTCCTGCAGCTTGAATCCATTGCTCCTTGTCCTGGTCTCTGGAGCAGCAGAAAACAAGGCCACTTCCTCCTCTACATGGCATCCCTTCAAATATTTAAACATGGCTATCATGTCCCCTCTTAACCTTCTCTTCTGCAGACTAAACATACCCAGCTCTCTAAGTCTATCCTCATAGGGCATGGCTTTCAGGCCCCTCACCATTTTGGTCGCCCTCCTCTGGACTTGCTCCGGCTTGACCATGTCCTTCTTGAATTGGGGTGCCCAGAACTGGACACAGTATTCAAGATGAGGTCTAACCAAAGCAGAGTAGAGTGGTACCAGTACCTCCCTCGATCTAGACACCATACTCCTATTGATGCAGCCGAGAATTGCATTGGCTTTCTTGGCTGCCGCATCACACTGCTGACTCATGTTCAGCTTGTGGTCTATGAAGACTCCTAGATCCCTTTCACATGTACTGCTATCCAGCCACGTGTCCCCCATCCTATATTTCTGTATTCCATTTTTTCTGCCTAAGTGTAGGACCTTACACTTCTCTCTGTTGAATTTCATTTTGTTCGCCTTGGCCCAGCTCTCCAATCTATCCAGGTCATTTTGAATTTTGATCCTGTCCTCTGGCATATAGAATGTATAACGTATGATGAGGGTACAAATTCTCCAGTTTTGGTGAGCTCAGCTCCAGGCAAGAGAAAAAGGACACATGCAAATCTCCAATTCAGCTAGTAGACTAGTAACTTGTTACAATTTACAGGCTTCATTGATTTATACATCCTCTGGGAAGTCTATCTACAGTTGGCCATCCATATCTGTGGATCCTGTACCCACTGATTCAACCAACCACAACTTGAAAATATTTACTTAAAAAAATCCAAAAAGCAAACTTTGATTTTACTCTTTTATATAAGAGATGCCATTTTAGTACACAATTATACATAATGGGACTTGAGCATCCACAAATTATGGTATCCAAGGGGATCCTGGAACCAAACCCCAGCAAATACCAATGCTCCACCGTATTTACCTGGCTTCATCTTTCCCTCCCAGTGTTTGTGGTGCCAGGGTTCAACCTCTGCTCTGCATCCATCTTCTGGCTAGAAGCCAGTAGGGTAGATTAAATGTTCCTTTTCACAACTCCCTAAATCAGCGAGAAGGGATAATCCCCTCACTTCACCTTGATCTGAAATAAGCCCCTTTAGTTAGCATTTCTGTCTTAATTTCCAAACAGGAAAAATATTTTCTCTGTGTGTTTGGAATTACAAACTGTGAGCAAATGTGGCCAGTACTAAATGGATATGGCTTAATGATATAATCAGTGGCCATCCCTAGGTCTCAGGTTTTGGCCTAGAAACCTCAGAGATGATCCTCAACTACCAACCCTAGTCACCAGTAATGCAAACTATTTTACTTACTCCCAAAAAGCTCTTCTAGATAGCTGTGATGGCACCAGGAGCACAAAATGTTGGGCTCAAAGCCTTTGTTATATTCCAGGGCTCAAAACCTATGCTTGATTTTTGAGAGCTGCTTCCTATCATACAAAGGATGAGGAATGTTCTTATGAGAGCCAGCAGTAATATTTCCATCTTTGAAGTGAACATACATGCCCCTATGGCAGCACTGGCAAAAATTTGAAATTATTCAAGGCTTCCTTGATCCAGTTGTTTCGTTTCATGTGTAACTACTGTTTAGTGTGGAAAAAGCCTGCTGAAATATGCTATGAATTGTGCACAGTTCTCCTAATCCATGCATTTTTATACTATGATGCTTACTATACTTTAAAATATTTTTGCAATTTCTCTAATATTAGCTGAACTTCATATTCAGCCCATTAAAACCCTTCCAGTGGACATGACCAACATTTGATATTTATGTCTAAATACTTTGAAGGTACCAGTTCCTGTCTGATCTCAGAAGCTAAGCAGGGTCAGGTTTGGTGAGTATTGGATAGAGGGTCACTAGAAAATACCAAGTTCTACAGGCTGTATTTCAGAGGAAGGCTATGGCCAACCCTCCCTGAATATTCCTTGCCTAATAAAATCCTATGCAATTAATAGATTGCCATAAGTCAACAAGGGACTTGAAGACAATTCTACTTTTTAAAAAATTGAAACCCCATTATAAGCTGCCAAGCATAGTCTCATTCTGAAACCACTCATCTGTTCAGATTTGTCCTGGTTCCTCATTTTAAGCACATACTGATTGTCCTTGTAGTCTGGAACTGCTGACTTGTTTCTATTCATAGATATGTTAGGGGGGAAAGTGCATTTGTCATCCCGGTATAATTCTAAGCAGGAAGGTGATGTCTCACATTGAACCAAATCTTTGCTGAACAAAGGACAATGTCTACAATAGCTGTGTGAGGTGAAATATAGTTAAGAAGTTTGTTTAAAATATGCTTACAGTGATCTAATTCATGGGCCAAACCTCCATTTGCAGAGCAAGGGAACAATGGCATGGATCATTGTGAAGACCTGTTTTGGAACTGTACTATCTTCTCATTTTGCCTGATGGGTATGCTGAAAGAGGTCAAAAATCTATTTAAACAAAAATCATGACTTACTCTACTCATTCCTGAATTAACACGGAGATTCTATGATTCCAGTAGGGAAAAAAAAACACCCTGAACAGTATCAGTGCTTTGCCTTTCAGCGATATTGATGGTTAACTCTTATCTTCTACTCTTTCATATTGGCTTCCAGTATTTTCCTGGTTTTCTTATTTGATTTTAATCCAATTTGATATATTATTTGTGTTGTAATGCTGTGCTTTGTTCCTTCCTATAATGCCATTTTGGCAGTAGCCCAACAGCACCAGCCATTTCATAATTAATTTTAAGCTTCTTTAATATTGCACTGTTATTTTCTTTGTATGGAAAAACCCCTTGTCTCAAAAACTTTATATACATGGTAAGAAGTTACTAACAAAATCATTTTTTGAAAGGAGACTAGGGCATTTGTGGAATAACTATGCAATCAGGAGGTACCTTGTTTGAGGGACTGCTAGTCCACCCCACCTCCTCAAAAATTAAGGTTGCCAGAGGAGTGGACTCCTGTACTTTTAATGTTTGTTTGTATAGAAAAGGGAACTTCAGCAGGTGTTGCTTGCTTCCAAACTTGGTAACAAGCGACTCCTGCTAAAATTTGCTTTTCTATATTAAAATGTAAAGGTACAGGGGCCCTCTCCAGTTGTCACTCTGACAACCCTGCCCAAAATATGCACTTCTTGTAAGGTGATGAGCTGAAATAGTGAATGCTGCTCTCCAAATTCAGCCAGGTTCTTTGTCCTCTCTGCTAAGCAACTAGTCCTCCCTCCACATTTGTGGGTTTGACATTTGCAAATTTGATTATGGGTGAGGGACATGCTTGCCTTCCTCACATTCTCCTCCTCTCGTTCCCTTGTATTCCTCACCCCAGGCTTGTGAGGCTTGTGTTTAAAATGAATGGGTTTTTTTTCCTTTTGAATGAGCAAAGTGCCCGCCATGTCCTCTGCCATGTGGCTGCATGTTCTGCTATGTAATGGTCACAAATTGCTCAGGTGTTGTCTTTGCTCCTATCCCTCCCCTCTGGGAAGAATCTCATTTCTCAAGGTGGCAACCAGAAGTATCTAGAACACCAGAACTCAGCACTCCACTCTTCTCCATCTGAGGGGAAAGTACCAGTAAGCCCTTTACCTTGTCTTTTTTTTCCCCCTGGGAGTGCTGGGGCCAGGGGCAAGGGAATGGGAATGGGGAGTTCTAGAGGGGAATGGGAGGGGATTGCGGTGGGGTGTTCATAGTTTTTCCATTTTTGCGAGAGTTCTGCGCCCAAAATGTGGAGGGTCCACTGTACTAGATGTACTGTAGCAGTAGAAGAGGAGCAAAATCTCTTTCTTTAAAACACATGTTGGCTTTAAAACTTCCTATTGCTAGTCTCAACTAGAGTAGACCTGCTGAATCAATAGGATTTACTTGCATGTTGACTTGGCATACTATATTCAGTGGGTTAGTAGGGACTAACTAACAATATCCCAGCAACCATCCTTAATCATAACATCTCTCAAAGCTCTTCCTATAAGGGTGAGAGCAACAGCATCTGACTGAACATGAAAAGGACCTGCCCCAGTATAAAATAGCTTGTGAGAGACGCAAAACCAAACTGTGTGAACACTCACCATCCAACATGAAGCCTTAGGCCCTACTTTCCTAGGGTCTTATGGTAGGACACAGTCTCACAGAAATACCCTGCTGACTGTGAGAAAAGAAACTAATTTTCAGAGGGCACTATGTAGATGAGGCCTGCAACATTTAGGTCTTGCGTTACAAACCTTAAGCTACCTCTGCTTTCAAAAATCATTACTCATTTTCATATAATGTAACGCCTGTACAGCACATACTTTGTATGTAAATTTTTCAGTAATCACGTTGAAAGGATCAAACAGGAGATGCCTGGGACCCTGGGAAGTGGACACTGCAAGCAACTCATGGACCGAGTCCAGGGTGGAGGCTATACAGATCATGAGTCAACGCTGGCTACTGCTATCTCTAGACATAGGGTAGGGAGACTTGTAGCCCAAGTGCAACTCCCAAACTTCCTTCTACTGCCCTTGGAGCCCCTGGATACTCCTGCAAGCCCACAGACCCAAAAGAGGGGTCAAATTTAATAAGAGGCACTCAAAATTACCAGAAAATGCAGCAGTGTTGCTCTACCACCCTCCCCAACATGCTCCCCAAAACAGCCAAAAAAAATAAAACCAGAAATGACATGACTTCTCATTTCATTTTTTGCTGATGAGTGTATCTCATTAGGAGGAGGGGATGCCCCCCCCCATCACTACTGGAATGGCCCACCCCTACCTACACAATAGGGAGCTAGACATGTAAATACCTGACCTGGGAATAGACACTTTTGCATGTTCACTCTCTTATACATATCCCTCACTCTCCCAAAAGAAAACTTAAGAGCCTATATAATGTATGCATAATTTTGGAATTGTTTCACTCATAATGCAAATTTATGCAGTTTGAATAACTCAAGTTTTAAAAAAAAACCCTCTGGCAACAGTTCTTAAACTTCTCAGGTCCCTTTTTTCACATCCAAGTTGATCACACTCAAGCACAGAAATACCTCTTAGAACTACCTGGCCACTTATTCTTGGATCCAGTTCCTAAGCTGCCACTTCCTTCTACTCAACCCCCTTCCCACACTATAGCACCAGCTGATCTCATCCTTATGCTGGATGATGTGCGAATCTGTTGATAAGCACAAGCTTCCTCTCTGTGAATTCTGGTTTATTGTGTGATCTGAGGAAATACTTTTGTGAACAGTTAACAGAGATCATCTACATCAAGTGTTCAACAAGCTTTGTTTGTCTAGTTTGTTGGTCAATCCTTTTTTTTTCTTTTCAAAACTGGACCTGTTCACAAGCCTTTCAATTCACAACATAAGCAGTGACAAAACCACAAAAAGCAACTTTTTAGTAAGTGTATTTAGCTGCCTTTTACAGACTCTATGATTCAATGAATAACTGTAGAAAAGTTTTTCAGCAACAAGATTAGTACAATTTGAGCAACAGCAATATGGCAACTTTTTGGCAACTGCACGTAATTAACTCAAGTGTCTTCTTTTAAAGGATAATTGTGAAGTTTGCGCAATTCCCTCAATCCCACCTGTCTCTATTCCGTAATTTCTAAGGAAATGGTAGTGAATATTCAAGAATACAACTCCAAGGAATACAACATTACAAAGACAGCAATAACTCATCACCAGAAGACAGTGGAATCTAACATAACAGCAAACTACTTCTGTGTACAGCACAATCTATCAGGAGTATTTTCTGCATGAGCTTCTTAAATTTTCAAAATTATAATTCATTTTAAGAGAGCACATGTGGAAAACGCTACTGATAGACTGGCCTCTCATTGGACCACACTCTATGAGACTGAATCAAACTTGTGAGATTTCACAGTGTGAGTTCATTAAGAAAGAAATATGTTTTCCTGTTAAACACTGAAAGAACCAAAATCCAATAATTTCTATAGCTTCAAAACATGATTACAACCCCACTGGTACACCACAAACGAATTGGTTACGTTGTGGGGGGATTCTAGTTTCGGCAGGCAGGGTGGAATTAACTGATGGGATAAATCTAGGAATTCTTCCACATTATACAACACCTTGCCCACTTCCCCCAGTGAAAAGCTAAAATTAAGATGGAAGTAAGTTGGAAATACAACTCAAAAGACTATAACTACAAATATGCTGAAACTGTGCACTCAGCTCAGGAATACTGCAATGATGACTCAGACACCAACTCCCTGATGCATCTTTGCTTTCAAATGGCTAAGCCTTTAGAGTCCATCCAGTATCTTCACAAACAGTAAAAGTTGCCAGCATCATTTACTTACTTAAAAGCATTGCGTGCAAATGTTAAATATCAAGAAGATCTCAGTGTGTCTTTAATTTCCCCTTTTAAAGAATGGCTAAAGGCCTATGCTTTTTATTAAGAGCACCAAAACTGAAGCCATGTAGGAAAGTCAGATAACTTTGGTTGAACTTCAGTAAAAACTAGCCACTTAGAAAAAAAAATTGATGGAGAAGAGTCTGTAGAGCGAGCATCATTGGAGCAACATCAGGAGGTAAATTCAGAGTGACCATACTGCTATCAGGCAAAGAGATGATGACCAAAGAAAAATTTGGTGGCAATACTTTTTAGCACTGATAGCTGCATTCAGGATTCATCCCTTTCAGCATACATGGATTTGGTGGAGTTCAATTCTTAAAATCAAGTTTTACACTTTCAAAAAGGCTATTATGTGAATGGAAAATCCTATTGGGTTCAGATTTCTCCTTGTTCATCCAGTCCTCTGTCCTTAGTAGTAAATGTCCTGTTAATTCCATGGCCTATATGTACAGTTTCTAAAGATCACAATAAGCAACATCTTTCTTTAAAACTCTTCTTGTTCTTGCTGCTTTTCTTGCCATTCTTGTCTTTGTTTTCTGACATCTTCTTGGCTCTAATCTCTCTCATTAAATCAAAGAATACCTGAAAAAAATACAAAAAAATACAGTAAACAATAGCACTTGTGATTGGCCTATAATACAAAACAGTAGATCTTTTAACTGTTGTTTTAATTAGATTCAAAGTCTAAATGTGAAAACTATGAAAAAGATAACCAGTAGACCTGTGTAAAATATTACTGTATATACTTATGTATAAATCTACAAATTTTAGTCAAAAAATTGATCCATGCATAAGTCAAGCCAAGTTTTTTGGGTCAATATAATTACTGTTCTTAACTCTTACCAGAAAAGGAACCATCCTCTTCTCTGTGTAGAGTAGCAAAGGGCCTTTTCTGAATGCCTGGGTGGGAAAATAGTGACAGCTGGCGCAGGCAATCCCCTCAGGTGCTGCTAGTGCTTTCCCCTCTCCATCAAATGGCCCTTGACTTATGCATGAGTCAATCCAGAATTTTGGCCCCCAAACCTGCCCTTGATTTATACATAAAGTTGACTTACACACAAGTATATACAGTAGTTCTTCCACAGTAAAGGGAGCACAATTTCTGTCAAGATCATCAAATACAAATGTATTACACAAAGATTATGATTTAATGCAGCATGCATAGATTAGAGCTTACAAGTACTCATCAGGAAAAATTTCAAAGGACCACAGGAAGTACTAGCTGAAGGAACAGTACGTATACACAGTTACATTAACCTGAAGTAATTTAACAACTTGAATTTACAGCAATTTATATTTGCTTGTAAGATTAGCAAAGCACAGAAACTGTAGAAGTGACTCAAACAACAGAGATGAATATTCAGTCAGAAAATCTGTTTGCTGCAGCACATAGAATAAAGAGATGAACCAAAGATTATAAAAAGCCTACCTAATATACCTTTTATAGAAATTTTGCCTATCATTAACCAGTCATTATGAGTAAAGAAGTCCACCTTTCAAAGCCATTTGGCAGCAAATTATTTGTTCTTTACAGAGCTGCAAGACGACAAGTGTCCCCACAATTAAACTCATGGTAAGTATTCATTAGAATACTGTGCGGTGCTTGCTGCAGGCTCACACTAAAGCTAGTTGAACCATGCCACATTTGCAATTTGCAATTCAGAGTATAACTTTAGGAGGAAGAATGATGGCCAAGAAAACAGCAGCTGCTTATTAGGTTTCCCTTCAAGTTCTTTGATAGTATCGCAGTGCTGGAAGGCTCTGATGGTGGTAGTCTCAAAGCCTCCATAATACATGCACAGCTTGCAAAGGGACAATGTCTCTTCTTTGTACTTATCTTCCAATGCAGTTGGCAGAGGTAGACTCCTGGTTGCTAACTGCAACTTGGCAACTAGGAATATGGAATGCTGCCAAAAACAAACTGTTACTTTACCTTATCTACATTTGCCCGGGTTTTTGCTGATGTCTCTACATACTGTACACCCCACTCCTCTGCTTTACTTCTTGCTGCTTCTACAGGCACTTGCCGACGGTCTTCCAAATCAGATTTATTTCCCACGACAAGCAAGGGTATTTTGTCCTCTTCTGCTTTTACGCGCAGGATCTGTTCCCTGATAAGCATATTAAAAGCAAGAGGAGTTAGATCGTCCTAATAGTAATGTTTTATATGAGTCAAAATATGCACACATAATAAATCATGTACTAGTATCCCTGGCTTGCCAATGCATTATGACAGCACTTAAATTAAAGCACTAAAGAGTGCTAAAAAAGAGGCCAATGCACACAACTGGTCCAGATGTATCTAATGAATAAAATGTTCCTTAAGTGGAAAGAGGTGTTGATTTTGCCTTCCAATTACTCTGGTTATCCATGTAAAAAAATGGAAACAAAGAAATTTATGCTCATTTTCAAGTCAAAAACTGAACTAAAATTACAACAGGAAGACTCTTGCAAAAATAAAAAGCCCTGCTCCTTTCCATCTCAGAAGAACAACTTATTGTGATAATCTGAATTGACACAGTGTTGATTTAGGGTTTTTGCTTAAAATGGCTGCCTATTAACAACTGGCTTGTTTTCAAGGGGTTTTCTTTAACATACAAAGTTGCAAGCAGCTTAAACACATTATAGCTAGCAAACCACCTTCTCAAATACATGCAGAATCAACCCTCTTCACTGAAGGCCTTATTAGTTGCCTCTCAACCAAAAGAATGTGATCAGTTGAGATCACAAAGAGAGGCCTTTTTATTGGAGGGATCCTATCCGTTGGCACACTGTTCCTCTGTGTAATTCAAGAAGCAACTGTGCAGAATTTTAAATGCTTAGTAATACATTCAACTACCAAGGCTTTCGCTGGCAAGGAACACGTACTTCCTTTGCTCCATATGTCAAAAATGATAGTTCCCCATACTTCTTTAACACACTATAAATACATTTATCAATTCAACTATAACTTTAATTTAAAAAAGTAACTGCAAAATTACTCATGATAACTTTATCGATGTGCTCCTAGAAACATCTGCACACTCCTGGTAACAAGTCCCACAGCACTTTACACCAGCTGAAGCTTCCAAACACTTTTCACATAGAGTATGTCACAGTAGTCCAATATATAACTAAAGCATGGGTCACTCTGGCTGCATCAGATACCACCAGCATGGGCAGCATCGGTACACTGGTCTGAGCTATGCAAATATATTCCTGTCCATGTCAAAACTGGGGCAACCAGGCTCACGGCTTAAACCTACATCACACTCAAACCACAACTCTAAGTCTTCAAGAGGAGCATAACCAAATCCAGCATAGGTTGAATCACTATTCCCTGGTATCGCACGTAACTTGGTTGCAAAGGACAGACAGATCTGAGCATTATCTACATACTGGTGGCACACAGCCCTCAAACTCCAGACAATCTCTTTTAGTAGATTCAAGTTAAATAGTATGGAAAAAACAACAACAACCGAACACAAAGGGATCTCACAGAACTAGAGTCACAAGACTTTGAATATTGTGCAGGAGAAAAAAGAGGGAGCTGACATTACTTTTCCCCACTAGGAAGGACAGAAATAAAGGCAGCTCCTTAGTTATCTGGATCATTTGAATCAGATGAGCTCAGTCTAGGCAATGACCTCTAATCTCACTACTAGCTAACCTTGTCAACCCCGTTTATGTTTCCATATTATTTGGGTTCTTAGAACACATCCCATTTTGATACATGACACATTGGTCCTGATCAAATCAGCAGCACAAAACATGAAAAAAAATTGTTGAAGAGATCACCACTTACCTAAACTCAGCTGTTGCTGTGAAGGATTCAGGCTCAGTTATGGAGAAAACTAGAAGAAAACCCTCTCCACTACGGAAGTAGTTGTCTCGAATAGCTGCATAATCTTCTTGTCCTGCTGTATCTAGAATATCTATCTGGACTTCTTCACCATCAAGAACAACCTTCTTTCTGTAACTATCAGCCTTGGTAGGTTCATAGTCTTCAACAAACTAAGGAACGTAAGAGGGGTAATTAACTGAGGAGCAATTCTGTTCTGCTACTGATACCAGATTTTTGACCGTTTTCCTCATGCTTTGATTCCTGTATGTTAAGGACACCAGGAATCTAGAATAACTATGGATCATGAGAAAGTTATGGATGGCTCATCAACTGACCAACAGCATATGCTAAGAGCAATGTAGTAAAGTAATGTTTACCTCCCAGTCCACTCTATGTAGGTCCACAATGAAGGCAAGCATACAGCTCATATGCCTCTTCAGCAAAAGGAGGAAGTTTTATCAGACTAACATGTTAACTTTAACAGAACTGTCTTGTGAACAAAAAGTAAAAGCTTATTGTGAGTGAATAATTTAGAAGAATGGTTCCTCTCATTTCTGGACACTGATTTATAGAGATAAAGATCATCTAACTTTATCAAACCTACTATAGACTGCAAACACATACTACACAATTTATGTCAGAACTCACAGTATAAACAGGCAATATCAATTCTATCATTAAAGGAGAAGACAGTGCTGATTTGCTGTCAGAACAGTAATCTACTGGCTTATGGGATGTGACAACACAGTTTACTCTTTTTGAGCATTCACATTTTTCACATGCCTTTACAAAAATTCTTTTACAAACACTGGCATGTGGTCAGTCACATTCCTAAAAGTTCCTTAGACTGGATTCAGAAGAAGTAAGAAGGTGAGGGATGACCTAATTCATTCAGATACAGATTTCTACAAGAAGAGTGGGACAGTGACTAAGGCACTTAAAAAGGAAATGATGCTCTGTATATTCATTATATCTGGCAGTAAAAATACCTTCAACATACACAAGACAATGCAATATTTCAGTTAATGTTATTTGTGGTACCAAATTGTTAACATGTTTTCTTGTGGGCTGTTATGTTCTAGGGAAAATTTTACCCACCATAAAATTTGAATATCAAAAGACTGGTTTAAAAAAATAAGTTAGAGGCTTTCTTAATTGCTTGTTTCATTGAAAATAATCATAGTCACCTAGATTTGTTGTTTCTGTTACAGACAAACCATTAGCTTATCCATTTAGCTAGGATGATCAAGATATCATATTATTACAGAGGCTCAATGTATATTTAAGCTGGGAACCATATTTCATCAAATTTGGATCTGGGTTTGAACTACATTATTTACTTTTTGGGGCTCTATATACATGTTGATTTGACTTTCAGTAGTAATTACTGCATAAGGATTGTTATCATGCAACAATTCATTAAAAACAGGTAAACTTCTTATGTTCAGCAAATTGTGCCATGCAAGTTCTGCACTTTAACTGGGATGCTTTAAAATCCTTCATGGTGGCAGAAGCCACCCGTCTTATCAAATAGAGATCACAGTTACAGGAGTCCAGATCCCTCTGAACTAGCCAGTGTAGACGATAGATAGATAGATAGATAGATAGATAGATAGATAGATAGATAGATAGATAGATAGATAGATACATACATACATACATACATACATACTGGGTTTTACAATGTTCAATCAGGCACACTATACTTTTTTTTAAATACGGTAGATCCCCATCACCTTACAATACAAATACAAATACTGCATGCAACAATTTAACGTTTACTTATAAATTGCATTACTACTGACTTTGCTTGCCTGGTGAACCAGTTATATTAGACTGAAACCAAACCCTGCAAGGCCTCCTCCCTCTGGAAATTGTTCAAGCAATGTCAAAACCTGCTTTGTAGAGATACCATATTTTACTGAGTTGAGATTCCAACCCAACTCAAATGTTACTGCTGTACTAATATGGAGTAATAGAACATACAGAGTTCTGGATAAGAGTAACTCTTCATATTATCTTCAGCACTTTTAGAATGCTTCACATACATACAAACAAACATAAATTATTTGAATTTGAAGATCTTGGGGTGAAGGAGAAAGGGAATCTACAGTCTGAACCAACCCATAATGTCTATTTTATGCACTGATTTGTTTTAACTGTTTGAGTGGTCCTGTTATGACTGAAATATGTAGGTCTTCAGAAACAAACACAAGTGTGTAAGAACAGAATAAAATAGTTTCTCTCTTTCAGGAATTCTCTTCCATCAACCTACTGAAATCTACCATAGTCATTCTGCTGCAATTTCAGATGCGCACATACATCATGTAACATCTTACCTCATCATACATAAACTGAAGTGTAAGTGCTGATTTGCCCACACCACCACTACCAACCATGATTACTTTGTGGAGGGCCAGAGAACTCTGGTTTTTTGTCTTGCCAGTAGCCATTTTCCTGTCTTGCTAGCAGTTGTTGTCAGGTTCCACAACAGCAAACTGATGAGCTACAAGTCAAGAAACAGAAATTATGTTGGGTGACACAAACTATTTAGTTTTTAGAATGAATGTAGAGATTTCCTAGTGCCATTTGATGCCACAGAACAAAGGAATAATTCTATATATTAAAACATTTGAGAAAGGCCTCTTTAAGCACTAGCTATAATTTCATTCGGCATACGCAGACATAACATGGTAACTGATGGGTTGCACCTCACAACAGATGGCAGGAGTATTTTTGCTAAAATTTTCACAAACCTGATTAAACTGAGTTATGTAGGGGAAGGAGATAGTATTCTTGAGGGCAGGAGTTCATCAAGCGCTGGAGAAAATAGCTTCAATGTTATAAGGAAAACTGGGCAAATAATACAAGAACCCAACAGGAGGAGGGAAAAAAAAACTTAAATAAGCAGCTGAGGGAAATGACCCATGGTCTCAGATGTCTCTACATTAATGCACAGAGCATGGGAAACAAACAAGACTAAGACAGCAAAGCAAATATGATACAATAGGCATCACTGAAACCTGGTGGGATGAGTCTCCTGATTGGAATGGAAGCAATATACTTATTGCTTCTAACTTATTTCAGAGAAATAGACCAAACAGGAAAGGTGGAGGACCAGCACTATATGTCAAGGATGTTTACACCTGTTAACAGATCCATGGCTTAAATCCTGGAAACCAGCCTGCAAGCACCTGGGTAAAAACTGAGAGAGACAAGTCATTGTGGGGGTCTATTACAGACCCCCAAACCAGACTGAGGACCTGAATAATGCCTTCCTGGAACTGATGACAAAACATTCAGAACAGAGAAATGTAGCTGTAATAGGAAGTTCAACTACCCTTACATTTGCTGGAAGTCAAACTCTGCCAAGAATATAAGGTCCAACAAATTCTTCACTTGTCTTGCAACAATTTCATTGCACAGAAGGTGAAAGAAACAACAAGGGGAATCAGCTATTTTTGATCTGACTCTAAGCAACAATGATAGCTTGATTAATAGGGGTAGAAGTGGGGGTCCATAGGTGGGAATAACCATGTTTTCGTAGAACCTGTTATACAGTGGAAAGGGGAAGCCAAGTATAGTCAGACACACATTCTAGACTATAAGAAAGATGATTTCTGTAAACTTAGTTAAATACTGAGTGTGATCCCATAGACAGGAATACTGAAAAAGAAGGGAGTTCATAATGGATGGCAGTTTCTTAAAAGTGAGATATTGAAGGCACAATTTCTAACAATTCCAATGAGGAAGAAAAATGGGAGATGTCCAAAGAATCCAGAATGGATGTCTAAAGAACTTTCCACTGAGCTAGGATTTAAAAGGGACATACATAAGAAATAGAAAAAGGGAGAAATCACCAAAGAGAAATTCAAACAAATAGCCAGCATTTGTAGGGAGAAAGGGAAGGCACAAAATACACTAAGGCTTACTAGAGAGGTTAAAAACAAGAAAAAGGGTTTTTTGGTTTTTTCATTTTATTAGGTCCATAGCAAAAGGAAGAACAAGGAAATGCTAACAGGGGACAGAGAAAAGGCAACATTACTCAACACCTTGTTTGCCTTGGTGATTTCCCAAAAGGAAAACAGTGCTTGGCCGGGGAAAATGGGGCAGATGATACAGTAGGGGAAATGCAGCATAGTATAGGTAAAGAGGTAGTTCAGGAATACCAGGCTACTCTAAATGAATCAAGTCTACATGGCCAGAGGAGTTATATCCAAGACTTATCTCTATTGTATGGTACAAACGAAGAAGTCAAGTTTCATGTGCGTAACAAACAGATGACTATGGACCCCCAACTTTAGCAATACTTTCACTTTGCAAGGACTCAAGATTAAGTAATTTTTGAGTTGTTTCTGTCCTACTGTTTAAGCATTTGCTCTGCTTCTTTTCAGAGTATTTTCCTTAAACAACTGTATTTTTTGTGAGATATCTTACTTTTTTAAAAACCACAGTGCAGTGCAAAAGCCACTAAGCAGGTAATCATAATAAAGTAAATGAAACAGAAGAATCCTATAGTAGGCCCTTCACATTCGTGAGGGATAGGTGCAGAGAACCCCCACAGAAGTGAAATAACCGCAAATAACTCCCTCCCCCAGCACTCCTCCTTCCCCACACTCTACCGCAGGCTGCTGCTCACATGCCCATGCTGGCCATCGCCATCAGAGGGCAGGAGATGGGAAGGGGAGAAAAAAAATATTTCCTCTTTTCCCCCTTTGCCCCCTGCTCACCGCTTCAGGGGTGATTGCGCTGGAGCTGCAGGCAGGCGGGAGGAAAAGAACTTTTCCTCCTTGCTTGCTATCTCCCTCCCTGTCACTGCTGGGTCAATCGCTCCAGGCAAGCAGACAGTGAGCAGGGAGAAAAAGATTTTTTCCTTCCCACTTGCCATCTCCCCCCCCCGCTGCCGCCAGTAGGGTGATCCCTCGGGTGGACAGATGGCGAGCATGAAGAAAAAGATCTTTTCCTCTTGCTCACCATCCCCCCCCACTGCCGCTGGGGTGATCGCTCCAGGTGGGCAGATGGCAAGCAGGCCACTCACCATCTTCCCCGCACTGCCACTGAGGCGATCATGTCTGCAGCGGGGGGCAGGAGATGGCCACCAGGAGGAAAAGATTTGTCCTCCCGTTCACCCTCCCACCCACCCCCAGGCAATCGTGCCCACAGCGGCTGGCAGAGGTCGCGAAACCATCTTTCCTCCCCTTCGCTCTCCCGCACCCCGCTCCCTGCCAGAGAATGGGAGAGGGAGAATGGGGGGAAGCAAGGCACCACGAATAATCAAAACTGCAAGATTGAAACTCGCAAATGTGGAGGAGAACTGTACAGTGTTTCAGCACAGCCTTAAGTCTGAGTCATAAGAAAAAAAAGGCTAGGAGGACTGGGGGAACCAACTTTAGAATACTCAAAATGGCTTCAAGAGCTGAAACCTTCTTGATTTCCTCAGTACTTTTTTAATTTTTCCTTTAAGCTGAATGAACAGGGTTGGTCCTTTTCTCACTGCACCTGCTTACAGCTGCTGTTTCAGTGACTTTATCCAGTTAGAAAGCAACTGAAAGAAGCCATTCTTTCACAACAGAAACCAACATCATTGGTCTATACAGATAGAAACAGAACTCTTTTGTGAAATCCTTCTAGCATCCAACTTCCAAGACTGATTTAAACTGAACATAAATCACAAGATGCAATAGTATGAGTATGCTGGATTTTATATCCCCAAAACGCATGAGGAGCAAAGAGATTTAGTAACCATGAAATCAGATGACAGTGTTTCAACTGGTTCAACTGCCTCCAGCTGTTGCTCCAAAAATGCATAATTTTGTAAATCACTAAGGGCCATTTAAAGACACATGACTCCCAAAGTGTTACAGTGCCAAATATCTTCCTGGAAGCCACATGTTCCTAGATGATCAGCAGAAGAACAAGGACACATACCCTCTCTGCTGTTCTTCTGTGCATCAGAGAACTTGAGGCAGCAGAGGTCTCTCCATTCATGTTTGTCCCTACCCACCTACTGTATCAGAAAACATGAAGGGATGGAGGCATTAGGCTTACTTCACATCAGAAATTGCAGAACTGCAGAATGCCAGCATGAACTGGCATATAAAAACTTTTCTGTGGATGGATAGAGATGAGCAGTGACCACACAAAAAACCTAGCTGTCCTGTTTAGTAATCTCTGCAAGTGATATTTAAAAATAATCTTAATAAAATATTAACTGACACGCTATTTCAGTGCTCAATTATGTCAGTGAATTAGAAACCTACAGATAATATGTACCACAACTTTCTCATCACCAGATCATTCAGTTCTCATATACACATTAGAGAATGTGTATGCATTTAAACCTATGCTCTGTTACAACACTAATAAATTAGTCCATTGTGATTTACTACCTAAGAGTTCCATGCAGTCCTTTGTATTTAGCAATATTGTACTTGCCAAGAGAAAGTGGAAATTCAGAGGTGGCTGAACATTCTTAATCATTCAAGATACATTTATGAAAATGAATCAGAGGCAGGATATAAAACTTGGGCCACACTGTTAAGTGCCAAACTATAAATTTTAAGTCATGGGATTTCTATTTATATTATGATTTGTTACTTGCATATTCTGAGAGCCACTTCAGCTCTCAAATGTTCATTTTTTATTGTTCTGTCTGTAAATAAGATGGCTATTTTTGCTTCACTCCCTGCATCACTTAGCCATGAACAATAGGTCAAAGCAATCAGAAAGGGTCATATTTTAAGTACCAGAAGCATACATAAAGTTAGAAAATTGTGTCTATTCTTATCTTGTGGTGTTTACATGGAGGAATATTGCACCTCAGATCTGAAGCCTTTTACAAACTGAGAAATTCAACTGAAGTCAATATAACACAGCCTTCCCAGCTCAGTCTAAGTCCTATTTTGAAGTGCTATATGGTTTCAGCAACAACATCTATGTGTCCCTGTTGCCCAAAAGGTGGTTTTACTTTAAATGCAAATCACTTCCTTAAGCTAGTTGAGCAAAAATGCTGAGCAATAACCAAGGTTACCTGCAATCTCCCACATTAAAAATCCCACACACAAAATGCTGTTGCCATGGCTACATGCGATCATTCTGCCTTATCTCTTGGGACCATAATATTATTTACTGAATCTAAGGAAACATCCTAGCTTTCTGTGTGTCTGCATGAACTATCAAGTCTGCGCAGTGACCAAGCCTAAAAGAGAAATTAGCTGCTCAGGGCTCACTGGTGACCCTTGCTCAGCGCTCATTAGTGATTTAATCAGACCGAGTATATTAAATGAGGAAAAATTACTTTATACCAAATCATCACCAACACCAACACCACAGAGCTCTGGTACTGAAGCAGTCATATAGAATTGTAGTTTACCAATCCAAGCCCAAATGTTAGCCAGGCAATATTCTATGTGCGTATAACCATTTGGTCAGCTTTTTTTTCCTTCATGGTAACTATTCAACACTGATTGGCTGGTGACTGGGGATATGGCATGAACAATTTCTAAATCTGAAACATCACTATGAATATGAATTCCCAGAGGTTAATTCTGGGGAAAAAAGGTTTGAAATATAAGTGAACCAGATTAAGCATAATATCAACAACAACAACAACACAAAATCTGGCTACCTGAGACGTTGGATGAACCTTCCAAAATCTGGAGACCTTTAGATGTGCTGCTATGTGATTTCCATCACTGCCAAACAATGATGGTCATTACTGGCTTCTGGGATGATGATAATATCCAAATATTGATTCAGTCTTTCCTCAGTATTATCAGTATCAGGGTGTGCAAGGTCTTTATTCTCTCAATCCAACCTTTCTGGGTCTCCTATCTAGACTCCATCCCAATCAGAATTTTCTTTAGAAAAAGAAGAAATAATTCTGACAAATACTGTGCCAGAAAATAAGGGGTTTTTTGCTTCTTAATAACAGTTGTAAGATTGTGAAAAATCGTGCTACTTTCTTAACAGTGTTAGCCAGGGCACAAGCTAATTTTCATCAGGTGGTGTAAAAGAAATTCAGGTACAACATTAGTCATCTGTAAGAATGGGAACTGGGATTATGGAATATTGCATTTAGGATGACACTGGCAGCTTTGAACCATGTATTATTTTTATGAACCATGTCTAACTTTGTTTACTTTTCTTATTTGTAATAGTTTTGTTTTTCTGCTTTCTCTACTATTGCAATAACCTATGTAGAGAAAGAATAAAATCGGCTCTCCTGATATTAAACAACTGCAATTCCCATTTTGTCTCACAAGAGCTGATGATAACTGGAGTTCAACAACATCTGAAGGAACACTGGTTACCTAGCCATTAACCCAAGTTCAACCCAGTTTATACTAGTTAAGATCTTCATTTTTACAGTGATCCACACAAGATCCACACAGTGATCTATCATGGTCCACATGAGCTCAAAGACCCTTTCACACTGCACAGTTACAGCATTTTGGTCTCACTTTAACTGCCATGGTTCCATCCTATGGAATTCTGGGATTTGTTGTTTCACATGGTATTCAGAATTCTCTACCAGAGAGCTCCTCTAATGCACTGTCAAACTACACATCCCAGGATACCACAAGATGTTGCCATGGAGGTTAGAGTGGAACCAAAGAGTCATGTGAAAAAGTCCCAACTTTGGTAATAATTTCATATGGATTCTGTTATCCTTAAACCTGTGTGAAGAAGCAAAATACATTCTGTGAGTCAATACACAAGGCCAACAGAAGACATAAATAAAAGGCAGCACAAAAACAATCTACCCAACAATAGAAATGTAAGATCTCATGTCATGTGGAAATATTTTGCTAAAAGACTTTCTGGGAAAATGGAAGTCTATTGTAACATTTATTTTCTTAATAAATCTCTGTTCACTTTTCCAGTTTAAGAATCTTAAAAAACCAACTGATATCCAAAGGGCCTTCCAATTTTAGCAAAACCCTCATTGGAGAAACAGGACTACAGTCCCTCTTCCACATTTGCAGGGTTGACCTTTGCAAATTTGATTATTTGTAAGGTGCCCACTTGCCTCTCCCCCATTTCCTTGCCCTGTGCCCAGGTGCATGCGCTGCGTCTTCCTTCTCTGTGCCCAGGCAAAAGGCAAGCAAATGGGAGGGGGAGCCCTCTACACAGAGAAAGAAGACATACATGAGTCTTCCTCCTCACTTGTCTGTTGCCTGGGCACAGAGAAGGAAGCCATTGTGTGCCTGGGCAAAAGGTAAGGGAACGGGAGGGGAAGAATAAGGAGAGACACACACATGCCTTCTTTGTACCTGGGGCTGTCTCCTCCCATTCACTTGCCTTTTGCCTGGGAACACAGAAAGAAAGGACACGCACTCAAGCAAAAGGCAAGGGAATGGGAGGTGGAGAATGGAGGGGAAACATGCTCAAATGGGAGGGGAAGGTCCAGAGGGAAATAGGAGGGGAAAGTTAATGCTGGGGTTTTTGTTTTTGTTTTACTTTTGCTAATGTCTTCTGCCCCCAACACTCGTGCAAGTCAAGGGACCACTGTAGTGTGTGTCAGAATGTATCTGCAAAAATTATCCATACCACATTCACCAATTCCCTCTTCCTGCTGTTACCAACTCAAATTTCTGGCCTTTTCAGGAGTTTCCCAATCCACCCCCACATCAAAGGCTGCACAGGAATCTACACTATAATGGTGGGAAGGAAAAATCATGTGGTACAACTGAACTTTGTTCACACAAAGTCTGGATTTGTTGCTACTGTGCCTCCAAATTAAAAACAGCAATGGAAAAGGTCTTTAGCTATGGTGCATGCAACATTCCAAAAGTCCACCTGCAGTTTGAATCAAGGCACAGAATTCTTTCTATACAAAAACACATAAGAGAAGAATGAAACCTCTTCTTTCCTAGCACTCAGCTACAACAACTATCACTCTAGCCCAGTGTTTTTTCAACCTTTCTCTGACCGTGGCTCCCTTCCAACCTTGTTTCCTTCCTGTGCCCCCCCATCCTACTGGCAGAAAGGTAGCTATTTGAATGTTTTGTTTGTAAATAGAACATGTTTTATTTATAATTTTTATAATGTCTACAAAATATAATTATATAAAAATTATACTTTAAATATTTCTTGATCAGTGTGACCCTTGTGCTTGATGACCAGAGTCAAGCTTTTTTATATCTGGTTCTACTGCTGTGAGAGATAACCGAAAATCACCTCTGTCCACTATGTTAAGGCAATTAAGTAAATTCACATAACTGAAACCAAATATAAAGTAGGAAATGCCATGAAAAACAATTTTGCTTTATCCCAAAGCTGTGGAAACTTCTTAGATATTGTACTCTTTCTCCAAAAATGGAGTTTTTCCTGTCTGAAAGTTACTTCGGCTGCTTATGTCACTCTATTTTTTTCACTTCTCACTTCCCTATGTGGCCCCCTAGTCTTGTGCCATGGCCCTCCATTTATGCAATTTTCACCTGTACCCCCCATGGAATATCCTGGGGGGGCCCAGGGGCCATATGGTCCCCAGTTAAGGAACACTGCTCTAGCCTAACTAAAGCTCTATCCTATGACATAGCTGCTGCTTACCAAGTTTAGCACAAGCCTATGTAGCCTCAGTCTTGTGCATCCCTTCCTCCACAACAGAATGGCCGTACAGTGGAAACTGGTAAGTCAATTCTTTTAATTAACCATAGTTATTCATTTCACAGACTGTGACTAAATTTAACTGTGGTACTTTAGGGAAACAAGCTAGGCTCATAAGCCAATGCCTGAAGCTGGCTTGATTCTTTAGACCATTATGACTAACCACAGTTTATCTGAGTTCAGAAACTAGTAACCACACTTAATTGAGTGCAGAACCCAAAATTTCTCACCTTCTCAAATTAATAGCGTTGCAAGAAATAGGGTGAGCATGAACACTGAAGCTCATATGTGTATGTTTGAATATGGCAATTGAATTAATAGCTGCTTTTCTATCTAAAATAAGAACTCATAGATGACTTACTATGAGACCAGTAAGTCAGATGTGAATATTAAGAAATATAATTTGTACCAAGATCATCCACTGTACAAATTAATCTGATTGCCAAATGCATGTTATCATGTTCCATGGTATCTACAATATATGCAGTTTAATATTGTGAATCCATCACCAATTTCTTAATATTATAATATTATTCCTGTTGCCATTTGAAGGGACTCCAATGAAAACAAAGGTATCGGGAGGTGATGTTCTGGGAAGCGGGTGGGGCTTTTTTATGCATTTTGTACATTTTCACACATTTGGAGAGTTTTCCATGCAGTTTCAGATGAAGATTAACTGAAAATCTTGCTGAATAATTTTTAAAACTGGGGGCGGTTGGGAGGCTTTAGAGAACTGGCAGGGGTCTTCAATGGCCACAAAAATGGATCCAGGGGCCACATGCAGTCAGCAGGCTCCGCTTTCCCCACCCCTATTTTTGGGTGTGTTGGGACGATGAGAAGCAGAAGTCTGTTTTCTTCTCTGTGATGAGTTCTGCAGTACAAAAGGTACGTGGCCATTGTAGCCAAAGGGTTTGGATCATTCAAAGTTTATGCAGTTTGGAAGCATAAGAGCATAATCCAACCCTTCCAGGCACAAAGGCTACATATCTTCTGTATTATAAAGACTGTACTTTGGAAGAAGCCAATGTTTTGTTGTAATGATTTACATGTGCTTCTTTAGGAAACATGAATAATTCAGCTTGCACAGCCATAGCCATTTTAAGGCAAAATAAAATACTCACAAATATTGTACTACACAACTGCCATCACATCTTGTAGTAATAGCTACAACTAAAGCTATATCACTCAAGGTTTTGTAAATGTACCACACAATTCCCCAGGACACACAGTAGATTAGCAGCAAGTATGGCATTTAAAAAACATTTTCATTAGCAATAAATTCAAAAACTATTCCACAAACTGACAGTGTAGTTTATTCTCCCACTACTTTAGCACAGAGAAGAGGGGAAGTAAAGATAAGAAAATGGTGGTGGTAAGAGATATTGGATTTGTTCCACTTTCTTTTAATCATTATGCATTGATCAGCTAAACTGCAGCAACAAAAGTAGGCTCAACTACAATCTCCTGCGGAGATTTATAAAGCTGTCAGTCTTGGATGCTCTAGATATAAACGCCTGGTTGAAAAATAGACTAAACAGCAAACATTTGAAAAATATTCAGTAGTTAATAACTGAAGAAGTAACTCACTATCTCTGTAAGCAGCTGCAGAAAGTGTTAAGTATTAAGAGTCCAATTACCAATGACTCAGTGTTTGGTTGTTATTACATGTTCAGCAGAATCTGTATGCATCACGCACAAAACAGAGTTGGAAGTGAGTATGACAAACTTCAGTTTTACTGGCAACAGTTTAGGTCACACTCCAGCAAGAAACTATAAGACTGTTTCATGAAGCAGTTTTCACAGGCATTGCAAGCCACTCCCCGTTTCAACCTATCCAATCCTTATTTTCCTTAATATTTCTTCACTGTTCTTTTGCCACTTAGGTTATAATGAGCATGAAGTACTTACATAGCACCAAATGGTATGCTACAAAACATAGCTACCTTGATGACATCAAAAACAGTAAAGGCAACAACTTGCTCAGTGCTCTGGAACATCAGGCACATGAAAGTAGAAGGCAGTTTTTAACTGTAGTGAAGAAATACAACTGCACTTCCATCATACATACTAAAAGATCCACCAACTTGAGCCACAGTGTCAAGGCTTGTTCAGTGAGAATTGTTAGGGTTTGTAGGGAAAAAAGCAGACCAAAAAGAGCTGCATCTGTAGATCAAAAAGAGCTTCCCATGCTTTTTCTTTCATCACTAATAATAATAATAATAAAATTTATTTTTATCCCGCCTCTTCCAGTGGATCGAGGCAGCATTACAAAAATATATAAATACATTAAAACATTAAAATGTACCCCATCCTCCCCACCCACCAACCCTTCTATCCCCCAAAACACATTAATTATTAAAAACAAATTAAAACAAAATTAGAACAAAGAGACAAATGATGGGAGGCGGTGGAACACTAATCTGGGAAGGTCTGTCGGAAGAGGACAGTCTTGACTGCTTTTTTAAAGCAGCCAAGACTGGTTATGTGCTGGGTCTCCTCTGGCAGGCCATTCCATAACTTAGGAGCGACAGAAGAAAAGGTCCTCTGGGTATCCTTGTAGTTTTTCCCGAACAGAAGCTGTGCAACTGTGGAATTTGATGAGAAATATCTAAATATCCAGTACTCTAATCCATATTCCAGGCATTGGGCAATTAGAAATTATCAAATCAGCAGAAACAGTCAAATATTTCTGGCCAGCTATACTCCTGTCTCTCTTGATGTTAACAACCGTGACATAGTGGTCAAAAGGACATAGCTTTGAATAGTCCCATCCAGTTTAAACTATCTGTACTGAGCGGCTGTACAACTTCTGTTCAAGCCACTTTGCCTTTGAACATCCTTGAACTGCACTCTTTAAAAAAAGGGTCCTCCTTTTCAATAGTCAAACCGCAAGAAGGAGTTATATACTACTTACACGACATAAAGAGCAACTTCCCACGTCCTTTCTAGTCTGCCTGCATGCATTCCAAACTCAAAGACTAATAGATAGTCCTTGCTCTATCAGACCAAAGGTCCATCTAGTCCCACATCCTGTTTTTAGGACAACCTGAAATGCAGGACATGAACAGTGTTTCCAAGTGTTATTATCCAGTAATCCTGATAACTGCCTTCAAATGACACCAGCATGATTACCTGCTTTTTATAGATGGGGGTATGGGAAACCAGAAGTGGGGGAAACCGAAAGATACTCCCTATCATTAACTCTCATAAAGCAAATTGGGGGACTCAAGTTGAAAAGAACCACTTGCCAAAAAGCCAGCTCAGGAGTTAACAGGCTGAAACAAGAGCTATTGCACCACATCGGTTTTCAAAATGAAGTCTCCAAAGCTTCACTATTGTCACTTGGCCAGATTTTTTTTTAAATTAAAAAAAAAAACCCACTACCTCTGGATTAGTAGACTTCATGACCCCCCTACTGCAAATCCTCCCATCCCAAATCCTATTGTAAAGCAATGAACTACACAAGTCCATCCGCTGAATAAAAGAAGTTGGGTCCTTTAACCCAAAATAATGCCAGTTTTTGTAACCACCACAATGCAATTCCTAAACCCACAATGGGAAACTTTGTGGATATAACTGAAAACAAACATAAAGGAGGAGGAGAGCCCACAAAAAGGACCTCTCTTCACTTCCTGCTGAGGACTCCCCCTCCCCCCCCCAAAAAAGCATACATATAAAATAAAGGTGAAAAAGCAGACATTACAGAGCAGGAGAAGGAAAGCAAAGGGCTCCACCCCACCCGAATGGATCAGTCGTGCAGTTCCGCTACCTATACGGCTCCCTTTCCCTCAGCGCCTCCTTCCACCCGCCAAGGGGCAGCCTGGTTTTCAGCCCACGGACCGCATTCCTTGGCGGAGGAGGGAAAAAAGCAGCAGCAGAGAGAGAGAGCCGGGAGCAAACCTCTTCTCTCCGGCCGTTTCCACACTAGCTTGTTATAGCGCGATGATTCCACTTTCAACCTCCTCTGGAATCCTGGGGTTTGCAGTTTCGGGAGGGGCCGGCCGGCCCCTCCCGAAACTGCAAACCCCAGGATTCCAGAGGAGGTTGAAAGTGGAATCATCGCGCTATAACAAGCTAGTGCGGAAATGGCCTCCTCCTTTAACTGGCAACGGTATCCCGCCGCCGCCGCCTCTTCCCCGAAAGGCAGCACTCCCAACCCTCTCTTTCTTTCCTTCTCCTCCAGCCTCTCCCTTTTCCTGGCAAAGAGAGTGAAAGAGGAACAGCGTTCCCCTCAGAAACTGTGGCCGGCCGGCTGGCCTGTCTCGGTGTTTTACCTGAGGCTGACGAGCGAGGGAATCTTCCACCTCAGAACCGTCCCCCCCCGGTCTGCTTTAAGCGCCGCCGCCGCCGCTCGCCGTGTGTGGGTCGGCTGCCAACAGCCACCCGCGCGCGCTCCCGCCCGCTCGTCCTCAGTCTCGCGCTCACCGCCCAGAGACACAAGCGCGGCCCCGCGAGTAGACGTATCACCGAGACCGCGCAGCCTCCCTCCTCGACTCTTCCTTCCTCCACCAGCACTACCATCCCGTCTTTTTTTTTTTTTGAAACAGCCAGCGGTGCGCGCGCAACCTTTCTTAGTCACACGCGAACTCCGCGCCTCAGAATCCGCCGCGCTTCTCTTTTTTTTTGCTCTTTTTGCCCCGCCCTTTCCCCCCCTCTCCCCGCATGCACGCCCACGCGCTATTCAGCCGCGTGCCTGGCTTAACCCCACCCACTTCCAAAACCCGCCTAGTGAAAGGAGGACTGGCCCGCTTCGGTTGCAGTCACATGATGCGTCCTGGCCAATTGGAAGTAGAAGAAGCGTATATGGGTTGAAGCAGAGGACGGCATAGTGGAAGAGGGAGGTTTTTTTTTGGTGGGGGAGGGGCCGGGCGGTTGGCGGAACAGTATTTAATTTCTCCTTAGTTCGTATGGGGGAGGGTGGTGCTAAAGTTGTACCCCGCCCAAAGCCTGGGAAGAGGCGGGTAACAAATAAAAAATTATTATTTCATAAAGTGAGCAGGCGTGAAGCAGAATTTTCTGTGTGGGTTATGACTCTCCAGTACTGTTATTATATTTTACATTTTTTGAAAACTACTGTGGTGGCCGCCATGCTTCGTTCTGAACTCCTCAGTTATCCCAGTTTTTTTTACAAAGCAAAGGCTGCTAGAATGGATGTAATGCAAAAGAGGACAGGACACCTGTCCAGTCAGTAATTGTGTCGAAGAAGGAACTTCTTCAGGTGTTTCTTCCAGGACAAATTACACATCTGCTGAAATTTCCTTTTCTAAACTGTTATTAAAGTTACAAGAGCCCAGTATTGTGCTCTCAATTATTGTCGTGTGCTTTCTAAAGGCCATTTCTGCACTACACTGTTATAGTGCTGTTATTCCACTTTCAACACCCTGTGGAGTTCTGGGGTTTGTAGTTTACTGAGACCAAAGATCTCTCTGACTGAGAATTCTAAATGTCCCCCCCAAACTACAAATCCCAGGATTCCATAGGACGTTGAAAGTGGAATAGTAGCACTATAACAGTGTAGTGCAGAAAGTGGCCTAAGTAATTTGGATCTGTGGTGACTCTAAGGTGAACCTATCACAGGGTTTTCTGGCGCTGTGTGATGCGCCCAAGGCCCTCCAGCAGGTTCCCATGGTTGATCAGGGGATCAAGTTCTGGGCCGTTTCCGCACTACAGTGTTAAAGCGCTGCTATTCCACTATTGACCTCCTATGGAATTCTGGGGTTTGTAGTTTAGGGAAGGGCACTTCGAATTCTCAGCCAAAGAGCTCTTTGGCCTCAGTAAACTACAAACCCCAGAATTCCACAGGATGTTGAAAGTGGAATAGCAGCAGTTTAACATTGTAGTGCGGAAATGGCCCTGGTCCCTAGGGCTGGAGTTTAATGCACAAACCGCTAGACCATGCTGGCTCTCCCACTCTAGATACAGGGGTTCTTCTGAGTTTGTACACCAAGTCATATCCAGAATATAATTTTTCAAGGGCAATACTATATCACATTGTGCATTGTCTGTGGGTAATTTTCCTGTCCAGAGTGGGTGTGAGGATCAAGCTTCAATTTATATGGAAATATAGAATGGTATTATGTATATATGTACCATCTACGAGTATGCTACATTTTTACATATTCCTTTGAAAATAAGTATAGCTGTAAAGCTGAACTTCTGTGGGTCATTGTACAATGGTCGTTTGTACGCACATACCAGCTTTCCTCCCGGTGTTCTAGGGTGATGAGAGAACTCAAGTGTTCCTCAGAGGCCACCTAGTCCAATGCTTACATCACATTTTACTGCACTTATTTTTAAGTTTTATTCTTACTCCAGAACAGTTGTAGGACTCAAACTGGAACTCAAAGTGGAAATAAAAAAATGAACCCTAGATACATATGCTACATTTTTGGTTTGCTTTCCCAATATACAACAAAGTAACTGAACTGTGAACAAAATGGTGTTTGAAATGGATGAATAAAACTAAAGGCCATGCAAAAAGAGGCTTAAATTGTTTACTGTCTGATTCACAGTCACACTGAAAACTTCCGCCTTCCCAAAGCTGCTCTTTCCTACTGGGAAGTTGCACTTATAGCATCTTTGAGCAAGACCTCCTTTCTTTTTTTTTCAATATCATTTTATTAAAGTTTCACAATTAAAACAACAATAGTATTATTGCTATTTCACATGAATTATTTCTTGGATCTTCCAAACTGATCTAGACTTCATTTCCAAAATCTGTTAACATTGCTATATCATTGTACTGCATTTTTCAGCCATTTTACACGTTAGTACATAGCATTTCCATTACCATATTCCTGCTTCATGATATCTGCCGTAATCATCACAATGAAATTTTTCCACATATTACCATGAATTATAGACTTCTATCACAGGTCACCCAGCAATCACCTACAATTTGCCATTCTTTCTGAATTTCATCATCTGATTTCCCTTTCAATCTTTGAGAGACTATGTCAGCATTTTTATTTTCAATAAAGGTTCCCCACCATTGTTCTATTGTAGGTATTTGCTGTGTTTTCCATACCTTAGCATATTCAATACGTGCTGTTGTTATCATATATAATAATATTCTCCAATATTTCTTTATATTCATACCGTCTACTAAATCTGTCATATTTAACAAATACATTTCAGGAGTCATAGGAAATTGTAGCTTCATTATTTCGCAAATCCTCTTATGTATCTCAGTCCAATATCTCTTGACCTTTGGGCATGTCCACCACATATGATATATCGTACCCACCTCTTTTAAACATTTCCAACAAAGCCCAGTACCTGAACTGTAAATCTTTTGTAATTTATCTGGTGTCAAATACCATCTATAAAACATTTTATAATAGTTCTCTTTTAAATTCTGGGCAACCGTAAATTTGTTTGTCTTTTTCCAACTCTGCTCCCAAGAGTCCAGTTGAATTGTATAACCCATATTCTGTGCCCAAGAGATCATTACTGTTTTAACCGTTTCTTCATACTTCTCCTGGTGCAATATTTCCTGAGTGATCTGAGCTAGTAAATGAGGAGGGTTTTCAAAAAGTCGTTTTATCACTCCAACCTTCTCCTTTATTTCAATTCCATATGTCTTTAAGTCCATCTGAAACCTTTCAGTTAACTGCCTGTAAGGAAACCAGTTTAAAACTGTTCCTTCTTGCTGAGCAAGACCTCCTTTCAGGATAATGTTGTGCCCCCCCCACCTTAACACATAATCTAACTTGTGATCAGGATTTTAAAGGTTTTCAATGCAATACCAAATTATGCTTTTAATTAAAGGGATCGTTTGGTCCTCCAAATCTTGAAAATGATCATGGCTAGAACCTGTCAGAATGTGGAACATTATTCCCTTTCAAAAAGACCGCTCATGTTAGTTATCTGCAGAATTTTTACTATAGAATATAGGCTAGTTGGCAGTTCTAGAAATCTGCACAAAAGGACCTTTTCACAGAATTGTTTTCAGTGCAAAAAGTATGAGATCAGTTGTGTGGAAATGCAGATTTGACTGCAAGAATCTGTGTAAGTTCAGATAACAAGAGCTCATTTGATGCACCTCCTTACTTGTACAAATCATATATTACATAGGTCACAACTGTGGGATGGGAGAATTAGAGTATAACTCCACAAATCTCAGAGCCAGCATGGCTCTGTCAAAAAAGGGAAATCTAATGTTTTTTTTTTAATTTATAATTTTATTATATACAAATAATTAAGAAATCTCATTATACAATTGATTCTTTCCAGTATAACTTTGCATATATACAATTTTACATAGACACTTAACTCGGTAATGCCTAGTCAATATATTTACAACTGTAATTAACCATATAACAAATCCGTTATAATGTTTACTATTTTTAACATTACCTTAACTTCCTTGCTACCACCAAGAGACATTTCATCGACTGTTTGTTCATTCCATAAACTCCCCAAATCTCAATATAATATATTATCTGTATTTCTATTTTCACAAAAGTAAATAGATAAACATTCTTGGCTTAACTATTTTTTTGTTCACTTATTTATAATATTTCACTTGATGTAACTCAAACATAATAGCTATCTTATATTATATATTTTACTATTCAAACAATATTTCCATCAAAACATATTTAAACCCAATATCCTTTTTGCATCATATAAGTTGCAACTAGCTTCCAATCCTGCTCGGCCCGTTTTATCTGTTTCCCCTTCAATTTAAAAGAAAGAAAATCCAGTTGTTTATAGTCAGCTACTTTTTGAAACCATAATTGAAGATCTGGAGTTTCATTTGATTTCCACATTCTCGCAAACACGGTCCTCGCTGCAGTGACTAAATACAGTAATATTCTCTTATTTTTGTTTTGGAAATTTCTCTCAAACACATTGATCATATTTAGGAGAAAAAATTCTGGTTCCATAGAAAAAGATACATTGTAAATTTCTTTTATAACATTATATATTTTTATCCAAAATCTACTTGTGATGGGACAGGTCCACCAGATGTGATAGAATGTACCGATGTTTTCTCTGCACTTCCAGCATTTGTTTTTGCCACTATGATACATCTTATTTATTTTCTCGGGGGTTAAGTACATTCTATACATCATTTTCAGATAATTCTCCTTTATCTCCTGTAAGCTGGTGAATTGCATAGTATTTTTCCATGATGTTTCCCAAACATCAAGGGAAATGTTTCGTTGAAAGTTTCGCGCCCACCTTATCATAACCATAACCTAAAATCTAATGTTTTAACACAACTGGACATTGCTGTTGGCTACATTCAAAGGGTTATGTATATGTGTGTCGTGTGTGCACACAACAAATTACGTGAATAATCATATCTCCCAGCACTCAAATCACACATAAACCAACTGCAGGTTGTACCAGATAAATACATCTCAGAAAATCTAGTTGAACAGCTGAGGGCAAGGTGTTTTTCTAGCCTCAAAGATAGCAATCAGCTCCAAACTGTAAAACAAAAATTACATCTTTAAGAAAAGATTCTCTGGCTCTGCAGTGGTACCAACTCCATGAGTTTCTATTCAACAGAATCTATTTAAAGCCGAAATTACTAAGAAGTTGCCAACTTTTCAATTGTCCCCTATAGCTGTCTCCTAACAGTAGCTTTAGCAGCAGAAATTAGAAGATGAACCCTTTTATTGCACAGAGATAAAACTTGTCACCAGTTAGTTGCCTCAGAGGAAGGAGCTATTAAAGGCAGAGAAGATACCACAGTTGGCAGTCCTATTTAATAAGAAGGTACAGTATGTTGAAGTAGCTTGGTAGCTCAATAAGTGGGAAAAGGAAAAAATTACCTCTGCATTAAGGAAATGATACCTTTCAGGTGAAACGACTGGTGCTATTAGGAAGTAACCTGCAATGACAGTGAAAGCATAACTGAAACTCGTGGTCCATATTTTGGAACGAAGCTTCATGAATGAAAAATGTGTTTGCAGTTTTAGAAGCTTTTTTGTATGTTAGCTTTCAAAGAGATTCAAAAGCTTTTGAAAATATTTTTGTATGTTATCAGTGAGAAACCTGAGCAGCTGCTATTTCATGGCTTTATGACTCTTTATCAGGGTTTTTCAAGCAGGGTTCCTTGGAATCTTAAGATTCTACAAGAGGTTGCTAGCGGCTCCACAAGGGATTGTGGTTGAAAAACAATGTTTTTTTCCAATTGTGGTTATAATATTTTTTTTATGCAGGATTTCCTTGCAACCTGGAAATTATTGCAAGGGTTCGTCCAGGATATAGGCTGGTCTATATGTTCTTAGCATTTAAGCACAGTCCCAATAATAGTGACTTAAGATGGTGAGTGCCAATAGGACTGAAACCAAAACAGAATCACTGAGAAAGAAGACTACCCAGAACTTAGGGAAGTTATTTTTTTTTTTATCTATGACCCAGAATTGCCCAGGCAGCAGCACCTTTGCCTCATCCCAATCCAGAATAGTCCAGTGGGGATTTGGCATATATAATAGTTATGAATGTTAAGAATCAGTGATCGTAGGGACAGGGATGGAGTATCCTGATGGACATCATGACTGAGGGGAAGATAGCCTTCTCTGTGTCTTCTCCCAGATTCTGCAAGACCTTTCCTAAGGAGACTAGGCTGGTTCCTTCTTTGTTTCCCTTTGACTTCCTTTGGCCCTCTGTATTCAAGCAGACTTTGGGGAAATAATTGTTTCACAAGAAAGGGGCTTTTTTTGTGAGCTGTTCTACTTTTATTCTTTGCTTTTAAATCAATGTTTTAAGTGATTTTGTGATAAGTTACTACTCTTTTAATCACAACTTATCCAATTTTCCTTGTAACTATCACTGTTTTGTAAGCCACTTTGCATCTCAGGCTTGGGAAGAAGGTGGAGTATAAATAAAGAGGAAGGATGGATAGATAGATAGATAGATAGATAGATAGATAGTACAATAGAACGCAAAGGTTCTAGGCTTCTTCTGCAGTCAATAGCACATGTTAATGCACAACAAGAAGTGAGTTAAGCACAAAGATCAGATTCTTTGAGCATATGAAAATCACATCAGTGGTAATTTAGCACAGGGAAGACTCCAGTGAATAATGCAGCTAGACATTCCTGATATGCACAGATTGAGATCTATCACAGTCCTTAAATTATAATAATGTCAAAGAAACCACAGTGCTTTTAATATGCCTGCCTGCCAGAATAGACAGAGGAACACTCTGATGGTGATAATACAGACACAGTGAAGGTGACTCTACACAATCTGATATGCAACTTGGGCCTCCATTGCAGATTAAATTCATACAGCTATGCTGTGCTTACAAGATGAGAGTGGAGACAGTGGTTTAAAGGAAAGCATGTTCCATACTGCACAAATATTGTTTATCACTACTTCTATCTTAATCAGTTACAGCTGATGGAAACTTGTCAGGGGGAATTGAAATTATCTTTTCATTAGAAGCCTAACTGCCAGCAGCTAATTATGCCAATGGTAAATCAGTAGTACACCACTGTGTGTAATGGTCTCACTCAAGCTTTCAATTAAATCTGCCCATTAATGACGCACTTTAGTGCCTCTAGGCTTACAACACATCTTGGGAGTGCTCTGCTTTGTTATATCAAATTTCAACACGTATTATTTTTGGCTGTTTTTGTCCTGCATTTGGATAGGTGGAAACCCTTGGTTTGAGATGGGGGAGATGCCTTCCTCCTGCTCAGATAATGAGCTGCCAGTGATTAGGTTATGATTCAGAGTTAGGAAAAGCAGCCCTTTAAGGCTTTGGCCCTATACACACTTAGTAAGGCTACATTAAGTTTCTGAGTAAATATGCATGCGATTGCACCCAAAGGCTGTCTTCTATCTACCCAGAGGATACAGTGAAACTCTTGAGTAAATATGGGCAGCATTATGTTGAGGTGTTTGTACTGGGGGAGTATTAGAGGGCCTGCATAACAGCGCCAACAGAGAAGATCCACATGTATCAAGAAGGGCAAGTCCAGAAGTCAATCAAAGGGAACAAGCAAGTTCCTGGGAAAAGTATTTTCTGCATAGTGAAAATGTCAGTGTTGTACCAGGTGTACCAGGCAAAAGGATAAGTCAGGGATGGGCAACTTGTGGCCTTCTAGGTGTTGTTAAACTGCAGGTCCCATCAGATTAGCAAATAGTGAGGGATGATGAGAACAGCATTTGGAGAGCCACAAATAATACTTAGGAATGGTGGTCGGTAAATTTCCTGCAATGACGTATGTAATTACATACAGGGTAGGTTCCTGCAATGATGTGTTAGAAAGACGTAATGCTGTCCTGTAAGAGCCAGTGTGGTGTCCTGGTTTGAGTGCTGGATTCCAGAAGACCAGGGTTCGAATCCACACTTGACCATGAAAACCCACTGGGTGACCTTGGGCAAGTTATACTCTCTCAGCTTCAGGGGAATGCAATAGCAAACTGCCCCCTCCCTGAACAAATCTTGCCAGGAAAACCCATGATCAATTCACCTTAGGGTTGCCATGAATCAGAAATGACTGGAAAACACACAACAACAACTGTACAACTGCTAATGCCTTGTTTGCCAGGCTATCACCATTAAACAAGGGTGGAGAAACGTGGCCCTGCAGATGTTGGACTATAGTTCCCATTAGCCCTAGCTAGCATAGCCAGTGGTGAAGAATATTGGGAGATGCAGACTAGCAACATCTGGAGGGTTATGTGATCACCACTTATCATTTGATGCTATGGGAATACATATGAAAAAGACTGGACACAGTCAAGATGTTACCATATCAAAATGATTGTGTGGTCTTTTGCACTTTCAGATCCAGGGGCAGCGGATAATCAGTTAAGCTACATTTAGGCCCTTTTCATATGTGGAGGGAGAAACAGGGTAAAACGCATGGAAACAGAGCTTACCAGCAACCGGGTAAGTCCGTCGCCACGCGGAGCAGTGCGAGTTTGCTGCTCCACACTCTTTGGTGACCTACGGCATCCAAAATGGCAGCTTATAGCTGGTGGAGAAGCCAACCAGAGAAGCTCGCCAGCCAGAAGCCCGCCCCCAGCAGATCTGCAGGCACGCACTTGTGCGCGCCTACAAATCTACACCAGGCGCTGCGACGGGGCTGCACACTCCGTGCTTTTTAAAAACCTCCTCAAAAGTGGTTTTTAAAAAACACGCGGCACCACCACTTCTGGTCGCTCCTGCGCGGATTGGGGTGTGGAACTACGCTAAAGTAGTCCGCCCCAATCCACTCCATGGTGTAGACGACTTCCGTCAGAGGTCGCTTTACACCATGTTATTACCCCCGTGTGGAAAGGGCCATAGAATCCAAGCTGGGATTTGGGTTGGTCAGTGAGTGACTTTTGTTCAGTTTTGCCTTGCATTCTCTCTGCTTACATGTCATTCTAATGTGCTAACATTTTCTGACAAGCAAACCAGCATTCATTTTCTGGTAAAAAATGAATGAAAAGGTCAGTTATGCCCAAAAGTAAAATAACATGCAGAAAACTGGATAGGTTAGGAATGTAGGCTCACGTGATTTTACATACCCTCCAACTGTCCTGACTTAGCAGGGACAATCCCCATTTATTCTCTTGTCTTTTTTTTTCAGCTGCTTTTAACATGTTCCAGTTTCTCTCTCCAACTCACACTTTCCCTATTTGTCCTAGCTGTCTTCAGCTGGTGCAAACTGAATTCAACTGTGCAAAAGTAGCTTACATTCAACTCGGCAGGAGGGAGAGGAAAGAAGTAGGAAAAATCTTGCCCTTTCCAGCAGGCTCAGACAAAAGCAAACTGCTGCAACCACTCCTAGCATGTGTGTTCTTACTTGTTAATAATGCTTGCTCTCTTGTCCAACTCTGATGTTGCTTTTCCACATCTGCCCCAATTTTCAGGCGTGACACTTTGAAGAGTATGCTTCTACTGTTTTGATCCTGACCAATGCCAGCTAAGAATTTTGAGCATGAAAAATTAGGAACCTGTCAGAATCCAGAATTTTCTGTCTAGAACTTGTAGAATGTTTGTAGATTTTGGTTAAGGGGAAGTGAAAGGAAGCTAATGAGGGTTGCTGTTTTTTTAAAGGTCCTGGTTTAGGAATCTGAATACAGTACTGGGATAGGTGGCAACCCTTGATTTGAATAGTAAAAAAATTATGCAGGATGAAGCTTTTCTTTGAATGCAGGTAAGTGCGGGGAAACCTCACTTACTAAATTCTCTGAATGATATCCTTTCTGCTAATGGAAAGGCTTTTGTCAGTGGAAGGCAGGATACTCCTATTGTCCGTTGCGCACCCCTGAAATCTGCTCCAGTACATTGAGAGACCTCAAGGAACAGATTTTAGGGAGAGAGGGGTTTCAGAAGAGAAGAGGGCAAGGTCCTCTTGGGTAAGTGCAAGTTGGGTCTGTCAAGGAATGGTCCACATTTGAAGTCTCCCATTTAGTGTGAAAACGGTGAACTTAGATCATAGGAAGGAAAGTACCATTTGGTTGTATAGTTCTCCCTCCACATTCTCAGGTTTGACCTTTGCACATCTGATTATTCATGAGGCGTGCACATGCTTCCTCCCACCTCCCTCCTCTTCCTGTTCCCTTGCCTTTTGCCCAGGCCTGTGTGCCTTCCTTCTCTGCACTCAAACAAAAGGCAAGGGAATGTGGCACACATGCCTTCCTCCCCCTTCCCTTGCCTTTTGCCCAGGTGCACCTGCCTTCCTTCTCTGCACTTGGCCAAAAGGCAAGGGAATGGGAGGAAAGCATGTACACCCCCTACATTGCTTTGTCTTTTGCTCGGATGCAAAGAATGCACACCAGGGCAAAAGGGAAGGGGAGGAGAGAGTTATTTGCGGTTTTTCCACTTTCATGAGGGTTCTGTGCCCCCAAACCCTTACAAAGGGAAGGAGCCACTGTATTTTGAACACTAAGCAATTTGCTGAAAAGTGGTGCTAGGTAGATTTCTTCTAGACCTGGTCCCAGTACAGTCAAAATGGGAAATGATAATTTCATGTTATGTGCAAGAGACTAGAGAGGATTAAGAGATATATGCTCCACTGTGAGATTGGAGAAAATAAGGGGGGCTCCCCCACTCAATGCTGACTTCTGCTTTGAATAGGAGCTAGGGATTTTCCCCAAATCCTCTTAATTCTGAGGTGCCACCACCCACTGCTCAACCTTATTTTACAGCAACGCAGTGGAATATTGCCCGGGTATAACAATCTCTATGGTTAAGGTCCTTTCCCTTCTCTCACCTTCCCCTTTCTGGGTGAGAGGAATCCTAGCTACGCATGTTGCCAAGGGATGCGTGGGAATGGAGAGGAAACAGAGGTTTTACAGAAAAGTATTTATTCTAAAGCGTGCAAGATAGACAAGAAAATAATATTCATGAAAAGGCTCCCACACTTTCAGGTATGCTTAATAGTTACAAGTAGTTATAAGAACAGATAGATTCTCAAGATCAGTCAAACTTCCCAAAATAACAAAAAGACCTAACGCAGCTAACTGGATACATCCTAAGCTACTCACAACACTTGGTCATTTTCTGAGATGCTATGCAGGGGAGGGCCAAGAAATGGCCTATCCTGTCTCTACCGGCACCCAGGCCCCTTGTTGATTTTTTTTTATGTCTCCTTTGTTCTTTCTCCCTCTACCTCGTGGTGTCTCAAGGATTTTATAACTCCTCCATCAGAGCATCTTGAAGATTCCCACCTTTCTCCCCCTGATTGGTCAAATATCTCTTGTGACCTGTGATGCTAACCCCAATAAAATGTAATCTAACCCTAACTGTTCATTAACCCTTTATATGTCTGAAGGGAGAACTATCTCCCTTCAGCACTGAAGCCTGGATAATGGGAAACCCCATTATCACATCCACCTACACTGTTTGCCACAGAAACTAGAATAATTCACTTTTGTTTTTCAGTTAACCACAGTTCTTTGTGATTCATGTGATACTTGAATTTGGTTAACTGAAAATTGCTAGAACAAGACCAGATCAAATACTGGGATCCATTCATATTAGACAGTTATAGCACTATATTCCACTTGAAGTGCCATGGGATCATCCCATGGAATCCTGAAGTTTGTAGTTTGCTCAGAAGCACCAGGTGAGCTCTATGGCTGATTGTTCTAAATGCCCCTCCCTAAAATGTCACTCTTGTGATTCCATGGGATGTTGCCGTGGCACTCAAAGTGGATTCAAACTGGAATATATATGTAGTGTAAGAGGGCCCTATCATGCCTTGAATAACTTACAGTCCACAAACTCCAGTCTGAGGTAGACAGTAGTGTTTATTTGTAGCACAGCAGGCACACTTGTTCCAAAGTTGCTGAGACTAAAGCAAACATGGAGCTGTCAGGTTTTATATCTATATATAGAAATTTTAAGTTTGGAGAGGATCATAAATTTAATATCACCCCATATCGTTAGACATTTCCCAGATCTGCAGTTGTTTACCCTCCTTTCATCCTTGGGGCAGGAAAATATTTCCCACCCCTTATCTTAAGACACATAAAACACCTCTTGATACTTCTGTTTTTACCTGCTCTGATCTTCTCACTGGATACATTGTAGCAATGGGCAATAAAGCAATTAAGCATTTTATATATAGGAGTACAAAGCAAGTTTCAAATAGATACATTGTTGTCATCATCAATTAATACTTGATATTTTATAGCATTCTAGCTAATCTACACTGACTACCATACACTATTTCAGTATACATCCAGCAGAACCACTTATGGCAGAGGCTACATATCCTGGCAGGCCCTTGGTTTCAGATTTAGCATTGTTTTCAAAACAGTTGTAAAAAAGTCAAAGCAAATGTTTTAAATCCACTCCTCTGGCATCTGAAGGGAGTGGGGAAGATCAAATGAACCCAAAACACATGCAGGCTTATTCACAAGCCTGACCCATGGTATTTTGTTGCCTGAGTTGTTTTGTTGTTATTTGCTGTCAAATTGACTTCCACTTATGGTAACCCTATGAATTAGAGACCTCTGAGAGCCTTGATCATCAACCTCCCTGCTCAGGTCTTGCAAACTCAGGGCCATGGCTTCTTTGATTGAATCAATCCCCATATATGTGGTCTTCCTCTTTTCCTACTGCCTTCCACTTTACCAAGCATTATTGTCTTTCCCAATGAGTCAAGTCATCTCATGATATGTCCATAGTGAAACAGCTTTGGTTTAGTCACCTTCACTTTTAGAGAGAGTTCATACTTGATTTGCTCTAAGACCCATTCAATTGTCTTTTTGACAGTCTATGGTATCTGTAGAACTCTCCTCCACTACCACAGTCCATACACATTTATTGTCTTCCTGTCAGCTTTCCTCACTGTTCAGCTTTCATAACCATAGACAGAAATCAGAAATGCTATGGCCTGGACGATTTTGACTTTTGTATTTGATCATACGTCTTTATGCTTGAAGATTTGATCTAGTTCCTTCACAGTTGCCTATCTAAGTCTTCGTCTTGTTCTGATTTCTTGCCTGCAGTCTTCATTTTGGACAATGACTGAACTCAAGTATAGGAAATGTTTAACAATTTCAATGTCTTTATTACCTATTTTAAAGTTATGTAAAGCATCTCTGGGAGCCAACATGGTATAGTAGTCTGAGTGTTGGACTACAACTCTGAAACAGCGTTCAAATCCTCACCCAACCAAGGAAGCAGACTGGGTGACCTTGGGCAAGGCACACTCTCTCAGCCTCAGAGGAAGGCAAAGGCAACCCTTTATGAACAAATCTTGCTAAGAAAACCCCATGATAGGGTCACCATAAGTTAAAAAAGACATGAAGACACACAGCAACAGCAAATCATCTATGGTCATTATTTTTAACTTCTTAATATTCAACTATTGCTCTCAAATGCAAAGTAACAAATGATTGCCCTCTTATTAATCTCCCTAAATCAAGGTGCACAGTATCCAAAATCAGCCCATTTATTTTGGCATGTGAGGCACAAAAGCCTTCAAGAATCTCTCCCTATCTTTAGGAGAAAAGAAAAATTCATTAACAACTTAGTAACAAATTAAATAAATCATAATTTGCTCCCTTTTCATAAAACCAAAAATCTGTTCCCAGAAGTGGCTTCCGCTGTCTCCTTAATGGGAGGGCTGGCCCTACTCTTCATGTAGCAAGAAATCATGGTTTCTAAACCAGCTTGCTGAAAACCCACCTAGTACTATTTAAAGAGCATGTTCCTATTCTCAACTCCTACACAGAAGCTAAAGGTAAAGGAGAGAGATGTGGGGGTTGCACCTGTCCACAGTACAACAATATTGGTTCCCCTCTTAAATACCTGTTTTCTATAGAGTGGAGGCATTTCATTTAGCATTCTTTTATCTTGCAGACTTTTATTTCAATAGGGCAAACAGGGAGAATGGAAATTTTAAATGCTGTATGCTTCTTGCATTAAAATAAAAGCCTCCCATCTGATTACAGAGCAAAGATGTCTGTCATTCCCTTCTCTTGCTCCTCCTGTACATTCCCATGGCCTTTTAGGAAATTCATATTTCCTGATTGCTTTTAAAAGTGTGAGACACATAGGTAGATGTTGATTGCTGTAATCATGTCTTATATGTGTCAGATTCAGTGGCTGGGATTTACTTTTCTGAAGCTGCCAAGCAGGCTGCTCTATCCCCCCGCCTCACTTTTATTAGCAGGTGGGAGGATAGTCTTTTCTTTTCTTCTTTGCATCAACAGCAATCTACTGAATCTTTCTATTCAAATTTTATAACTACTTTCCTACAAACCCCCTGGAGACCTACCATTTATCACAATGGGAACTTTAAGTTCCAAAGACAGTAGTTTAAAAAAAAAATTAGTGTTATTTTATTAGCCTATATTTCAACCATCCAGTTATTCTACAGTAGCCAATATGGGCCCTAATGACCAATTGTCATAATTAACTAAGTGGCACATGTGGATGGTGTTCAGAACACAAAGATGGACAGTGGTAGTTTCCTATGCGAATATGCAGGGCAGGCCCTACCACTGGGGAACTAGGCTTCTATTTGTTGCCATTTGCTGAAGAAAACACACCTTTGTTCCAGCTCACCTGTAAATAGTCCACTGGTGAATGGGATTGGGAATGTGAAAGACAGTTGAACATGGTACTGGCCTTTTTTCACAAACCCATGCAGAAATGTCCTGAACAGCCTCTATGGTACAGGACAGGGGGAGGGATTCAAAATATGAAAACAGTTCCCATCAGACCTTGCATTTGGAGAGGGATAGGGCTAATGGGAACTGCAAGTCAATGGCACCTGGAGCAAATTGCCTACCTTTGTTCTACATAATGGAGAATGATAAGAACATGTCTGCATTGTACAATATGGTGATCAGACATGCTTCATCAGTTCATGCAACTTCACATAAACTGGCTCTGCTAATTGGCTTGTCCTAAAGCATACTTGTATGACAGCTATCCCAGAGCATACAATGTTTATAGAGACAGTCTTCAGAGATGTCTGGCTTATTATTCCATTAAAAACAATAAAAAGGACTTTTTTAGATATGTCCGCAGCAAAAAGAAAACAAGGAAATGATAGGATCACTGCTTGGAGAAAATGGCCAATTAATAACAGAGGGAAGAGAGAAGGTAGAACCACTCAACACCTTCTTTGCCTCAGTTTTCTCCCAAAAGGATAGAAGTACTCAACCTGGGGGACTGGGAACAGGTGAGGAAGGGGGGCAAATGCAGCACAGAATAAGTAGAGAAGTAGTACAGGAATATTTGGCTAAACTAGATGAATTCAAGTCTCCAGGGCCAGATGAATTACATCCAAGGATATTAAACAAACTGGCAGAAGTCATTTCTGAACCACTTGCAATAATCTTTGAGAACTCTTGGAGAACAGGAGAAGTCCCATCTTCAAGAAGGGGAAAAAAGAGGACCCAAATAATTTTCACCAGGTCAGCCTGACATCAATACCAGGAAAGATCCTAGAGCAGATCATTAACAGTCAGTTTGTAATTATTTAGAAAGCAATGCCATAATCACTAAAAGTCAACATGAATTTCTCAGAAATAAGTCATGCCAGACTAATCTTATGTCCTTTTATGATAGGTGTACAAGCTTGATAGATGAAGGGAATGCTGTAGACATAGCATATCTTGACTTCAGTAAGGCCTTTGACAAAGTTCCACATGAGATTCTTGCAAAGAAGCTAATAAAATGCAGGCTGGACTGGGCTACTGTTAGGTGGATTTGTAATTGGTTGACCAACAGAACTCAAAGGGTGCTCACCAATGGCTGCTTTCCATCCTGGAGAGAAGTGACTAGTGGGGTGCCACAGGGTTGTGCTCTGGGCCCTGTGCTATTCAACATCTTCATCAATGACTTGGATGAAGGAGTGGAGGGCATGCTGATCAAATCTGCAGATGATACCAAATTGGGAGGGGTTGCTAATACATCAGAGGACAGGATCAAATTTAAAATGACCTTGATAGATTGGAGAGCTGGGCCAAAGCTAACAAAATGAATTCCAACAGTGAGAAATGTAAGATCCTGCACTTAGGCAGAAAAAATGGAATGCACAAATATAGGATGGGGGACGTGTGGCTAGATAGCAGTACATGTGAAAGGGATCTAGGACTCTTGGTAGATCACAAGCTGAACATAAGTCAGCAGTTGATGCGGCAGCCAAGAAAGCCAACGCAATTCTTGATTGCATCAATAGGAGTATGGTGTCTAGATTGAGGGAGGTAATGGTACCATTCTATTCTGCATTGGTTAGGCCTAATTTGGAATACTGTATCCAGTTCTGGGCACCTCAATTCAAGAAGGATATCGACAAGCTGGAACATGTCCAGAGGAGGGTAACCAAAATGGTGAAGGGTCTGGAAGCCATGCTGTAAGAGGAGCAGCTTAGAGAGCTGGGTATGTTTAGTCTGCAGAAGAGAAGGTTAAGAGGGGTCATGATAGCCATGTTTAAATATTTGAAGGGATGTCATGTCAAGAAGCGAGCGAACTTGTTTTCTGCTGCTCCAGAGACTAGGACAAGAAGCAATGGATTCAAGCTGCAGGAAAGGAGATTCCATTTGAACCTCCGGAAGAACTTCCTGATGGTCAGAGCTGTCCAGCAGTGGAATATGCTGCCTCGGAGTGTGGTAGAGTCTCCTTCTTTGGAGACTTTTATGCAGAGGCTGGATGGCCATCTGTTGGGAATGCTTTGATGAGTGTTCCTGCATAGTAGGGGGTTTGGGACTCGAAGACCCCTGAGGTCTCTTCCAACTCTATGATTCTATGATTATTATGGAAAATTCTCATTCAGATTGATTTTTTTATTTTTCAGGGAAAAAAGTACTGATTACTTGTAAAGTGTGAGAGTTAAGTACAATACTGTGACTGTTCCAGATCACAACTTCTCATCATATGGAAGATAAGAGCCATTTCTGGATGACGGGTCATGTCAATGGCAAGCAACATGTGGTACATTCTATGGTAAGCAACATTCTGTGGTAAGCAACATGTGAACTCTTTCCTTTTTCTAGATAAGTCTCAGCCCAGGGCAGTTTGCTGCCTGAGGAGCAGCAGCAATTGGTACATACACCCTACAAGTCAAGGTACATAATATCACCTTATTTTGAAGTAGAAAATCCCACAAGTGCATTTCCCTCTCTTGTAGAACCCTTTCGCACTACACAATTATAGCGCAGTGATTTCACTTTTAGCTATCATGGCAGCCTCCATTGGAATTCTGGGATCTGCAGTCCAGCAGGCTTCTAACAAAGGGCTATAAATACTGTAATGTTTTATACTGCGTAACTTCAAAAATCTTTTTAGACTGTATGTTGTTAATATGGATAATAGTTTAATTTGGTTTTAATGCTGATTTTTATATGTTTTTAAATGTAATCTCTTTTTGTGTGTGTGTAAACCACCTTGAGTTCCAGTCTAAGAAAAAAGCAGTACATGAGAAAATATAATTATTCTTATTATTTAGTGAATATATTCTCATCCAGAGAACACCTCTAGTGCTTCTGACCAAATTACAAACCCCAGTATTCCTTAGGGTGTTGCCATGGAAGCTAAAGTGGAATCATAGTACCATAATTGTGTAGTGTAAAATGGTCCTAAAATACAATAAAAATAAAAAATAAATAAACAAATTTGTATAAACAAATATACAAATTAAATACTTAGCAATTTCCTGCCCTTTCATGATACCTAGTGTCTGCTCCATGAAACAACTGCCTCATGCTGTTTTCATCTTTTGATGCCCTCCATTTCCAATCCTTCTGAAAACAAGTCAAAGATGTCTCACTTGAGTATGTGGGCACTGGTCTGTTGTATGCACATGCTTAGTGGTTGGGTAATGAAACAAAAGGAAGGATGTGCATTCTGAAAAAGGAAGAATAGCCTAAGAGGAAATGGGAAGGTAAGACTTGCTTCTTAATTTCTTTGCCCCAAATGCTTAACTGATCTCAACAGACTTCTGTTAAAAATAACCAACCAAACTAATGCAAACTGCTATGGAAGTTGAGAGTTATACCATCCCTGCTGGTATTTCAGAGGATTTAGATTCTTATACAGCATCTGCAGGAAATACAGAAGGCTCAGTTTCTGATGACAGAAATTTTAAGGGGAAAAAACTTTACTCTGCAAGATTTATTTTCTTTCCCCTTTTCTCCTAAATGCTAATAGGCAACCCAGCTTATGTCAGAATAAGACTATAAGAACATACTATCTAACACAGAACTTTCCAAACTTTTAATGTTGGTGACACACTTTTTAACATGCATCATTTCGTGACACAGTAATTTTACTAGCAAACCGGAGGTTAACCTATTCCCTTTTAAAAGATACAGACATATACCTAAATTGTAATAACAAAATGCAACACACTAACGTGTTGCAGCACACCATTTGGAAAGCCCTGATCTAACATTTTACTAATGAAAATTCAGCCATGTGGGCAGATGACATCAGAGTGTCGCTCAGATGGCAAAAGCTAGGAGATGCAACAGTTTGCTTTTACCCAAACCAACTGGGAAGGGCAAGACACCATGCTTCCTTTCCATACAGCACTGTTAATTGTGTGACAACTACCATTGCAATTGAACTTATTTGCCACTATTGAAGCTGAGGACAAAGGGGGAAAGTGAAAGGACGACAGCAAAGAAGGAACATCTTAAAGGCAGCTGAAAAGTGAGACAGCAGAGGATTATTGGAACTGTCCCCACCAAATCAGGACTGTTGGCGGGTATGAAAGAAGAGCCATGCTGGATGAGACCAAAAGTCTATCTAGTCCAGCAGTCTGTTCCTTTAGAGCTGTCCATGGGGAGCCAAGGCAAGATTAAGGTTGTTGGGGGCCAGTAGCAATTCCAAAAATAGAGGGACCTTTCTCTTGCATGCAGGGGCTCACAGGGGTGGCATAGAGGTGAAATAATTATATGTGTGACTCATTAATGTGAGAACCCCGTTTCAGTCCTACAACCTGTGAGAAACCAGTAGCCTAATCCTGTGTATTTTTTTAACCCTTTGCTCAAGTAGCACACACAATATGAATGATAACAGGCATTGGGATATTCAGGAAGCAGCTGGGGAAGAAAAGGAGGTAAGGGATGCTTTTCCCTTTTAGACTGGGCTCCTTGCCAGTGAGGGACCTGGAGCCATTACACCAGTTAAATCGTTGATAATCCAGCCCTGTGGGAAGCCCATAGGCAGGACAGGAGTGCTTCAGAAACCTCCTGCATGTGTTCTGGCACAACTGGGGTTCTAATGCTAGAAGTAATACATAGCCATCATGATTAATCGTCATTGATAGCTTTACTCTCCATGAATTTGTCTGATCTCTTTTAAAGCTGTCTGAACAAACATCAGCATATTTTTATTGCGATAGAGTCCAGAGCATGTGCTGTGGGAATTAAAGCCTTTTCACACATTGCATCTCCTACCATTCAGCTTACTGGAGGATCCTATGTTCTAGTATTAGAATTGAGAGAGAGACAAAAGCTTTTCCTTTCTTCATACCATCTTTAATCTTATGAGTATCTGTCCTGTTCCTCTTCCAGCCTTAAGCTTAAGAACCCTTAAAACTATATCCTTTCCTCACAGGGGAGTTGCTTCAGCCCTTTGGCCACTTTGTTGCCTTTTCCTGCAGCCTTTTTACCTCTATAAACATCCCTTTTTATCTGTTTGTGACCAGAATTGTACACAGTTGGCTTTAGTACCCTGAATCCAATTGTTAGTCCCCACTAGAGTTGACCCACTGAATCCACAGGAACATGATAGGTCAATGCTTGTGTAAGTTCTTATGAATGGGTCTACTCTAGTTGTTAACTAGCATCAGCCCTTCTTCGGATATGAGTAAGGGATTGAGGGGTTGTCCAAAACACCTGGAAGGTCCTGCGATGCTGTTCTTGGCAGAAACATTGCATGTGTTTGTTTTCCTGCACTTAACATTTTGTAATTGTATGCCTGCAAGTAATTTCTGACATATGATGACCCTAAGGTGTCATGAGGTTTTCTTGGCAGAATTTGTTCAGAAGGGGTTTGTGTCTGCTCTTCTGTGAGGCTGAGATAGTGTTACTTGCCTAAGGTGACTCTGGTTGTGTCCGTGGCTGAGTGGGGGTTTGAACTTGGGTCTCCCTGCGTCCTAGTCCAACACTGAAATCACTACAGATGCTGGCTGTACTACATAACATGGAGCTCTCCCCAAAGTGACATGTGAGCAGCCTGAGCTGATCAGGAAGAATGACTTAACCTTCTGGAATTTCAGAAAGACAATCACAATACTGGTATAAATGGAATAGCACAAGGACATGCAGTCCTGGATAATCATTTTGGAATCAATTTGGGTGTAGAAGACAAATGTATCCTGACTGTGCTTGCAGGCTCTGATACAGCTTGGGAATCATTTTTTCCTGTGTCCTTTAGATGTTGCTTGAAGGAAATTACAACCATTTCCCTTCTAGATTCCAGAGTTTAACTGGAGTTTGTTCTGCTGATTGATTAAGCATGCTTCCTCTCATGCAGCTGCTGAGCACAAGAACTGTGCTCTTGTTCTGTAATGCTTTAACCATTGCCTACCCTTCCCATTTCCTACTTCCCACAGAACTAGGTTCTGCATCAGAAATTATTGTTTTCTCCCTGCCTCTTGTGTGCACCCACACACACAAACAAACACACTAAGGTAGACAGGTACACTTTTCAGCTTACTGCTTGCTAAAAAGAAAAAAAAATAATTACAGCTATTTATGTACGTATTTCAGAGAGAAAAGATTTAATGGAAAAGCTATACTCTTTTAGCATAGACAGTTGTGAGCCAAACAGTGCTGATTGTATACAGCAGGGGGAAAAAATCAACCCTATACCCTCCAACATTTCACAGATTAAAACCAGGCCACATTAGAGTGTGGTTAAAAGAGTGCAGTCAGACAAGAAGGCAAAACTAATTAATGAAGAAGAACACACAAAACTACTATTTTAAGCAGCTAAACCGCAGAACATATGAAGTACCAGCCTCCATCCCTTCCTCTCCTTTCCCTTTTGAAGGCTTAATTGAGTACAAACTAATCCTGCATGTTAAGCTGAATTTGGAACAGCTCAAGCAAGGCAAAGACAATGGGGGAAAGTGGGAGGAGGAGAAAGAAACCACGACATTTCAAAAACAGATGAGAAAGTGGGATGGCAGAGGAGTAACTAGAGCTGTTCCTGCCAAACTGGGACAGCTGGAGGATGTGCAGTCCTAAATCTACACAAGAACTTAGAAGTATGTTACCTTCTCCTAAGAATGACTGGTTTCCAGAAGATACTAAATAGCTAGCTTAGCTAAGCAAGTCCTGACCGTTAGTAACTCCAGATGGGGGCAACTGTATCAGGAGGTTGCAGGATTTGCTGTTGAATCTTCAGTGTGTTTTTTATTATTGTTATTATTGTTCATTTGTTTGCTTTTAAGATATTCAGACAACATGTTGTCTTGTACAGTTTTCTGGTAATTTCCAAGTGCACCAGCTGCAACATTTTACTGCTACCTCAAGTGGGTCTCTTTTTAATTCCATTGCATATTTGAACCACAACATCAAAAAAAGGATCTCTCTGCTTCTTCTCTCTGTCCTAATTTTTAAAAAATTTAGTGTGTCAGTGAAATGGCACTTTTACATAGTAGCACTATAACTCTTAAGAATTTTGGGGAATAAATTCAGAGATGATAAAATTTGTCCTTCAGACCATAGGACCATCTCAGCAAACCATGTCCCTTTTTTTTTTTTTTAATGAAAAACAGCATGGTTTGCTGAGAGAAAGCATGGCTTATCAGAAGAGCCCCAGTGGAGTGCAGATCCAAGAAATCACTATGAACAGCTCCCATAAAGAATACATAACTGAATGCAGAGGTGACAACTAGCAAAACCCAAAGATGTGTGCTGTGAGAAGTCTTAAAACCAATCTGGAAGAGCCCAGAGTAAAATTCTCCAAACAGAGGCAGGATGATAGCAAAATAAAATGTTTCTCTGGAAGCAGCCATGATAAACTGAGAAAAGTATTTTTTTTAAAGGAGCACTTTGTTGTTTATTGAGTGCTGTCTATCACCCAGCCACCCAGCCACCCACATACGCACACACACTTCTTACAACATATTTAGTATTTCATTGACAGTTGTTGGCGGAAGTTAGTTTTTTTTTTTCTTTGAAAAGCAAGCAAGCATAGAACTTTGTGGCAACAGAACATAATTGGTTTGGTTTATAAAAAAAGAACCTCCATGTCTGAAACACGTTGGCATGTTCGTTCCTTAAAGTTATCAGAAAACTAAAAATGCTTTGTATAAATATTTGCTCAGGCATGAACAAGGGTGGCAGGGAGGGAACACAATTGCTTATTCTGTGTTTTGGTATTGAAAAGCAAACTCACCCTTCCCTTTCCCTCATATCTCTCCTTTTATGCACAATGTGAGGCATGCCTTTAAGTGTGATCCAAGGTCAAACCACGCAGGGTCTAGGGAAAAAAACTCTTGATCTTATTGAGCAAAAATGGCTTATAGACTGCACAATGCTTGCAGGCTATGGAATGATGCTTCCTTCACCACTTTTTCCCAAGCATGGTACTTATTTTTAATTAAATGAGCTAATATTTTCTTTAATTATTTCTTCACTGTGGAAGAGCATTAAACTACATTAGCTCATCCCTTACTTAAATCTGTTACACTTTGTTATCCAAATTAGCAATGTGTTATTATATATACATGCATTATGCACACACACACACACACACACACATACATATATACACACATACATGTATACACACACACACATACAGTCCCATATAAAATCTTCCCATCAACTATTTACTCATTTTTAGAGCAGGGTTGGTGGACCACTGGCTATCCAGATGTGTGGGACTTCAGTTCCTAGAAGCCCTAGCCAGGATGGGCAATGCATACTTTCCAACATTTCGCAAATGAAAACCAGAATATATGTGATCAAGCCACAGTGTGGTCAAAAAAGTGCAGCCAGACAACAAGAAAGCAAAAGTTATTAATGAGGAAGAATACACAACACAAGAAAAAGCAGAAAAACCCTGAGTTGTATGTACTGAGTTTAGGAAGGGCAAGATTTCATCCTCTCCTCTCCCTCCTGCTGAGTTAGATAATGGAAACTGAATCTGCACTTTGAACACAATTTGCAGCAATTGAAGTAAACTGAAATTAGGAGGCAGAAAGAGAAATCAGGACGTTTTAAAAGCAGCTGAGAAAGTAGGAGAGCAGAGTATTAAACAGGACTTTCACTGTTTCACTGCCAAATTGGGACAGCTGGAGGGTGTGCTAAAGATAAGGGACTGTAGGAGTTTTCGTTCAAAAAATCTGGGGGGGGGGTTAAAAATTCTTGACCCTTGACTTTGGTGGCAGTATAATGCCCCTTCCAAGCTGATGATTCCTCAAGCCATGGAATTTCTTCCTCTGTGAGCTGTTTATCGCATGTACCCACAATACATAGCACTGCTTCATCGTGCTGGTTTTCTACATACTTGTAATGCAGTGGTAAACAGGATAAGAGGACAATCTATATCCAGCCACAGCCAAGCAGAGAAACTATATCCAGTCCTTCTCATATCATATTTTCCTCTTTTGTATCCTTAGATATCTTTATATTATTTAAAATTGAATAAATGCATTATTTAAACATGAATACATAAAAAACATATCAAGAAATGAAGACATTTATCCTCATGGCTTGATACTCTGTCCTTGTATTTTGAAAATGTGAGAATCTGTTATCTTACATTCTTATTGAACCACACCTTAGGAAAGTTATTTTTGGAATACAACTCCCAATATCCACTAGCCTGTGATCTTAAATAAATAAATAAATAAATAAATAAATAAATATATATATATTCTGACCTTGACAAATTGAGAGTTGGGCTACCTCTAGGCAAGAAAAATGCACAAATATAGGATAGGTGACACCTCGCTTGAAAGCAATACATGTGAGAATAGACCATAAGCTAAATATGAGCCAACTGTGTGATGCAGCAGCCAAAAAAGCCAATGCAGTTCTGGGTTACATCAACAGGAGTATAATGTCCAACTCAAGGAAAGTAGTAGTTTTACTTTATTTTTGCTTTTACTAGACCTTCTCTGCAGTACTGTGTCCAGTTCTGGACACCACAGTTCAAGAAAAATATTGATGTGCTAGAATGTGTCCAGAGATGAGTGACAAAGGTGATCATGGCTCTGGAAACCAAGCCTTATGAAGAATGACTTGGCTATGTTTAGAGATGGCTATGTTTAGCCAAGAGAAGAAAAGACAGAGAGCTGATACCTTTGAAAGAATGTTGTATATAAGATGAAGCAAACTTATTTTCTAGTGCCCCAGAGACTGGAATGAGAACCAATGAATTCAAATTACAAGAAAAGGGATTCCACCTAAACATTAGGAAGAATGTTTCTACGATAATAGCTGTGTAGCAGTGGAATGGGTTGCTTCAGAGGGTGGTGGATTCTACATTTTTGGAAGTCTTTAAACAGAGGTTGGATGGACCTCTTTCAGGAGTAACTTGGTTATGTATGCCTGCATGGCAGGGGGACGAACTAGATGGCCCTTGTGGTTCCTTCCAACTCTGAAATTCTAAAATGACCTGAGTAGCACATGACTTGTACAAGCAGATCTGTGAAGGTAGCAGCTCTTTGGAAACATATGAATTGCCTTTAGGATGAAACCTAGATTTATTACACTGGAAACAATTCTGTGAAAGCTCCATTTGTATGGTTACATGCTATGTAGTCCAAAAAAGTAATTTTACCAAGTTCTGTTTTGAATTAAAATGGCTATTTTCCATTTTAGTTATATGTTGAGAGGTGGTTACAAAATAAAATACACAGGCTGAATAATATCATGGTGGATGTATAATGCTAGATTAGATAGACTTGCTGGAGTTGGTCTAATCTGGCAAAGTAATTTTCTTATGACAACAGAATCCTCCTCTTTGTACATGTTCTCTTTACACTGAAATCCAGCACAGAGTTCCCAGATGATATTCAATGCCAGTGTGATGCCAGTGGTTTGAATAATGGCCTATGACTTTGAAGACCAGGGTTTGAGTCTGTACTTGGCCATGGAAACCCTATGGGGCACCTAGGGTAAGTCACACTGTCTCAGCCTCAAAGGCAACCCCCCTAGAAAATCTTGCCAAAACTTGCCTTGTTGCTGTTGTTGTTGTTGTCATTTGTACACCTTCAAGTCATCTCCAATTTATGGTGACCCTAAGGCAAACCTATCACAAGGTTTTCTGGAGCTAAGTGTACCTGTGTGTGTCCAAGGTCACCCAGCAAGTTCCCACGGAATCAAACCCTGGTCTCCAGTGTTGCAGTCCTACGGTCAAACCACTAAGCTAGGTTTGCCTCAGGGATGCCATAGGTCAGAAATGACTTGAAGGCAAACAAAATCTTAAAAACTATAAATGTCATGGATTTATACAAAATCCTGTAACTAATTTCAAATCATCATGACTGCTCAGCTCTCTGTTCTTTAGAGAAGACTTCAGATGAACAGATAACACTTTTTTAAAAACCCTGCTATTTTAAAATTGAGATGAACAGATATAACCTTTTGAAAAATCCCAATTAAGATGGGATGCCTTGATATGAAAAGGTATAACTTTTATAAAGTTTAAGGGGGGGAAACAGCATTTTTTTAAAAAAAATCCTTTTTTTTGAAATCTGATAATTTTTTTGCTCATCAGTTCCACAGAAGATATTTAGTGAGGAGAAGTAGCTGCCAGAGCATTTTAAGAGAGTGTGAAGTTTTCATTAGAAATCTCTAGTAACCATCAGCAGGTAACCATGTATTTCTGTCTCCGCAGAAAGAATGATGTGTTTCCTGCAGACTGTGAACGTACATTGTTCAGGTTCCTCTTTTATAACCCCCCAGTAGTTCAATTCAGTTTCTGAACAGCATGTTAATCAGCTGCCAAGATTCCTATTGCCCAAGCAGTGAGATGAAACTCAGTTTTCTCGTCACTTGTCATTACTTTAAAGTAAGCTCCATCCATTTTAGTGAGGGTGGGATTTACTCTCAACTAAGTATATATAGGTATAACAATGCCTATTATTATATTGCTTACATTGATGTAAGTCTGGCTGCATTCACCAGAATTTATATTCATCAAAGCATGTGCAAAAACCACAGCCTTAGGACTGCTTGTAACTATTATATCGTTATACACAAAGACCAATCACAAAGACCAAGTTATACGCCAAGTTATACACAAGGACCAAGTTATAACAAGCTACTCAGAAGTAGGTCCCATTGAATTCCACAGGTAAACTGGTGTAGGCTTGCAACTTTTGTTTTAATTTCCCTTGAAATAATTTTCAATGTGATGGTTTTTGGAGTTTTCTGCTTCTCCTTATCTCCCCCCTCCAATCAGCCTGATAAGAGTCCCACAGGGTTTGCCTTCTTTATGGTATTTTAATGGTCTGATAAAAGAATGAACCACTCCACCCTTGAAAGCATTTGAACTTAGTATCATTATTAACTTTTTATATTGATTTTGGGGGAATCTAACAACAATAAACTCAAAAGGTCCCAGATGAACCTGAAAATACTGGGTCCAGGTTATTATTAGTTTTATTGTTTCAATGGGGTAGAAAATATATACCAAGGAATAATAGGCTGTTTTTTACAGAACCAAGTGGTTATTAAGCTACTGGAAACAAATTTGCAACAGACATTGATAGTGTTCTTTCTATCATTTTCAGAATCTAGTCGTAGAAACTGAATTATATTACTTATACCAAATTTATGCTGCAAAAATCCAAAAACTCAAAATGTTTTGTTCATTCTTTTTTTCTTCTTCAGTGTATTCTAGAAGGTGTAGTTACTTTGTGGGTTAGTCTGACTACTGTATCTCATTGAAATGATCCGAATCTGTTTTCCATATTAATAGAAAATGCTAGATCTTTTCACAATAGATATTTTCATGATGGATATTTCTCCTCTGCTCAGTATGTGATTGGTGTTTGTCTTGTTTGTATGCATTATTATTATTATTTTTATTTATTTTGGAGTGATGAAATCCTCAATTTTCACTGTCTGCTTGAGTTCACATTACAGGCAACATTATGAGTTTTGTAATGGAAATTCAGAATATTAAATTTCCTCTTTACAATTCAGAGAGTGTTGCATTTTCTGTACTCACTGCGCTTAGGAGTCTTCTTTCCTTCCACCTCTAATGAATTCAGACCCTTTGAATTATCACTACCAAGACTGAATGTAACAGGCGGATGCCACACAACTGTCCAGAATTGAAGCTATGCCAAGTATCTTGTTTACTGTAGCCAACTTGTTTCTGTAAAAGTTCCAAAGGCAGAAAGGGGAAAGGGAAAGTGTTCAGGATATGACATCATGCAGTGTTTGTGTGTGTGTTTTCTGTGGGTGTTACTCTGTTTCTTTTCAAGGAAACTGCCTGAGATAGTTTTGTTTGAGAAGCAAAGAGATGATTGTATTTTAAGCATTACCTTCCTATGTCCATTAGGCATGCAGCAGAAAAAAGGAGAATTAACATTGATTTTAGTTAATAATTTGGAAATAATTTTAAATGTCAATGCAGTCAAAAAGCATACATGATACTGCTGAGAACCATTTCACTATGGTTGCTGAAACTTTCTGGTCTGATGCTGAATTCCCCTTTCCCAGAAAGGGAAACAACATCTAATGAGATCTTTGTGTGTATGAATGAACAGCAAGTTTAGAATGCAAAGTAGAGGTGCTATTTCTACTCATTGTAGACAAGGATCTTTTGTTCCCTCTCTCTCTCTCTGTCTCTCTCTCTCTCACACACACACACACAACTATTAAGAGTAGAAGAGCCTGGGCTGCCATTTGTGGGTTCTATTTACCAAGTCTATGCTAGAGAGTTGAAGTGTTGTGGTTTTTATTAGTTTAACACAACTACTTTTTAAAAATTTGTATAAACACCAGGGGCCCCTTCACACTCCACAGTTACAACACTATGATTCCACTTTAAGCGACTTAGCGTCATCTTGTGGAATCCTAGGATGTGTAGTTTAGGCAGTGATACTTAGACTCCTCTGCCAAAGAGCTTCAGTGTCCCACAAAACTACAAATCCCAAGATTCCGTAGGATGCAGCCAGGGCAGTCAAAGTGGAATCATCACTCTGTGGCATGAAAGGGTCCCAAGAGATGAACATACTCATCCTTATAATCTCATTTAGATTAGCAGAAAGTTTGAGCAATATGAAATATAATCTCCCTCTCTCTGTCTCAGATGAATGATCTCTGGGTTCATTTGACTTATTCATACCATGTTCATTTAACTCTAAATTTCTGGACATGCTATAAATTCATTTTCCTTTCTTTACATTTGTATTATATAAAGTTGCTGAAAATGAATTGTATTTTTTATTAAATTTTATTCAAAGGCGGGGGGAGGATGCTCCTGCCCCCTGTGAAAATAAGTCTGAGCCAAAGACAAAGCTTACCTAACCTGGCAGGCATGCACAGTAGCTTTCCATTCTGGTGAGCTCCACACTCTTCTGATCAGCTGCCCATTGTCATTTACCAAGAAGAGTCCTTAATTTTTCCACGTCATGTTGCTATTTTATTGATTGATGGGTTGCCTTTTGTGGAAATCTTATTAACATTTTTAATCAGTCACTTGATATTGCCAGCTCCCTCCTTGGTCCCTCTAGCAGTGGTACTATCACTTCCCTTATCTAGATACTCTACTCCTATTGATGCAGACCAGGACTGCATTAGCTTTTTAGCCTCCATATTGCACTACTGATTCATGTTCAGCCTGTGGTCTGTTAAGTCCCCTAGATCCCTTTCACATGTACTGTGGTCAGCCATCTGAGATGGGAGACACATGAGATTGTTACCCTGTTCTCTGGGGGTCCTGGGAGGGGTGCCCAAATAACCAAATAACCAGTATACAAAAGCTTGGCATTGTCAGACTATCGGCGCAAGGCCGGGCGTCTTTGTTTAGGGTCGCGCTTAAGCAAGAGGTGTTTGCAGGGAGGTCCCTGAAGCAACGGAGTGGCTCTGTTCTGCCTGCCTAGGTGGAGAATGGAATGTCCAACAATTACTGGCCGCGCCTGTTTTCGTGCTTGTCTGGAGGCCTCGCAAACACGTGGAGCGGGGTGGCAGAGGAAGGCCGAATGATTTGATATCAAAAGAGATATCTAGTGCTATCACCGGGTAGGCCTGAACCATAGTAACAAGATGAGAGACACATGTACTGTGTCTCCCATCTCATATCTATGCATTTCATTTTTTTTCTGCCCAAGTGTAGTACCTTACACTTCTCCCTGTTGAAAGTACTTTAGTACATCCTGTACATCCTGGATTCTTTAGACATCTTCCATTTTTCCTCCTCATTGGAATTATTTGAAATCGTGCCTTCAGTATCTTACCTTTAAGAAACTCCCATCCATCATGAACTCTCTTCTTCCTGAGCACGGGATTACTTCCAGTGGTTCCCAAAGATTATTGAAATCAGTTTTCTTAAAGTCTAAAATGCGTGTCTGACTGAAACATGGATGCTTTTCATTGCAACTTCAACTATATCAATTCTTCCGTAACACCTATCTGGGTGCCACAATTCATGCAGAGAAGCCAATTATTTAAATCCTGGGTTTAGAATAATACTAATCTGCTGTCTTCAACTTATTTATGGAAGTTTGACAAAACATTCAGTCACACCCTCTAACTCTAGTGTACGAAGTGATCAATTATCTTCCACCCTTGAAACTGCACATTGATTGATGCTGAAATAGTGATAAATAATGGGCTGAGCATTTAAACAGAGTAAAGAAAAAATCCCAGATACCTGGACACTGCTGTTGTCCTATAACAACCTCGTAAATGCAAGAGACTCTGTCTTCTGAGTTAATTTCAGTACCACACTATGCTTTTCTGACATTCACCTTGAGGAAACCCTCCAACCAAAATCCATTTCTTTTTCAGAGTAAGATTTTGTATAGATCTGCTTTCCTCTTCATTCTTTATGTTGATTCAGCAGGAACTAGCACTGTGGCCTCAGGGTGCCTGAAAGCAATTTAAACCCAATTGTTCTGAGCTCTGGTGAATTTAATACAGAGAGGGAGGTATTGTTCAGTTTATGTTTATGTGGGATTGTTTGCTCAGAAATTATTTATTTCACAATAATATCCAGTGTTTTTTTTAAATGTGACAGAGATTCTTGTTGCTAAAAAAGGCTCGGGGGTTAAAAGAATTTGCATCTTTATAACATTAGAACACAATCTGCAATGTCTTTATTATATCAGCACACTGTCATGTAGTTGTGCAATTGTCTCGTGCAGTTAAGGGGCTACTATATCCTGGACCTAAGGAGGAGTCTTCAGAAATCCACTGTAATGAATCTGCAAAGATTCTCACAGACAAAACAACCTGGATCAGTTTCAGGATGTAATTCTTCACCAAGTTTCTACTTGAAAGTATGGTAACAATGAGCAATTTCAGAGTTTGCTTCCTGCTGAAAGAAAGTCTTCAAAAACCATGCTCTTTTTGAAGGCTATTTGCAGGCAAAATTTGCAAGTGGTTGTTTTGCGTAGAAAACAGCACATTCTGTGCAAAAAATAATATTTCGAAGCAGAAATATTAATTCCTGGGCAGAAAATGTTCTGTTTCTTCAAAGAAAACAGCATTTTCTGTGCTGGATATAATGTTTCTACACTGAAATATTATTTTCCATGCAGGAAATGCTGTTTTCTGAAAAAAAATAACAACATGCAAATTTTGTACAGAATAAGTCCTAAACTGCAGTGATTCTTATCAGTCCTGGATTCTTCTCGTCAGGATTTCTCAACACTCAAAAACATGTTTTTCAACCATTTTATGAATGTTTTCAAATGTTCTTTCCATCTCTAGATCTGTTCAGACTTGGACTCTCCCTTAAAGGTAGATTCTGGGCAAGTAACTGAGGCATAAACTTCTCCGGTTGGGTGCATGAGTTTCAGTCTGTTCAACCTGAGGATGTGGACAAATTGCTTGGGGAAGTGAAGGCAACTACTTGTTCATAAGACCCATGTTGGTCCTCTCTGATTAAAGATATCAGAGGACGCCTGACCAGTTGGGTGGTAAAAGTCAGAGGTGGATCCAGGGAGGGGCAATTGGGGCACATGCCCTGGGTGCTAATGTTGGAGGGGTGCAAAAAGAGGAACCCCCTGCCTGTCCCCCCACTGCTGCTCACCTCACCCCTGCCCACAACTTGCCCTTCCCCTACCTGCTACCACTTGCCTCACCCCTGCCTGCCACCCATCCCTCCCCCACCCACTGCCGCTCGCCCCTCCATTGCCCAGCTCCGCTTGTCCGTGCCCTGTCTGTCACCACTCATCCCACCCCCACCCACCACTGCTTGCCTTGCCCCCCCCACTGCTCCCCCCTCTCCCCCTGCTGCCGCTCACCCCACCCCATCTGCCACCACTTTTCCCTCCCCTCCCCGCAGCCCCTTGCCTCTCCCCCTTGCCCAGGGTGTGTTGAGCCTCGGCATGCCACTGGTTAAAGCTGTAAATGCTTCTTTGAAAGAGGATTGTGTTCCAATTTCTTCAAAAGAAGAACTTATAAAACTACTGCTAAGGAGGCCTGCATTGGACTCCACCACTCTAGATGACTAACTGCCAATTTCTAATCTTCCTTTTCTTAGTAAGATTTTAGAGAGACTTGTGGTAGCATAATTCCAAGCTTTCTTGGATTAAACTGATTTCCTGGATCCACTTCTAATCAGTTGAGGCCTGGCTACGTGGTGGAAACAGCTGTGGTCACCTTGCTGGATGGCCAATGGCAGAATCTGTGCTGAGGGAATGTATCCCCTCTTAGTCCTACTGGATCTCTCAGCAACATTTCATACCATTGATTGATCACAGTATCTTTCTGGCCTGTTTGGAAGATATGGAGCCCATGGGCACTATTTTCCAGTATTTCTAGTCCTTTTTGGCTGAATGTTCCAGAAGACGACAGTGAGGGACTCTTGGCTGTCAGTCCAGAGTTCTGCAAAGCTCAATACTGTCTTCTATGTTTTTTAACATCTCTATGAAGCCACAGGGGGAGGTCATTCAGAGTTTGAGGGTGCACGTTATCCTGATGTCCATCTCCATCTCTCCCTTTCTCTCTCACCAACTGATGACAAAGATTTGGGGCAGTCCTGAATCACTGGCCATTTCTACATTACACAGTTATAGTGCTATTATTCCACTTTCAACATCCTATGGAATCCCTGGGAGGGGGCTTTAGAATTCTCAGCTAGAGAGCTCTTGGGCCTCAGTAAACTACAAACCCCAGAATTCCACTGGAAGTTGAAAGTGGAATAATAGTGCTATAAGAGTGTAATGTGGAAAGGGCCATTTTCTAAATGAAAATAAAGGCAAGATGTGGGTCAACAAATTGAGACTCAATGCAAACAAGACAGAAGTTTTGTTGTCAGCAGGAAAACCAGTCTGGGTTTGAGACTGCACCCTGTTCTGGATGGGGTTGTACTCCTTCTGAAAAACAAAGTTCACAGCTTGGGGTCTTTTGGACCCAGCACTGCTTCTGGAAGGCCATGGAGCTGCTGTGACTGGGAGTGCCTTTCCCCAGCTAGCTATACTCTTTCCAGAGGAAGGTAGCTTTGTCAACAGTGGTTCATGTGTGAACTGCCTTGCTATTGGTCCAGTGTGATCTGCTCAGGTGTGCCTGTGGAAAGTGCTCAGAAGCTACAGTCAGTATAAAATGCAGCAGCCAGGTTGTTACCCAGTGTGTGTTTTAAATACCATGTCTTGTATCAACTGCATGGGATTCTGATTTGCTTATCAGCTCAGCTTTTAGGGTAAGGATATCTGAACATCCAACTCTACCCATATGAACATGCCTAGAACATGAAATACTCAGTGGAGGCTCTTTTGCACACACCCCAACAAGAGGTTAAGTGGGTTAACACAGGTCTTCCTAAGTAGCAGAACTTCAGCCATATATCAAATGTTGATATACCTGGGTGTTGTTTCCCTCCTCCCCATCTCTTTATCACCACAAATGACTGCTTGAATATGAGAGGAACTGTATTTTCTTTCTTAGGTCAAGTTTACAAGCCTCTAATCTGAATAATTTTGTTTTCAGAGAGGAGTTGACTTAGGCTGAGGCCAAAAATGAAGTATAATTTTAATCTAACTGGTTTATAGCAGCCAATGAAATCCAATTAAAATTTCTATCAGGAATTTAATCAGGGTTAGTTTATTATCAGTGAAATGATTGACTCAGGCAGTAGATGCTGGTACTTGGAGGAGGGCAGCAGCCATCCCTGGCCATTTCTCCTAAAATCCCTGACTCCTGCCAACTAGACAGAACTGTTGTACCACATAGTGCTCATGAAGCAGGGCTTGGAACTTTTTCTTTTGGACTAGAACATCTACTGGCCATGCTGTGTGGAGGATTCTGGGAGTTATAGTCCAAAAGAAGACTGAGGGGCTCTGCCTCTCATCCTCCCTGCTGCTCTCCAGTGCAGTAGAGGATTCTGCAGTAGTGAATGAAGATTCAGCAGACAGGCCAGTTAACATCTGTTTGTGGAAGAGTGTGGGAGACTGCTGTTTTTTGTGTCAGGCAGCAAAATGTGTTGAGGGGGTGGCCCTGATGGCAGTGCAATGAATTATTCAGACATAAATACAGGGAGCATATAACTCCCTTTGTGAAGCAGTTTCACTGGCTATTGGTTCCTTTCAGGCCACAATTCAAAGTGTAATGGCTTTTAGTCAAATACAATAAATGAAATGTGTATGAGAGAGACAATCAAAGTGCCTGTTAGGACCCATAAAGTGCAATATGTCTTAGGCCCAGACTATCTGAAAGATCATATCTCCCTACATGACCCCGCTTCAATTTTGAGATCCAAGGTCCAATGAACCACCATCATAGGCACCTTTGATGAGGGCATGGCTGAGAAGCTTCTCAGTAGTTGCTCCCAGGTTGTGGAATTCCCTTCCATGGGAAGCTAGGGTGCCCCCCCCCGTTCTCCTTTTGCCAGCAGGAAAATACCCTTTTATTCCATTAGGCATTTAATGATAATTGGTTGAAGGAAGTCTTTTTATGTTGTGTGTATGCCATATCTTTCACTTTACTTTTGGTCTTTTAATGAATTTACATGAATTTAATGGTATTTTAATATGATAATATGTTAACGTTCATTTTGTATTTCAACATTTTTATTAGCAGGGCTTTTAGCTTTTTCTTACATGCACCACCTTGGATGCCACATCAGGAGAAAGGCAGGAAATTAATTAAGTTACAAGCTTTGTAGCATTGCACTTTGCCTTCTGCATTGACCTTGAACACCCACTTGTACCCTATACCCTTCTTGGCTTTGGGTAGCTCAGCATAGAGATTCAGTCTCTTCCTTAGCAGCTTCCTACAGCTTGCAAGCTTCACTTGCTGGTAGTTTGCTAACTTCTTGACATATGGATGATGCTTTGACCTCTGCTGTGCTTGCTTGTAGGACAATCTGTCTGGGACAAACCTTTATTTTATCTGAGTATCTGGTCTCTGGCTCAGCTGCTGTTTTCCCCTTTCTGGACCTAGTTGCCTGACTGTTATGGCTGGCCTTTCAGAGAGCTGTTCTTTGGATTCAACATGCACTGCTTCTCTCTCAAGAAGTGAGTTCAGTTATATGATATACATCTGCCGTTCATTAGGCACTCCACTTTCATCAAAATATGCCACACTGCACATCTTGATGTTGTCAGTGACAGGATTGTTACTGCAGTTTAGGCCTACTTGGAGATACCCCCAGATATCATTTTGATATCATAATTTGGCTCTCTTCCACCACCCCTCTCCATGTATTTGAGAGGCCCCCGGACAAGCACAGAGCTAGGCTGGGCCACTAATTGCTGAACATTCCTTTCTCCACCCAGGCAGGCTAGAAATAGCCAGATCCTTGCTTTAGGAGACCTCTCTGCAAACACCCTCATTATGTATGCACGCTGTTTACAAAGGACTCCCTGCCCCGAGCAGGCGACCTGGCAACCTGAATACTCAACTGCCAAGTACTGAGCATTTGCACACTCTCTACTTCTTTGTCAATTCGGACTTAACTTAATCATGCTAAATTCTGACCTTTCCAAAGCTTTGTCCCACTCCCAAATCACATTGTTTCCCCCAAGAACGGCATAGCCTGCAGTCACATTTCCCTCTATAAACCCCCTGATTCCGAGACCTTCCTCAGATCGCTCCCAAGTTCCAGACTGCCTTGCTGCTGCTTTGCTTGGCGAGCTTCTCCTCAGCTCCACGTGCTGAAATACATCGCACCCCAGCTTCGCTCTTTATCTTCTTTCCGGGCTCCAGGAACAGGTCCTGTATCACCCAAATCAACTATCCCTCTGAAAATCCCACTATCATACTCAAACCTTTATTTTCCTTAGTTATCTGTGTGTGTGTGTTGCTTACATTGTGTGCCTGTATTTAATAAAGATCATTCATTATTTCCAACACGGTTTGCTTCTTGACTTGGCCTGACCCTGTAAACATTGGGTTACAAGATCCTACTGCGTTGCCCTGCCTCTCGTAGTGCCAACCAGTGCTCTTGACTAATTTCCCCCATTTTGCGTAATTGTAAGGTTATTTAGGTGTCCCTCCCAGGACCCCCAGTAAACAGGGTAACAGGATCATGGATCCTGGAGTCCTTGGTGCCTCTTCCACAGCCAACAGATGTTCTTCACATTTGCAGTCCAATTTATTTCTTTGGGCTTTAGAAGCATAAGCATAGGCCTTAGGTCCAGAAACTTGTAATGAAGTTATACATTGTTCTAGATAATTAATAATGTTTAATTGTTCTGCAGGGGGTGACATGGAAGATTTTGGAAGAGCTCTAAACAAAAAAACAAAAGGTGTTTAGTGGGTTTTTTAACAAAAGTGAGAGTCAGGAAGTTCCTTTGCAGCTGACACCATCTAACGAGGCTCCCTTTTCCTTTCCCCCAATATATCTGCCAGCAGCAAACTTCCTCTCCAAGTTCAGGTCTGACCTCTTGGAGATGTTTACAAGCAATACAGAGCTCAGTAGAGCAAAATGCTGAATCTGTGCTTCCTTTCTTTAAAGAATTACTCCAAATAGGGCCTCTTTCCTGAACAGCACATCAGCATTAGTGGGTAAGGAAGGAAATACGTTGGATAAAAGCTACCTCCTAGTTATTTTGACTGAACTGACCTTAGCTACAGCCACCCATGCCCTAGTAAGCTCTTGTTTAGGTTATTGTCATGTGGAGCTTCCTTCACTCTGGAAATTTCTGCAGCCGCAGCAAGATCATTGACAAGGTCTGGATGGTTATGGCAATACCTTTTTTGGCAATACCAATCTACAGTTGGCAATACCTTTTAGGACCAACCAAAATGCCACAGAAGTTCTCCAGAACTCTTCATCAGGCTGAAGGAAATTGGGCAAGGGGCGGACGAGTGGAGTAATAGTTTCCAAATCTGGCCAGGTGTTCTGATCTTTAAGTCTACTGTTTTGACCCAGTCTTAAAATGAGATCTGATGACTGAATTAATCACTGGTAGGTAATTATAAGTATTAGATTACACCTAGAAATGCCTTCTTGGCTACAGAAGCAATGGCTGATTTCCATTTCTCTGACTGGAAAAAGTGACAGCAACTCAGTTCTATCTCTTGCCTCAGGTAAAACACATTGATTCCTGACTCAGCATGAATGGTTGTATAGTTTTAATTTTGTACTTAGAAATTGCCCAGCAAACACAAATAAACAAATAATAAATAAATCATCCTCTAAGCCAGTGCTTTTTAAGCTATCTGATGTGCGGGACCAGCAATTTTTCCCTCCTCAGGCACCAGGGACTGGCGCCATATCTGTGTCCATTAGCTGTAACTGTTTTGTTTCTGGAGTTGTTGCTGCATTGGCAGCTCAGGGTCCACTTTGGTTCCACAAACCACCACTTGAAGTAGCACTGATTTAGGTAACATTTCGAGGAACTGGCTTCCATGAAAAATAATAGATGGTAACTTTTTTATCTGGGGTTGGATGTAACTGTCTGCAATTGTTCTCACTCTTGCTTCTTTTTCCTTCTCTCTCTCTCTTTTTCTTTAATTCCCACAGTTGCGTGGATTTTAAAATGAATCTTTTACTCTGTTAAATCATTCTGGGGCCATCTGAACCTTCACAGTGGCTGATCCCACCCTCTGGAACTCCCTTCCATGGGAGGCTAGGCTGGCCCCTTCTCTGCTCTCCTTGCACCAGCAGGCAAAGACCGTTTTGTTTTGTTTAAACAGTCTTAATGTGTAAGCAGGGAGCCTTCTTATTGAGGTGTATGCTTTGTTTAGTTTTAAAACTTTTGTGTGCTTTTTAGATGATTTTATATTGTTTGAAATGTAAGGATTTCCACTTTTTAAAATTTTATTGTTAGTTTTTTTTAATTTATTCTTTTTTGCAAGTCAACTTGGGTCCCACTCCAGGAGAAAGGTGGCATATACATGAAATAGATAGATAGATAGATAGATAGATAGATAGATAGATAGACAGATAGATAGATAGAGGGTCATTTTGAGGTACTTCAGCTTCAGTTTACTGGCACGGGTACATTTTATGAACTGGGGCTTTATGGGCACAGATGCCTCACCATGACTGCTGAAATTCCTTCTTCTACACAACCATTAAAGGAACAGGAGCCTTGTCAATTACTTCACCTGGTGACCCTATTCTAAATATGCAAGGAAGATATATTTATTGGAGGTTATATTGCAGTCCATAGATGTTCACCAAAGATAAATTTACTGAAATGATTGGAATTTGGGCTGATTCCTGTGTGCATGGATAATATTTGAGGTGTCCAGGGGTTTTCCCATTTGCTTTGCCTTTAAAAAACAAAACAAAAAACAAACACTAAGCCACTGTTCTAAGCAGAAATATCCCTAGGCAGAAAGCATGGCTGCCCCAAAGACATTCCATTTTGGCCAGCATCCTGTAAGTGACTTGAGCATGTTTAAGTGCAGCTTATATATACACAACTACCCTTTGAGACAGGTCAGACAGTGCTATTCTTCTGCCCTTGCAGGCCATACAAAAACATCCCATGCCCAGCAGTTTTTACGCCCCAAGAGGGACTTTTGCTGCTGCTTCTTACTAGATGGAAGGGAAGGGTGGAGGTGATTCAGATGATGAAGGTCTGGCTGCCCTGGGCTCCTGGGGGAAGGAAAAGGCAAATGTGCTCCATTTGAAAGTGCATCCTTATTTCTCCCCCATGACCACCTGCTTCTCTATTACCTGAACTGCCTCCTCCCTTCCCACCCAGTAAGTAATAGCAATGGGGTTCCCTCTCAGGTCTAGACAGCTGCTGGGCAGTAGGAGGTTGTGCAACTAAACATGCAGAACTACGCATGAACATAGGGTCCTGGCCATTATTCTGCAGCTTTTTGCCCAGCTGAGCCATCAAGGCAGTGCACCTTCATTAACATAACACTATGAAATGACACAAATCAGCTTCAAATAATAGAAGGCATCATTTCCAGATAGGGGCAGGGCAACTTGTCCAAGATGACTGTGCCAGAGCTGCTACAGAGAGCACCTTACTGGGAGCTTTGTGGAAGGAGCAGCTGTGAGGAAAATGACACAGCACAAGAGGGTGGTTGTTTTTGTTTTGCTGCTGCTGCTCCTGTTGTTGTGTTGTGTCTTCAAGTTGTTTTCACCTTATGGTGATCCTAAGGGGAACCTATCATGGGATTTTCTTGGCAAGATTTATTCAGAGGCAGTTTACCATTGCCTTCTCCTGAAGCTGAGAGAGCATGACTTGCCCAAGATCACGCAGTCAGTTTCTATGGCTGAGTGAGGTCTTGAGCCTTTGTCTCTCAGATTCCTAATCCAACACTCAAACCACGATACTGTTCTGGCAATCAATATAAGTTATTTCAAATAGGGGCAGGCCTTATTTACACTATGCTTTACTCCCAGTTAGACTATTCACCCTCCCTCCTCAGGCATTTTTTTTTTTAGGGAGGAACATGCCTTTAGTGAAGCGCATGAAAAGATCATACTACCCACAGCTTGGGGAAGTAACTAACTACAAAATAACAAGTTACTTGCAATGGATTCCTTTTTACAATAACTCAGGCATAATTGCATTACAAATGTAATACAATGAGAGGAAACTATCACTCCTTATGAAGTTAACTGTAATCATTTTCAGTTATTTTTATCACTGCAGAGAGTGTTTGGCCTCCTTACTTGGGGATGTTTTCTGCCACAGCCCAGTGGCCTTCAGTGTTCAGAGGATGTATATTTAAATATTCAAATTTTAAAAGAAGTTATTTTAGTTACTTCTGCAGAACAAGAATGTAAGGGATAACATTAAAACATTACATTACATAACATTAAAAACTGTAACTATAATGCTAAGAACCTACTTTACCTTAGAAATGCAATTGTAACTAATTTGTTTGAAAAAGCAGCTCTCCATGTTCTCCTAATCACATCACATTTATTTTATCTCTCATAAGTTACCCCACTGTTTTAAATTCAGTGCCAGCATAACACTAATAGTAGCAATCCTATGCTCCTTCAGTCAGCACTCAGAGATAGCTGTATTACTCTGTGACAATTAAAAATATACAAAATCTTCTGGCTGTCACAGCAGTAAAACATTATTTTAAGAACCCTGTTATCAGTCATGTCACCACTGTTACCCTGATTTCTGGGGGTCCCAGGAAGGACACCTAAATAACCAAACAACAACAACACTTTGGGGGAAATTAGCTGGAGCACTCACTAAAGCTAGTGAGAGGCAGGGTAACTTAGCAAGATCTTGCAACCCAGTGTCTACGGGGTCAGGTCAGTCAAGCAGCCAGACGGGTTAAAATAACAAAAATGATGTTTATTAAGCACAGACAAATATTAAAGACACCACAGTCACACAGATAACTAAGGAATCAGAGATTGACTTAGGAATAGGGATTTTCAGAGGGAAATGAGTGATACGACACCTGTCTTGTAGTCCTGGACCTTGAGAGCGAGTTGGGGTGCGATGAAGAAACTCAGCGTGATTGGCTGAGGGGAGCTCGCAAGCAGAGCGGCGGCAAGGCTGGATGGAACTCGGGAGCGATCCGAGGATGGTCTCAGAATCAGGGGTTTTTATAGGGTGAATTGTGACTACAGGCCATGCCTTACTCGGTGAGAACAATGCATTATAGGCACGGGACAAAGCTTTGGAAAGGTCAGAATTTAGCATGATTGAATCAGAGCTGAATTAACAATAGTGTAGCCAGTAGGCAAATGCGGAGCACTTAGTACAGCTTTTCAGGTTATCTGCTCAGGGCAGGGAGCCTTTGTTAGTATCGTGCATATGCAATGAGGTGTTTGCCGGAGAGGTCCCTGAAGCGACAAACCGGCTGTATCTGGCCTGCCTGGGTGGAGGATGGAATGTCCAGCAATTATCGGCCGTGCCTGTTTGCATGCTTGTCCGGTGGCCTCACAAACACGTGGGCGGGGTGGCAGAGGAAAGCCGAATTGTTTGATATCAAAGTGATATCGAGTGCTATCTCCGGGTAGGCCTGGACTGCAGTAACACTACCCTGTCCAGGCCTTTGGAAACAAGAACATCCTTGTTGCCTTTCTAAAGCACAAAAGCATTATAACAGACTCCATGGGTCTCCTTGAACATGATATTCCATAAATATGAAAATTCTATATGAAATATATGGATAATATATGAAATTACAGCAGTAAAATGAGGAAAAAATAAGACTAACATTCTACAACATTATATTTTTTAAAATCTACAGATACCTATCTCTGGTGTGTTCATATATAATTAAATACACAATCACAAGCAATTAACATGTAAAAAGATAGATGCCACCCCCAAACTCTTCTAGTCTGTTGCAGAGACCCTCCTCTGTGCCCCACCAGCTGGGAAAATGCATTGTTGGAGGACATGGGAGATGGCCTTCTCCACTGTGCCAGCTGGGTTATGGAACTTCCTCTCCCCAGAGGTCCCATGAGCACCAATGCTTAGTGCTATTCCAACACCAAGTTGCAATATGGGGTTTTTATGAAAGCCTTTAGAGAAGGAGTGGGCAATTCACTGGGAGTGAGGCTGTTTTACCCCCCAGCACTAATCTGGTGGGCTCCACTAGTGATTTTTAGCACTCAAAGTGATATGATGTTACTTTAGCTGTCATTTTGGCTGATTTTTCTCTCTTTTTTGGTGTTTTATGAAAGTTTGTGGGACTCTGCGGGGTCAAGGGAAGAAAAACACTGTATTTTCAGGCAGTTTTGGCCTGCTTAGGGAAAAAAATATGCCTGCAAAATCAGACCTCGATTTATTAAAAAAAGGTGAGGCCAAAGAGATCCTCTGGAGGGCCCCAAGGGCCCTTTAGGACCTAATTGATTTTATCCAATCTGTGCTATAGTCAGCATTATTTAAATTGTTCAATTGATTTAATATATTTTTGGTGTTTTAGAATTATTGTTATTGTTACATATAGTCTGAGATTCTCAGATTTAGGCTGGAATATAAATATTTTATTGAATAAATACTAATTTGCATCTTGCTTTTCTCCCAAAATTGGAACTCAAGGAAGCTTATAATTTCAAAGAAGAATGCAATTAAAAACAAACAGAAATGAACATTATAATAGAACTGAATTCACAGAATTAAAACAATTCAAACCTCCAGTTGAAAGAATAAAATGCAGTTAAGATAAAATGCCATTAAAAACAGTTCCGTTTAAAACAATATAGCATCCCTAGCCTGTTCTTTAAAAACTTTCTGTTATGAAAACCCATGAATAAATAAATACTCTGTCTCCAGTAAGTCAAGATTTGTCATCTTCCCTTTTGAACTCTGCACAACATTCTGATATTTTGTATGCTTCAGTGCAAATTATCATTCCTTACATCCTTAAAACAAATTACAGTAGGTATAACAAAGGTACTGAGCTGAAGGACAAGGTACCTCTGCCAGCCTGATGCACTTTGTGCAGTAGGACTAGTTGAGAGGCTTGCAGGCCCTCTGCTGGATGTAGAAAATATAAATATGAGAGCAAGCAGTATCAAAAGAATAGCAGAAGCATTTTTGTTCTTGATAGCAAGAACTGCTGCTAGCCTAAGTAAGGCTCCATAGAAATGAGGTATTCATATTGGAACATAAAGAACCTGAACATTACTGTCACCTTTCCTGATAAAGCAGCGGCACGTAATTTGAATTAAATGCAAAATACAACAAAACTCAAGATCTACAAGCAGTGATACCTCTATTGGGCCAACTCCAAAGCATAAAATGCACTATTCAAGCTTTCAGAGTTTCACTGGCTTCTTCATCAGACAAAGGTGTTAAAAGTCATACAGGAGAAAAATGGTGACAATGTTAGAGTCACAGATCTACACCTGAGCCAATGAATCTTCAAAAGCTTGCATAATGTATTTTATGCTCTGGAGCTGGGGCCTTTCCCCCCTACACTGTTATAGTGATATTATTCCACTTTCAACATCCTGTGGAATCCTGGGGTTTGTAGTTTCCTGAGGCCAAAGAGCTCCCTGGCTGAGAATCCTAAAGTCCTTTCCCTAAACTGCAAACCCCAGGATTCCATACGATGTTGGAAATGGAATAATAGCGCTGTAACAGTGCAATGTGGAAAGGCCCTTGCTCCAATAATGGTATTGCTTTTTGTGGGTTTTGGATTTTGTTGTATTTCGCCACAGGGCCAACATAGCTATCCCTGGAAAAAAAATGTGTATGTATGTGTGTGTGTATATATATTTCTTGAAGGGCAGTTCATTGTCTCTCCTCTCCTCCCAGATCAGTAGGAACAGCGGGGCAGTGAAGAGAAATCCTAGCTACAAACCCATCCTTAGTCACTTCGGCATTCTTCTGCTTTGCTATGGAATTCTAAATACAAAGTCGTTGAGAAAAGGCACAGTTAGATGACTAGTGCGTCTGAAAGTGGCAGCACTGCTTATATTTCATAAATGGAAACTAGGAACAAATGTGGTCAGGGAACATGAAAGTGTGGTCAAGACAACACAAGCAGGTATTGGAAAAGAACAGACTAGCTAGGAAAGACTGTAGCAGTTGGCTTTTACTTGAGCCCATTGGGAAGGGCAAGATTCTTCCCTTTCTCTCCTTTCCCCACCCTTAGTGAGTGAACTGAGTACAAAATACTCTTGCACTTTGAACTCAGTTGGCAGCAGTCAAAGTAAGCTGAGGACAAAGGGGGAAAGTGGGAGGAGGAGAAAGGATCTGGGACACTTTAAAAGCAACTGAAAAGTAGAACAACAGAAAATTAATCTGGGCTATCCCTGCCAAATTGGGACAGTTAATGGTATGCATTTGTATTTGTCCCAGATAGGAAGAATTCGTCCCAGATAGGAGGAAGCCATTTATCTGTGAATGGACTCAGCTGATTGCTATGTATACAATGTATGTCTAGAATGCAGATTCTATATTAGGTAATCATACATGGAGCTGATTGGGTGGGTCTTTCTAGGTAGTCATTTAAGCTCTTACATATTTGGAAGCATATTTAAAGGGTACCACAGTGATTCCTCACTGATGAGTCAGGATGCAGCAAGATGAATTATAAAATATTTGTAGGTAAGCTGCCAGGAATGACTGTTGGGAACAAACTTTGTAGGAAGAGAAAGTAAGTCCCTGAAGTCAGAAGTTAACTATAGGGTTGTTTCTATTTACCTAAGGTCTAGTATTAAAGAACACTCGGGAGATCATGTACTCAGAGAAGGAAACATAAGGTATCATTCACAGTAATTGAAATATGTATATTTCCATGAGATACATATGAACTATTTAAAAAAATATTTATAAAAATATCTAAATTCTGAGATGAGTACAATTCATTTTTTTTCATTTTAATATAATATCTGTTCTCACTGAAAACTGTAATTTGATCTCCTTTCACCTCATGTGGCATTTCTACTGTTTCTTTTGCAGTTATCTGCATCTCTAGTAGTGTGTAAACACAAAGCGATTCATGGATTCGTTTGGCTTGACTGGTCACAGATTAAATCATTTCATGTAATGTTTTCAGCATCAACATTCATTTTACATCAGAGCTGAAATTCAATTACTCAGAGTTCTGAGGTCAAAGCTGCAAAATAATCCCAGGCTGCAAAATGCCTTTCAGAGTATTCTAGAACCAATCTTAACAAGGAAAAGGCTTTCTTTTAAACATCACACTAAAAAAATTAAGTGAGCCAGAAGCTACAAAGTTTGATCATATGAGAGAACTGGTAACATGAAAACATGCTCATTTACCGCTAAATTGGGCAACTACCATGCTAACATTTATGAGTGCAATCATATTTTTATGTTTGTGAACTTTTCATTGAATATTCGTATTGAACCCAGTTGCATACAAAACCCGTTTCTGCACAAGATTGTTCCCACTCTAATTCTCAACTTCCTGTCATTATGAAACATTACCGCTTTAGAAAGACAGATACTCGAGACAGTAAACAGCTAAAAAACTGTCAAATTATTTTTCTGATTAAAAAAAATCTGATAGAAGAATAAATAATAGTTAAAAGAGCAATGAAACAGTAAGAAAGAAGAAAGAAAGATAACAAAGTTAATAAAGAAAGAAAACTAACCAAGAAAGGGAGTGGGGAAGATGAATGGCAGAACAACACAAGTCCAGAAGATACACATAGGCCTATGGCCTAGAACAAATAAAAAAACTAATGTACACTTAAAAAGCATGAGGAGTCTTATACTGGCTGGGACTCACATGTTCTTTCACACTGAATAGAAGCCTGCCTTATAATATTATCAATATGAGAAATCTGTCAGTGTTGAGTAACTATGTTCTTTGCTACCAAACAACTATCAACTTATCATGTTTAGAAAGCAACCAAACAAATGGAGTATATCCCAAAATCGAATAAGTCAAAGAGAAGAATCTATATAGGTTAGACTGAGGATGCCACTCTACTTTGCACCAAACATCTGAAATCGCAGATCATCTTTAGTACATTTCAGCCAGGTTCTTCAGAATAGCTCTGTATTTTACCCTTGAAGTTCTGATCACACCTGAAAAAATGAGTAAGAGGACTGGTGAGACTGGGAGTGGGGAGTCTGCTAAGTTAAGTATCATCTTAGGTTTAGTGAAGATGCTCTCACAGCATTCAAAGCTGGTTTCTACTGAAGGGATCTCAACTGCATGCCTGACATGTAAGACAATCCAGGATGTCAGGGTTCTGCATCTACTATTTTCTAAATAGAATGTGACTGACTACAGTTAGCTGTGGCATTCTATGTAATCATAGAATCATAGAAATGTAGAGTTGGAAGAGACCACAGGGGCCATCCAGTCCAACCCCCTGCCATGCAGGAACACCCTCAAAGCAATCCCGACAGATGACCGTCAAGCCTCTGCTTAAAAACCTCCAAGGAAGGAGACTCCACTACACTCCAAGGCAGAACATTCCACTGCCGGACAGCCCTGACCGTCAGGAAGTTCTTCCTGAGGTTCAGGTGGAATCTCCTTTCCTGCAGCTTGAATCCATTGCTCCTTGTCCTGGTCTCTGGAGCAGCAGAAAACAAGCCCTCTCCTTCCTCTACATGGCATCCCTTCAAATATTTAAACATGGCTATCATGTTCCCTCTTAAAGGACATAAAGGCAAGCAATTGAAAAGAGAGGGAAGAGATAAATAACTAAATGTCTTATCTATGGCCATTTCCACACTACACTGTTAGTGCTATTATTCCACTTTCAATATCCTATGGAATCTTAGGACTTGTAGTTTAGGGAGCAGCCTTTAGAAATCTCAGCCAGAGAGCTCTTTGGCCTCAGTAAACTGCAGACCCTAGCATTCCACAGGAGGTTGAAAGTGGAATAATAGCACCATAACAGTGTAGGGTGGAAATGGCCTATGTCTGTGCTGTCTTGGGAGGAAATTTAAATTCCTTCTGATTATGTAAGCAGATTTTGAAATTATCTGACTCAATAAACTAAGGAATAAACTGGATCCAGAATCTCTTTAGTTTTTCTACAATGTCAGACTTGCACAGACAAAGCATCTGAAATTAAATAAGTACTAATTGGTTTCCAGGCTAAGATGGTTAATACCATTGGTTGAAATCCAGAGTAAAATCACTGGGCTACATGGGGAATTAGGGAAATGCAGATGAAGTAATCTCAACAACTTTCTCAAAGGAATTAGTTGTCATGTTTCTGTGTATACAACTAGAGCACTGTGATCTCTGAATCCTCCGTCAAATAGAAGAAAAACACAAAGGTATTGATATGGATCATGAAAGCAGAGGCTTCCAAGTTCCGCTGGCAAATGTAATTTTAAATAAAAAATGGCTGGTGTTCTTCCAAATCCTCATTAAGAATTTATGGAACAGAGCATAAATTTTCCTAAAATAAAATGGAAGGCATAGAGAGGCAGATTGCTACAAACATAAATAAGAGACAGAATGTTTATTTTTAAAGTATTAATTCTATCCCATGAACTTGTGGTGTGCATAACATTTGATTATTGCTGTTTTCTGTTTATTTAGCAGCTATGAGGTCAGTAAACGGAGAATGTGATATCAGTAAATTGTCTGGCGGGGTGGGGCAGCCTCCACTGGACTGAGTATAGCAGACTTGCACAAATATTTTTAAATCTCTCAACCAATGTCCTGGCTAACATTCTACCATCAGCATTATTTAAAACAGTGAGTGCCTGTAAGAACCAAGGGCCTTTCACACTACATAGTTATAGCACTATGATTATACTTTAATCACCATGGCTGCACCCCATGGAATCCTGGAGTTTGTAGTTTGGTCAGAGGCACCAGAGGAGCTCTCTGCCCCTCTCTAAACTGCCAATCCCAGGATTCTGTAGGATAAAACCATGGCAATAAAAGCAGAATCACAGTGCTATAATTGTGCAATGAGATAGGGCTGTAGAACCCTTTCCCCACTTTTTGAGCAGTGCCAAAAAAGTGACACCAAAATATTACTTAGAAGACAGTAGGATTCTGTTGTTACATCTGCAGTACTCCAGCAGAATTCCAGTTCCTGGTAAATATTCAGGACAGAAAGAAACAATTGTAGCCAACAGGCATAAATATAGTGCCAGTTACCAACACATTGAATAAAAATAATCCCTCACATCAGACAGGTTGAGATGCACTGCTCTGGCAGCTCCTGCAGGACCTCGAATGGTTACGAGTGTTCTCCATCTTCTCTTAAGCTGATGGCTTGCTAAGCAATCAAGAGTTATTCTTTTTTTCTTTCTTCAATGGAAGTTAATGACAGGAGATAATCTCTTGATTGCTAGGCTGTCACACTGGCATTTAAAATGGAAATTCCAGCAGGATTTAGAGGGGTGACACTCTAGCTAATAGGAAGGAACAGAGATATAGTTTGGAAGAAGGTTTGCAGTTTTAAATTGGACGGCTCTAAGTTTATCTGGAAACTAAACTAATTGCTTCCCAGCAGTCAGCAGTTTACTTAAAAGAGTCAGCATGTGCCTCCTTCCAATAAAGTCTGTTGGTATATGTGAACTAAAAACAAATATCGCAAGGACATCATAACAAGATATTCTGTTATAGAAGACCTAATGTTCAAGGAAATAAGGAAGTCATAATATTTGTAACAAACATTTAACAATTATTTGTGCTTTTTGGTTCTGTCATTTGAGAAAGCCCTAAAAGCTTAGATTTTTACTAATAGCCATCCTTAAATGAACTGTGCCGTCTAAAGCAATTTTCCTCATTGTGCAATTATGGTATGTCTAACATAAGCACTTACATATTCAACTTGATGGTCTGTTGTTTCTTTTTTTTTTAATTTCATGATGTGTGTGTATGTAATTGTGTACAAGGGCACTCACATGTCAAGCAACAAGGAAGAAATTTTCTGTATACCCATTCCTTTATTTCATTTAGCTCTATATTTAGCACAACATTTATACCCAAGTCTAATGTAAACACCATAAAATGAAACAATTAACTTAAAAGCTTATGTTGCATTGAGAAACTGTTTGTAGTTAAATGAAAATGTTTCTTTGGAGGCAGCAAATTTCAGCTATGCTGTGCAATGCAACACTCAATGATCCTTGTCAGTAAGTGGTAAAAAGGTAAATTAACCACAGAAACCCAGGCAGTATTTAGAAGAATAACAGAGGCCTGGGGTGCTTTCACACTACACATTTATAGCATTATGATTACACTTTGTCCATTTCCACACGAGACTGTTATAGCGCTTTGATTTCACTTTCAACATCCTATGGAATCCTGGGGTTTGCAGTTTCAGGAAGGCCCCCCCCCAAAACTGCAAACCCCAGGATTCCATAGGATGTTGAAAGTGGAATCAAAGTGCTATAACAGTCTCATGCGGAAATGACCTTTGACTGCTGTGGCTATATCCTTTCGGTAATCCTGGGGCTTATAGTTTGCTTGGAGGTGCCAAAGGAGCTCCTTGGCTACATATGCTAAAGGCCCCTCCCTCAAGAGCCAGTCCTAGAATTCCATAGGATGCTGCCATGGCAGTAAAGTGGAATCACAGTGCTATAACCCTCTAAGATGGCAAATCTTTATCTAGGCCAGATGTGAGCAAGATCTGGTAGTGGTGTGGTCACATTGTCTGCCACCTCAACATACTAAGTGTGTACTCTGCTGTTTTTGATACTGCACTGCTAAATTTGCCATAATTTGGTAGTGTGGCAGCAGAGGTTGCCCCCAGAAAGGAAAGAAGAAGGAAGGAAGGAAGGAAAGAGGGGGCCTTAGTGAGGTGATGTCCTCACCCAGTTTTTAAAAATCTATAATATTTTACAGGAAAAAAAGCCATGTGTCCTCCAGGGGATGCGAGGTGTAATTTTGATAAGGATATTTTCACCCTCCCAAGTTGATCTACACTGGATGATGGGGGCTTTTTAAAAAATTATAACTTATTTCTGGTCACTTACTTTTCCCCCAAAAAAGTTCCTTCCTGGGCATTAAAGTGACACCTGGTCTGTTTCCAGGCACAGCGAAAGTGCTACTTATGACCTATAAAGCCTATATAGCTTGGGTTCAGGTTATTTAAAATACAAGACAAATTGTATCTCTCCATATAAGTTTGCCCAGACCCTGAAATCCTCAGGAAAGGTCCATCTTTTAAACCCACCACCTTAACAGGTGCATTTGGTGGATACACACAACAAGGCCTTCTTAGCAGCTGCCCCAAGCTTTGGAACTCCTTGCCTAGGGAGATTAGTTTTAATGAAAGGGCATTTAAGAGGTTGCTCTATTGTTTTAAATTGCACTTTTGAAAACTGCACTTTTGAAATCATATATTTTTAAAAATATATGAAAGGTTTTCATGGGGGCTTTTTATAAAATTTTATAAAATTGTGTCCCCATACATTTTGTTATTACAATTTATGTATGTGTTTGTATTTCTTATAAGAGGTTAGTTTAACCTCTAGTTTGCTAGTAAAACTGAATTACTGTGTCGTGAAATGATGCATGTCTAAAAAAGCGTGTCATGAACATGAAAAGTTTGGAAAGCTCTGGCATACACTATCAGAAATTCGAATTGGTTAATGTAACAACACTTCATTTTACATAAACTCTGACAAGATACTTTTGGTAACAGAAAAGAACACACTACCTTAAATAAACTAATTAGTTTTGAAGAAACACTTCCAACCCTAGACCTTTTACGTGAACATTGTGTCCAAAAGAGGGAGTTGGGGCTAAATCTTAGTGTCAGGGCACCTTATTAAGTTGGACCTACAAAACCAGTCTAGTGAGATATAAGGGCCTGTCACAATAGTTTATATATTTAAGTCTAATTTTGATTTTTTAAAATCTATATTGTAATCATTTTAATTTGTAAACTGCTTTGGGAAAGAGATGGGATATAAATACAGATTGATGATGATGATGATGATGATGATGATGATGATGATGATAACAATGATGGTAGCTCGGCCTGACCCTCATGGCAAAATTGCCTAAAGGAATTGAGGGGATTTTTCCCAATTAAATAATTTGGAGAGCATATGGTTAAGTGTCTTCCTCTGAAGTCTGGTGCGGGTTCTGTATAACCTCTGAGAGTCACACACAGCTGTCCATTCCTGCTTTAAAGCAAGATGTACTTGATTGTTTTCAAGTGGAATCATGTTTCCAGGAGTTCCCTGCACATCTTGTTTTAAATGAAATCATTATTTTGCTGGCATGGCACAAAATTTTGTGTCAGGGGAATGAGTATACGATTGAAAGAGCAATTCCAAGCCCTGCCATTAGGGAGAGTGGCACAACTGCTTCATGTAGCAGATTTTGGTTAACCATCAAGAACATTTTGCAAAGTGTTATTTGTAGATTGTGCTGTCCACTCATGGTCAAGGCTGTTTCACTGCATGGTCATTTGTAGGATGGAATGATTCTCTGTACTGTGAGAAGTAATACAGCATCGATCTTCCACCTCACTGAGAAGTGATAACTGAAACAATAGATTCTGATTCAATTAAATTAGACTAAAAATAAAAACTAAGATGGAGCCAATAATAAGATCGGGAATCAGTAGAAAAAGAAAAGTCACAAGGATCCATAAATGCTGTAATCTAGACTGAAATTCTGCAAAGAAAACACAAGGCCAGAAGGCAGCAAACTACAAAAGGAGACAAGGTTCTGGAGAATTTGGCCATTTCTGCACTACACTCTTATAGTTGATTATTCCACTTTCAACATCCTATGGAATCCTGGGGTTTGCAATTTCAGGAGGGGCTGACTGCAAACCCCAGGATTCCATAGGATGTTGAAAGTGGAATAATCATGCTATAAGAGTGTAGTGCGGAAATGGCCTTTGATGCAATATGCGGTAAGGTCTGTAGCTGTAGCTGTGCAAACAAAGCAGTGCTTTCTACGTATTCTTTGACATACCATCAGCAACATGTTCTCAGAATTTGGAGGAAATTCCAAGCCCTGCCATTAGGGAGAGTGGCACAACTGCTTCATGTAGCAGATTTTGGTTAACCATCAAGAACATTTTGCAAAGTGTTATTTAATATATAATTATTCAGTAATAAAACTGGCAGGACAGGGTTTCTGTAGGGCTTTCAGCTTCAGGTTCCAAAGTAATGGAAAACAACTTCACACCAGTACCTTCTTTGATATTGGAAGATAAGAACAGGTTGCTTACCTGTAACTGTGGTTCTTCGAGTGGTCATCTGTGCCATCATACACTAGGAGCTTTAGCGCCTGCGCGGTAGCGTTCGGAAACTTCTAGAGCTTGTTCGCTTGGCGGGAACCCCTCCCCCACGCCGGTACTGCGCATGCTCCTCCCGCCGAGCAACGGTCTCTCCTCAGTTCTGTCGTCCGCCGTAGAACCTACAGGGACCTGAGAAAGAGGGGAGGAAGGGCGGGTGTGTATGATGGCACAGATGACCACTCGAAGAACCACAGTTACAGGTAAGCAACCTGTTCTTCTTCTTCGTGGTCTCTGTGCCTTCATACACTAGGAGACTGTGTAGCTTACCGGTCGGACGGCGGGTCAGGTCCTACAGCACGGAAGCCAACACCTCACGTCCAAACCGGGCATCTCTGCGCGACCGGCAGTCGAGCCTGTAGTGGCGCACGAAGGTCGATGGTTGGGACCAGGTCGCCACACGGCAGAGTTCATGCAGGTCAACTCCTCGCAGGAGGGCCGCAGAAGTAGCCACAGCTCTGGTGGAGTGGGCTCGAAGCAGGACTGGCGGAGGCTTCCTCGCGAGCTCATACGCCAGTTCAATAGTCCTCACCACCCACTTGGAGAAGCGCTGGGTGGACACTTTTAGGCCCCTCCGACGTCGCCCATAGCAAACAAAGAGATGCGGCGTCTGTCGGAAGGAAGCAGTCCTGTCCTTGTAGAAAGCCAATGCCCGACGCACGTCCAGGGAGTGGAGGGACCGCTCCAACGGTGTCGTCGGGTTCGGGAAGAAGGCAGGCAGGATGATGTCCTGGTTGAGATGGAAACTGGACACCACCTTTGGCAGGAACGAGATGTCAGGTCTCAGGACCACCTTGTCCCTGTGGAAGACCGTGAAGGGCTCATCGGAACGAAGAGCTGTGATCTCACCCGCTCGCCTCGCTGAGGTCACCGCTACCAGGAAGGCAGTTTTCATTGTCAGGAGCCTGTCATCCGAGGTCGCCATCGGCTCGAAGGGCGGCTTCGTCAGCTGCGAGAGCACCAGCGAGAGGGACCACGGCGGTAGCGGCGGCGATACCGGCGGGTAGAGATGATGAAGTCCTTTCAGGAACCGCTTAACGGTATCGTTCCTGAAGAAGGCCGAGGCAGCAGATCGTGGCGGTTGGTATGCCACGATCGCGGAGAGATACACCTTCAGGGATGGAAACGCCAGGCCCTGTTGCCGGAGGTGCAGGAGGAAGTGCAGGACGGTCGAGAGCCCCGCGGGCGATACCGGCTCACTCCTCTCGTTAGCGAAGGTCAGGAAGCGTCGCCACTTGTATTGATAGTTGCGACGGGTGGATTCCTTCCTGGCCGCGACGAGGACGGTACCGAGCACGGGATCGTCTAGTGCGATATCCTCCAGGCATGGAGGGCCAGGCGTGGCAGGTCCGGATGGAGGACTCGGCCGCCGGAGTGCGAGAGCAGGTCCGGTGTCGGTGGCAACCGGAGCAGGTCGTCTCGCGCGGCTTGTAGCAGGGGTGCGAACCAATGTTGCCTCGGCCAGTACGGGGCTACCAGGATCGCGTCGGCTCGGTCGGCGAGGATCTTCGATATCGTCCGGCCGAGCAGCGGGAACGGCGGGAACGCGTAGAGGAGTTCCCCGGTCCACGGAAACTGGAAGCGTCCCCGATGGAGGCACGATCGTGGTCCGCTCTGGAACAGAATCGGCGACACTTCGCGTTTTCCCTGGTCGCGAAGAGGTCGATCGATGGTTCGCCCCAGCGGTCCCGAATCAGTCTCAACGCCTCTCCGGAGAGAGACCATTCGTGATGGGATGAGGTGTCCCTGCTGAGGGCGTCTGCCGTGGTGTTCTCCTGCCCGGCCAGGTGAACCGCCACGGGATGCGTGTGCAGGCGAATGCACCATTCCCACAGGCCGAGCGCGATGTCGAGCAGGGTCGTGGAATGAGTCCCACCTTGTCTGTTGATGTAGCAGACGGCGGTGGTGTTGTCCGTCAGAATCAGGACCGTGCGCCCCGCCACGGCATGGCGGAACGCCCGTAGGGCTTTCCAGACGGCGAGCAGCTCCAGCGCGTTGATATGGAGAGCGGTCTCGTCGTCGGTCCATCTGTCGCGGACTCTGAGATCGCCGCAGTGGGCACCCCATCCATACAGGGAGGCGTCGGTCGTTACCGTCACCTTCGGTGTCGGCTGTTGGAAAGGCATCCCCGACATGAGATTGCGTCGCGACTGCCACCATCGGAGGGATGAGCGGACGTCTCCCGGCAGCTGCAGTCGGAGTGTCTGTTCGTCTCGCAGGGGGTCGAATATGCGGACGAACCAGTGTTGAAGAGGTCTTGCTCTCAGCCTGGCGAGATATGTCACAGCGGTCGTCGCAGCCATGTAGCCCAAGAGCTGCTGGACGCTTCTCGCAGATAACGTCGGGGCCGTACGAGCGTGAGCGGCGGCCCGGATCAAGGTTTGTGCTCGAGACTCTGGTAGGTACGCCCTGGCGGAGGTCGAGTCGAGCGTCGCCCCGATGAAGTCCAAGATCCTCGCCGGCTCGAGGTGGGACTTCTTCGGATTCACTCGTAGACCAAGGCGGGTCAGGAGTGACAACGTCATGTGGACGTCGTGGTAAAGTCTCTGTTTGCAGGACGCCACCAACAGCCAATCGTCGAGGTAGGGGAAGACGGAAGCGCCCTTCGTCCGCAGGTAGGATACCACCGGGGCCATGCACTTGGTGAAGACCCTTGGGGCAGTCGAGAGTCCGAACGGCAGCACCTTGTACTGGTAACAGGTGTCGTCGACTGCGAAGCGGAGGTACCGTCTGTGCTGCGGGCGAATGGCGATGTGGAAGTATGCGTCTCGGAGATCGATGGAGGCGAACCAGTCCCCTCGATGTAGGAAGGGTAGGATCGACGGTATCGTGACCATCTTGAACCTTTTGGGGCGGATGTAGTAGTTCACCCCTCTGAGGTCTAGCATCGGCCGGAGGGTACCGTCGGCTTTCGGTACCGTGAAGTACCTGGAGAAGAAGCCGGTGGTCTTGGCCTCTTGCGGGAGCCGCTCGATCGCCCCTTTCTGGAGGAGGGATTGGATCTCTTCCAGGAGGGCCGGACTCGACGGCGTGGGGTAATAAACGCCGCGAGGAGGAATATCGAGAAACTCGATGGCGTAGCCAAGACGGACGATGGAAAGCACCCAAGAGTCCGTAGTGACATACTGCCACTCCGCTAGGTGTCGAGCGAGAGTCGGTCGGTCTCCGAGCGCTGATGGTAGGCTGAAGAGTGGGTATTGGTGGGTCCTGCCAGGCACGTCAAAACCGAGACTTTGTCTCGGAGGAGGACTTCTTCGACGAAGGCGGGCGCCGCCTAATCGTGCGTCTGGCCGATGAGCCGGAGGACGGTCTCGACTGTCCAGACTGGGCCGAACGCTGGAACGACGAGGTGGAAGATCGTCGCCAGGATGGTCGGAAGGTGGAGGCCCTGCGGGTCTGCGTGGCCGGCTGCAGCCCGATCTTTTTTGCGGTCAGTCTCGCCTTGACGAGATTGTCCAAAGCTTCGTCTGTGGACGAATTGAATAGGCCTTCACCGTCGAAGGGGAGATCTTCAATCCTCCTTCTGGTGTCCTCCTGGATGTCGGCCGGTCGAAGCCAAGCATGGCGGCGGAGGCCGACGGATCCCGCCATGACCCGGGAGGCGATCTCCACTGCATGCCGGGAGGAGGCCATCTGGTGCCGAGCGATGGAGATAGCCTCATTGAAGATCACGGAGGAGGCTTGGCGGATGTCCTCCGGTACCGCTTCCATCGCCGGTTGCAGGCGATCGAGCACTTTCTTCAGGTATGCCGCGAGGCAAGCCTGAGTGTTGGACAGCCTGATCTGCAAGGAGGCAGCCGAATAGAACCTCCTTGCGTAGGCGTCCAACTTCCTGCCCTCTTTGTCCGGCGGGGTGGTGTGTTGCCTGCCGGAGCCCTTCGTCTGCGCGGACTCGACGACCACAGAGTTCGGTGCAGGGTGATTAAATAGATAACCGGCGTTATCCTTCTGCACCCTGTAGAGGTGTTCTAACCGCTGCGGTATCGGCTGAGCCGAGGCCGGTCTATCCCAGGCGGCCTTCACCAGTCTGGATACCCGGGGCAGGAGAGGCAGCGGGGCCGTGGAAGGTCGCTTCTCCTCGAAAACGGAGAAGGCTGGATCGTCGTCCTCCGGCTCCGCATCGGCGATCTTAAGGCCGAGGGTAGTGGCCATGCGGAGCAGCATCGCAGAGAACTGGTGGACGTCCTCTGGAGCAGAATCTGGGATCGGGTCCCCGAATCCCAACGGAGGAGACTCCTGGGAGGCCGCCTCAGACACCTCAGACTCCGCACTCGAGTCGTACGACTCCGAGCTCGGTGAGTCCTCTCGCCGCACGCTCTCCGGCTCCTTCGTAGTCGCCGCAGGTGTTGCCTTCCTAGGCTTCTCCGCAGCCGGGGCGGTGGTAGCAGCAGCGTCCCGCTTGGGATGGCTGACCACTGACTTCACCCTCTTGGTGGTGACCGGGGTAGTCTGGCAGGCTGACGTCGTCGTAGCCCGCTCAGTCACCACCGACTCCGTAGGGCGCGTCGCCGTTGCCGTGACCCTAGGAGGTGGCGATATCGCCCGATACCGTGGTGAAGGCTCCCTCGCCCTATGATATCGAGGGGAGGGAGAGCGGCTGAAGGAGCGGCGGTCCAACGGAGATCGGCTTCGGCGTCGACGGTACCGAGCCTCGTCCCCTCTAGGCGAGCGCGATTCGCGCTGTCGACGAGGTGACCGGGACCTCCGGAAGGTCTCCCAGCGACTCGGGCCACGATGGTACCGATCCCGGTACGATGGCGAATGCGACCGATAGGAGGCCGGGCGCTCTCTCCATTCAGATTCCCTCGCGTACCTGGCCACGTAGGACGCCGAGGTGTATCTGGAGGCAGACGAGCGAGGTTGTTCCTCTCTTGTCTCCCTCGGAGGCGGCGAGGCCACCGGACGCTCGGAAGAGCGGGACCGGGACCTGAAGGAGGTCGAACGCCGCTCCGGAGAAGCAGAGGGCTCTCTCTGCTGCAGGTCGGCCGACCTGCGACGGCTAGAGGGCGGTGGCGCTCCTCCACCAGGGTTGGAGGGTCTGCCACAGGCGAATCCGGGCGCTGTTGGGGAACGTCCTCGATCTCATCCTCCGAGAGGTCGACGGACTCGCCTCGCCCTTTGGAAGGCTGCTGAGTAGGAGGAGGAGTAGGAGGTTGAGCGTCCCCAGCCGGGGAGCGCTTCTTTTCCTTCTTCTTCTTCTTCTTCTCCTTCTCCTTGCCCTTGCCTCCGTCCGGAGCAGGGCGCTTTTTTGCAGGCGTCTCCGTAAGGGGAGCCTCAGCCTTCCTCGCCGTCGAGGATCCTTTCGCTGACTTGGCAGCCGCCGACAGCTTCGGGATCCTCGGTAACGCCGAGATCGGCGTTTTCGCCGGTACCGAGCCCGATACCGACGAGGTGGACGGAACGGCAGCCGCCGATACCGTCGATGGCGTGGTCGTCTTCTTGTCGGCCATCTTGGAAGTGGAGGTCTCGTCTATCGCCCGCAGAGACTGTTCCCAACAATAAGATTTGAGTCTCGCGGAGCGGTTGCGAAGAGTTTGGGGAGTAAAATCCCTGCAAATTGGGCAAGTCCGGATGTTGTGGGACTCGCCCAAACAGAAGAGACACTCCTTATGGCCGTCGTTGAGGGCAACCTTGCGGCCGCAGGACACGCACTTCTTAAAGAGCGCGGACATAAGACGAAGAAACGCCAACTCCGAAATCCAAAAAGACGAAAACCGAAGGGGGAGTCCGAAAGAGAGGTCAAAGACAGTCCGAAAGTCCGTAAAACCGTGAAAAACAGCAAGCCAAGCACGACGTGAGAGGAACAAACTAAAGAACCTTCCGTACGCGGCGGCGGACGAGAAAGAACTGAGGAGAGACCGTTGCTCGGCGGGAGGAGCATGCGCAGTACCGGCGTGGGGGAGGGGTTCCCGCCAAGCGAACAAGCTCTAGAAGTTTCCGAACGCTACCGCGCAGGCGCTAAAGCTCCTAGTGTATGAAGGCACAGAGACCACGAAGAAGAACAAGGTGTTACCCAAGTATCAGGATCTTCTGCCGCTTTGGGTTGCAGTGTGAATTTATGTAGATAGATTTTGCCTGATTATTGCTTCCAGTGCCCAACTTTGTGGGAAAACTCTTACTCCCTTCAAGCTGGCTCCTTAAAGGCTGATGATCTTTTGTCCACCGTGGGTTGGCACAGCTTGAAGTCTCCTGTGGCTACGTGACTGGGGAGTTTACTGGCCTGACCTGGTTCCTTCGATCGTATGACCACTGTTGCCTATGTGCTCATCCAGGTGACCTCTCTGATGGATTAGATTAATTTTATATCAAAGTTGTAGACCCCGGGACAGGGTTTGCCAAGCGGGCAACAATAGCAATAATGTGGAAGGAAGTATGGCTTAGGAAAATCTCCAAAACTATCAGAGAAGAATTCTATAAGCTCACGTGACTTCAAAAGTCCTTGGGTGTTGACATACAATTTACTCACCTATCTAGTATATGAAGGAATTTATTACACCATTACTACCCAATCACCTAGTTGTGTTTGCCTTTTGCTCATGTGATTGCAGAATCTCTTGTTTTCTTGCTTGGAAATCCAAAGTTCCACAAGGGTTGAAGGAAACCTTGCTACATGCCATACTTTTAAAAAAGACATTTCTCTCAAGCTGAGTGAATTCTATCAGCAGGTTGGATAGAAATGAGAAAGTACAGGCAGTCCTCCACATTTGTGGGTTTAATTTTTGTGGATTTGATTATTCACAGATTATTTGCTGTCACCTCTGCTGGCTCCTTGTGCCATTTTTAATAGGGACTGCAAGCTTCATGAGACTGAGAAACTTTGAACAAGGCTTGTAAGTCCTTATAAAAATGGTGTGGGGCAGCAGGGCAGGTGACAATAAGCCCCACCAGCTACACACTTCTGCTTTGTGAAGGAATTCTGATGCCTCAAAGGAATCCATGGTGGTTTGAATATGCTAATCTTACTTTTTTGTGTGTTAGATATGGTTCGAGAGGGCCTAGAATTATTCATAGTTTTTCTACTTTCATAGGGATCCTGTGCCCCTAACCCTAGGAAATGTGGAGGGATGACTGTACCACAATAAATGGATCTGCAACAAAATGTTGGAGTGTACGGTGCCGCTGTTCAAGCATTCCACTTTGCTCCCACATTTCTACTTCCTGTTTTTTCACCAGAGGAATAGTTAATATTCTGTTATCCACTGAGCATGCTCAGTCTGCAACAGATTTTAGGGATATATTCCTTTTTTAAAATCTCCCTCTCAAGGATAGTTCTATAATGCTATAATCCTTGGGGATCTTCACACTGCTGATACCAACCTCATGTGAAATGGCATTCACAGCCTGAAAACTGGAGAAAGAAGGAACAGGTGGGACCTGCAATGGTGTGTAGTTTTCAGAATTCAAGGCAGTTTATGCCCCCCGCAACAGTCAGCAAGCTCCATGACTTTCAATGCTGTACGTGTTCAAGCACAGTTCTCTACACACTGGAGTTTTCTCAAGCCTGCTGATTCTTGTCTCCTGTGAGTGGGTGGTGCCAGTTTGCCACATAAGAATGGTCTCTAGAGAAATGAAACTAAAGATGTCAACATGGTTTGTATTTCCATTACAGACTAACTCAAAGAAAAGCCAGTCTAACACTTCCTTCAGAAGTTATCAAACAAAAAGTGTTATTTACTAGACAGAATCCATCCTAAGTGGCTGCCAGATTCCCCCACGATTATTGCTCATTTTCTCTGCCACCCCATGCCTGTTCCTGTTAATTCTCTTGGAACGTGAGAGAGAAAGAGAGAGAGAGAGAGAGAGAGAGTGGGAGAGATGGAGGGAAGGAGGGAGAATGTAATCTGTTCTAGTGGTTTGAGTGTTGGACTAGGACTCTGGGACACCAGGTTCAAATCCTGCTCGACCACTGGGTGACATTGGGCAAGTCACACTTCCTTAGCCTCATAGGAAGTCAAATGACAAACCTCCTCTGAACAAATCTTGCCAAGAAACCCCTATGATAGGTTTACCTTAGGGTTGCCATAAGTCAGAAACAATTTCAAGGCACACAATTACAGCAACAAACTTTCCTATTTGATTCTTGAGTCTGGAAATGGATAAGAGCAACTTCCCCTCCCCCACCCGAAGAAACAGGAATTGCTGGTTGTGGGCAGTGCACCATCCCACCCTTTCCCTGAGAAATAAATTTTCCTGGGATCAACGATGTAGTAGTAAATTATGAAGTCCAGGCAGCCATCATGAAATCTCCTAGAGACTGGCAGCTATGTGTGTGTGAGAGAGAGTCATTGTCAGCTCAGAATTCTTTCCATTATGTCAGAAATTGCTCACAACAATATGCGGTTGCTGTGAAAATCTTTCCCCAATACTGTGAGGATTGCAGCCACATTCAGAGGAAAGCCTGAGGGAGATGTCAGACAACTTCAACTTCTGTGCTAATCAAAAAATTCTGGACATTTGACCTTGCAAGTTCTGTTTCTACTACAACCCTGTCAGGGACATGTATTGTAAAGTGTGAGCAAACTAAGGCTGCTCTCCAGATGTTGCTGGACTGTTACTTCCGGCATTCTTTATCATTATGTGCTGGCTTGGTCTGCTGGCATTTGGAGTCCAACAATGTTTGGAGGTTACAATTTTCCTGTCCCTTTCTCCAGATGGGAGGGAAGCATTATTGGGTCCTCCATTCCCTGAATTTGCTGGTCATGGTAATACAAAACCTGTATCTTGTATTTGCATTACAGCATTGGCCATTTAAAAAAAAGATGGGGGGGGAATCTCATGGTCACTTTCATAACTAACAATCTAACAGAGCTATATATTTGGGGGAGGAAAGCAGTGCAGGTTGTTGTTATAATAACCAAATAACATTAAAAATTTGGGGCCTCAGCTCTCTTGATTATGCCTCCCCCCCACAACCACCTTTTCTCCCTTCTTTTGCAGGATGGGAGATGATCAAAGAATGCCAGGTGCTGTAGACTATATTTCAGAGAAGGGCAAACCAATTTGCCTAAGAAAACCCTCTTAAATTCATGGGGTTGCCAGAAGTTGAAGGTGATTTGATGGCACACAAACACTCAGTACTTTTGGACTGTAAATCCAACTGTCATTGTTTCTAATGCAGTGATATATGTGAGCACCGCAGGGAGACCTTTTGCCAAAAGAGATATGTGTACATATGTTTGTATGTTCAGTGTGAGCAATACAGGCATTCTGACCACTTCAGCTATTGTCTTTTGTGCTGCCGCTATTAGTGCTATATTTTTTGTCGGAGACTGTTTTCATGTTGCTTGATGTTTGAAACTGTTTATAATTCATGTTTCAATTCTAAATTTCATCCCTTTCTTCTTGTAAACTGGCTTTTGTGGCTGAAAGGCAGGACAACATAAAATAAACTTCTTCAGATCAACAGCAATATGGTCTAATCCAGGTGTGATAATTGTGGGGCACCCAGATGTGACAGAACTGCAACTCCCAGCAGCCCTAGCCAGCCAACCGGGGAACTGCACTTCAGCAACATCTAGAAAGCTGCATAGTTCCCAGTTCTGGTGTAACACTGACGGCCTCTTCAGCCTATATGTAATCAAAAGCAGAGGTCATTAAGTTCAAGGGAGGCTTAATTCCAAGGAACCAGGACTCATACTCTTATCCTTTTACATGACGTGTTTACTTTGTGAAAGGGAAGTGTGGTCCTTCCAGTGCATGGTAAAGAAACTGAGGGGAATATAATCTCTTAGAAAAAGTAGTTTTCAAAGACATAGGGCCTTTTTGCCCTACACTGTTATAGTGCTATTATTCCACATTCAACATCTGGTGGAATCCTGGGGCTTGTAGTTCACTGAGGCCTGCGAATTCTGAATGCCTCTCCCTAAAGTGCAAACCCCTGGATTCCACAGGCTGTTGAAAGTGGAATAAGAGAGCTGTCAACTGAATAGTGTGGAAATGAAAATAAATAAAAATAAAATGGGAAAGGAAGTGAGGGAAACGAAGGCATCAAGCGACCCCTGTGGGGACTGATTTACCTCAGGGCGGGCTTTCGTGGGTGGCCATCTTCTTCTCCTAAAGCAGTGGATTCCTATCCACGAGAGCCCATCCAAAAACAAACTAGTCAGCCTCCACAAGGGTTCCTCAAGTCCTTCACCCCCCGCCCCGCCGCCCTCAGGAGGCGGAAGCGGGCTTGTTTTGGCTCTTCTTAAAAATCCACCGCCCTCCCCTTCACATTCTTCCCTCTCGTTGGGGTGTGTGTGGGAATTAGAACTGAAGCGCGACCATCGTGATTCGAGCACAGCCCCCACGGGGCACTGCTCCGGCCCGCCTCTTCTCCTCAGGCTCCCCGTCCCCTGCGCTCTCTCTCTCTCCTGTGAGGCCGGGCAGCCCGAGGAAGCAAACTCTCGGCAGAGCCTCGCCGGGGCCCCTTCCCACCCTGGTCCAAACGCGGCCGGGGAGCGCGCGCTTCCCGGAGCAACTCCCATCCGCCGCTCCGGCGAGAAGCGGGGGGAAGTTGCTGGCGCCTCGGCGTCTTTTTTCCTCCCCCGCGAGGAAAGGGAGGGAAAGGAAAAAAAAAAGAAGGTGAGGGGAACGTGGGGGAGGGGGCGGAGGGCGGGAAGAGCGCGCGCCGCCGCGGGCAACGGATTCTCCCCCTGGGCGGAAAGGGGCGCTTCGGCTCCCCTCGGAGCTTCAGATTAGTGGTCGAAAGTACTGGCACCGCTTCTCGGAGGGTGGCGGTTTCCGTTAACTTTTCAAAAAGAGAGAGCTCTTTCTTGGGCGGGTGCGGGGGTGGAAGCGTCCCCAACTCTTCCTTTCCCTTTTTTATGACCCCGGGGGGAGCCCAAGCTCTTTTTCTGCCCCTCGCCCCACCCTCTGTGTGTGTGTGTGTGTGTGTTTGTGTGTGTGTCTCTCTCTCTCTCTCTCTCTCTCTCTCGTCGCCTCCAGGGAAAGGGACGGAGATGCACAGTACCTCAGGCTAACATACAAAAGTCTTGCTAGATTCCGCCCCCCCCCGTTTGTTTTTCCTGTTTATGCTGCAACAGACTAATAGGGCTGCTTCGTTGCGACAGAGGGACGGTCGCTTCTGCCTCCTTTCCTTTGCCTTCCGCAGGGGTCACTCCCTTGAGTCTCCCTCAGCTCGTCTTCCAGGGAAAAATGGTGAAGAGAGGAGAGGGAACGTGATCCACTCGCCTCCCGGTGGTTTTTCTCCCTGTCCCGCCAGGCAGGAGGAGTCTGTTGTTCTCTTTTCCTAATGCGTGCTGCCGAGGAGACCTTAAAAACAAATGACATTTCTGCACTACACTCTTACAGCGCGATTATTCCACTTTCAACATCCTATGGAATCCTGGGATTTGCAGTTTAGGGAGGGGCCTGCCGGCGAAACAAAACAAAAATTAGGCAACAACGTGATGGTCAACGTTCAGAAACAAAACTCAGGGTAGTGTCATCTTTTTCCTTAGGGCCATTACAGGGTTAGGCGCCTCCCGAGCTTTTGAATGCTTCCAAGTCTTTATCAGGTGTAGATGATAACAAAATTTTGGGAAGGGAAGAGAAAACGCTGCAAGCCTCTGGCCAAGTGCAATGCTCTTTGATCTCTATCATGACATCTCTTCTTCCTGCTCTCTTCTAGCTCATCTCCTTCCTTCCTAATTTAGTTATTTCACCCACCCCCACCCCCACCCCCACCCAGTTTTCTCATTGCCTGTCTTGGCAAAGGTAAGTTGAAGCAATCTGAGAATTGTTTCCTAGGACTGGCGCTTATATAGGCGATGCCATGTTTTCAAACTCCTAAAACCTCCAAATACAACCTTGCTTTTTAAGTCACTCCTTCCTGCTAGGAATATCTATCCTTCCTCCCCAGCCTTAACATGCATGGCAGCTGGTCGCAGTTATTTTTTGGAGCAGTAAATGCACTCTCTCTTCTCAGATGTTGCTTCTCATGTTCCACAGCTGAGCCCTAGCACAGAAAAAAACAAAAACAGGAGCTGCAGGGCTGAACTCTGGGGAGCTCTGGTCATAAGGCTTTCACCAAGTTCAAAGTTTTCTGTGCCTCCAAGATTATACTGTATTGAGAGGAAAGGTGAAAGGCCTGTTGAGCAGATTGCCTAGAGTCGTCATCTTTTTCCTGTTTCAGAAAAAGAGAGGAACACAGGAATAACCCTCTGATTTTTGAAGCAGATATGTTTTAAGTTGACTTTCTGTTTGGGAGGAGACAGTAATGTCTTCTTAATCAGAAGAGGAAATCTGAGACCATGTCAGCCAGGAGTACAAAAATAAAGTGCACCAAAAGGAGATGGCATGCTTTAATATCTGAAATGCAAAACAAAAATCAGCAATTGATCCGAAGAGCAAATCGAAATGAGGCAAGTCTGAATGTTAATATAAAGTAAAAATTGGATATGTTGTACCAGTGTTAATGATATAGGAATGAATGGAAATGATTTTACTCTGCTGTTGACAACTATACTACACAACTACTAACAACTGTAGACACTAAAGACACTGAATAAGCAATACAAAGATTTATACCGGTAGTTATAGTTACAATAAATCTTTGTATTGTTTATTCAATGCCTTTAGTGTTTACTGTTGTTATTAGTTGTGTAGTGTAGTTGTTAAAAGCAGAGTAAAATCATTTCCCTTAATTTCTATATCGTTAATACTGGTACAACATATCATCCAATTTTACTTTATATTTATTAACATATAGGCTTGCCTCATGCTTTAATATCTGCGTTACTTGTAGGCTCTGTAACATTTACTGTAGAACTTTGCAGTGTACAGTATGTTTTGTTTTTTTTTTTTGCTTATCTACATAACTGGAGAGGCCAAGCTGAGAAATAATATGCCCAAACCCATTTGAGGATAATAATGGCTAAATGGGTATTTAAGCTCTTCCAGAATTAACAGCCTAATCGTTACATTATGCAGGATTTTGATAATCTCTTGTGCAGACCTGACCAAGAAGTGTATGTGTTCTTGAAACAACTAAGAAGGATCCGGGCATGTTCAGTTTGGTGAAGAGAAGACTGAGGGGTGACATGATCACACTCTTTAAATGCCTCAAGGGCTGTTCTAAAGAGAAGGGGGCAGGCATGTTCTCTGCTGTCCCAAAGAGTAGGACCAGGTCTAACAGTTTGATGTTACAGAAAGGAAGATTTTGGTTCCTTCTTAGAAGGAACTTCTTGACGGTAGGAGTGGTTCAGCAATGGAACCAGTTGCTTAGAGAGCTGATGGTGTCTCTTTTCTCTGGATGTCTTCAAGAAGAGGCTGGACAGCTACCTGCTGGATATACTTTAGTTGGAGATTTTGACTGAGCAGGGGGTTGGCCTCAATGACCTGTGAGAACCTTCCAACTCTATGATTCTGTTATTCTTCTAGTGTCTCTTGAACCCAGGGCATTCAGAAGTCATTGGGACTGCATAAACATCCTTCTTAAACTAGGTGACATAGTGCATTAAAGGAATAGATAATTTCTTGGCTGAGCAGTACTCTTGCAATCCCACATACGTGTGACACAGAAATTATGCTTTGTGTTTTGGCAGCAAGCTACTTCACCTGTGACTTCTGCTCCCAGGAGAGTGGCATATGAAAAACTGTTACCTGTATTCAAGCGCTGGAAAGAAGGAGGTTCCAAACAGGTCAGTAGTTTAATCAGATTCAAGTTATTTTTGTGGATGGTGTACTGCCTGTAGCAGGAATAGCAACCAAATGTCCTGGACCACAAATCCCACATTCCCTGACCATTGGTTATGCTAGCTAGGATTTATGAGGGTTGTAGCAGTGGCTATCAAACCCAGGTCAGTGGGTTAGAGAATGGACTCCAGCTTTTAAAGGTGCTAAACTATATACCCAAAATATGTTCAGCACCTTGGATAGCTCCATTAAAGTTGAGACTGACCCCCAGAGTGAAGTAATCACTGAATTGACATTGAAACCACCAGCCACTGTTGGACTGAGTATTAGATGACAGAAAATACCAAATTGTCTACCATGATCTAGATTATCAACAACAGGATTGATCTCAGAGTGTAGTTAGTAGACACTCGAATGGTATTTTCCCCTGGGGTTTGGTATGACTCTTTTCCTGTGTCTTTTCACTCAGATCTTTCACTCGCGTCTTGGACCTCTTTTTCTCCTTTGGCCCCCCTCTATCTAGTCCCAGTGTCATATAGGAACTGGAGGTGGCCTTGACTTGGATTCTTTTGCTTCAAGAAGTACATGTGGGTAAGAATAGAAGTACGGGACTAAATGTTTCCTACTTTCTGTTCAGCAACTATGGAAGCTCCAGAACGTGCAGGTAGCCTGCACTGTCTTCTGGAAAGCTAACTTTCCTATTCAAGACCAGGTCATCTTGAAATATTTCAATAGGGATAGCTCTCAACAATATCATGTTACTGGGAAAACCCCCTCCACACCCAGCAACATGAAGGATTGTATTTAATCTCACCAGGAAACTTGAGAGGGGTGGCAGATGACCTCATCTTCGCTGCTAATCAGAAAATCCAGGCACTTCAGCCTTTGGATCCTGACTCCAGTACATTACTGCCAGAGCTGTATGTCAATAAATGCTGATATGTAATTCTATGTGGGGACTCTTGATTGCAAGCTGCTTCTGAAGGAGTGTGCTGTAATCCATGAAAGTTTATTGTGGAATAAGTTGGTTAATCTTTAAAGTGCCACAAGACTCCTTTTTTATACTGAAACTCACTAACTTCTGAAGAAAGTAAATGAGTGCTTGCTGAGAGGGAAAAAGTGAGTAAGAAGAACATAAGAACAATGAAGACTAGAGAAAAACCAAATGGTAACTTTTCATAAGAACATAAGATGCTGCTTTATACCAAGTCAAGCTATTTGTCCAGCTAGTCTGCTGTTGTCTGTTTTGAGTAGGTGTTTCTCTGTATTTTTGATGAAAGGTTTCCATACTACTTGCTGGTTTATTTGTTTGCAGGAAATTTACTAGCCATTGTTTGGCTTTATGGTGATGATTTTGCTTATGATTTTGCTTATGATTTGAAGGAAACTAAAGTTTGACCCATGCTACCTACAATCCTCAAAACCTTTTTTATGCCATGTTTCATGTTTTTTGGCTGAAAAGCAGGCTATAAATGATCTAAATAAATAACATAAAGGTAAACAATAGAATATTTTACAAAAAAAGCCAAAGTCTGCTGATTAGTCCAGAAGTTATATGAAAAATTTTGAGATGCTAGCATAGGTCTAAATATCTAGTTTGGTCACAATTTGTTCATAAATCCCCATTCTAGAGGAAAGAAAAAGGCAGAAACTGTAGCTCAGGGGCCACCCAATTGGATCTAAAATCTTATTATGCTTTGGTGACACACAAAGATTGATAACTGTACTTAATCATGTGGATTTGAATAGAATGATAGAAAAAAAATGTAATGCAAATGCAATACTTACAGTTACTGATAATAAATATAATAATTATTCTAAATTTTAAGAAATGTAATGCAAATACATATACAAATGTGACTGTAGTAATCAAGATATTTATTTGTTTGTCTGTTTCAAATCATGGGGATTGAACCTAGGACTTTCTCTGTACAAAGCATGGTTTTGCCCCTGAGAGATGAGTCACTCTTACCAAAGCCCAGAATTATTTGTTAAAAGGCAATTAGAATAGAGAACCTGTGTTCCTTTGGTTGTCTGATAGCACATGGTTTCTCTGTTTAGAATAAATAGAAAAAAATATGCTCTTTCCTGTGAGATTGTCCAGTATATGGTCTGTGGGGGCATAACTTTTCATCCATAGCAAGGGTTGGGCAGCGCGTTGGCATTTCAGGGGGATGGTATTAGGCCCCCTAAAACACATCACACTTTCTATCACTGTCTTCTCATGCCAAAGAGGAGGACATGATATCATAGAAGACATGATAAGCAGTAGCAAAATAAAGTTTTGCTTGGAAGGGGCAGGAGAACAGTAGCTCCTATTTTTTTGGAGCAGAGGGCTTCAGCAGATGGAAATGGTTTTGTCTTAGATGTGTACGAGGAGGGTAGCAGCCACATTTTTCGAGTGGTGGGGGCAGACAAGGATATAGGTCTGCATATTGGCATGTGGAGCACTCTCTCTTTCTTAACTTTCCTTCAAATCTGTGTTGGCTTTTCCAGCTTTGACTGAATGCCACTCAGGTTGCTTGTGTTTACCTTCCTTTGTCTGTTAGTAAAGGCTCCAGGAAGTTACTTCTCAGAAACCTCTTTCCGAATTGTGTGTGGACTGAGACAGCTATCTGCACTAGCAAATTTCTTAGTTTCAGAGATCTGTTGTGGGAAATTCCAGAAATATCTTTCTCTGAGAGGAAACTGAAAGATTTCAAGAGTAGTAGTTGGCTTTTGTGACAACTAAGTAATTTCAAAAGGTATAATATAAGACAATAATTGAAAATAAACTGTATTTGAAGTGTCTTTTGTTAATTGTTTTTAGTAAAACACAAAATAGTATTTAAATTAAAGTTTCAAGAAAAATTGTGCGTTTGTGCTTGAAAAGGATAATTCTCTGGCAGTTTAAAAGTTCATTGGACTTCCCTGTGTAAAGATTCCAAATAATTTCTTGGTGGCAGTACATTGACCTAGGCAACTTTTTCAGTCCCTTTCAGCTAAGATTCTGTGAATTGGCTGCAGACACTGTTTGGGGATATAGTAATATTGCCTATCATGATTAGAATTCTCTGTTGTGGTCTGTGTTGCTTAATTTTACACATAGTTAGCTGTGTAGCAGAGACCCTAAGGAAGTCTGTTACTGAGTTGTGAAGATGTAAAATGGGATGCTGGCAAAAGTGTCTGGATGTGCATTGGGCTCTAGCAATGTGTATCAGCATGCCCTAGCTGATGTCCTGTTGTGTATTAAGTCTTGTGTCTTGGCCCTGATGTGTAGCAGTTACCTTGCTGGCTCCCCTCCACAATAAGATAGCTGCAGCCCCTTGCTGAGTATAGACATTGTGAAACTGCTCAGTTTTGTTTCCCACAGATGTTAAGTATACTTACAAAGATATAAGTTCACAAATGACTTCTGCCCCTTATTTATTTGTAATGTTATACTTGTTTCCTATCAAAAATAGAATACATTTTGAAAATAGGAATTAAAGCAATCAGAAGTAGTCCACAACAGTAAAAATGGCAGCAGCAAAACAAAACAGAAATAGTTTATCGTAAAGGTGGGGTTAGGAGACAGGACTGCCCCGTTCTAAAGCCTCGCTGGATTCTGTTGGCCAGGGCAGAAGAGGTGTGTGTGTGTGTGTGTGTGGTTTTAATTTTTTGTTCCTGTGCACTTCTTCCGCTCTCTAAAGTGACCCCCACCTCTTCATTACTTCCAAAGGAAGGGAAATTGTATGGGTATTAAATAAAATTGACTGACTTTAAGTCAATTTATGGAAACCCCATGAATTTCATAGGGTTTTCTTAGGCAAGGAGTACTCAGAGATGGTTTTGCCAGTTCCTTCTTCTGAAATATAGCCTACAGCACCTGGTATTCATTGGTGGCCTCCTGTCCAAGTATTTACCAGGGCTGACCCTGCTTAGCTTTCTAAATCAGACAGTATGTATGTATTATTTTTATATGCTGCTTTTCTCCCAGAGTGGGACCGGGACCCAAGGCAGCTTCCAAAAAAGTTAAAAAGCCTTTAGGATATTTAGGTCCAAAAGAAAATTAGTTCTACCAATTCTGGGCTGGTTCAGAGTGAGGACAATCGTAGGGCCTTTCCAGCAGTTGAAGCGCTTTGGGTCTTTCCTACCTTGCCCTTAGAACAACTCTGTTGGAGAGGGTGTAACATTCATGGGACCATTGGTTGTTGGTAGGGTTACCAAATAAGTTTGAGGATGGGGCTCTTTTGTAGAAGAAGAAGTCTTAGCAGGTGCTTCTTGTCACACAAGGAACACCTACTGAAATTCCGCTTTCTATGCAACCATTAAAGAAACTGGAGCCCTGTCCCTCGTTTCACCTGGCAACCCCTACATGCCAGACAGCTCTGCCTGCAGAACTTTGAGAAGTGTGGGTGGAACCACTGAGACAGGTGTGTTCATCCCCAGCGATCTCTTTTCCACCTCCTTGAAGGGTTTTGTAGTGAGGTCAGGATTGTTCTATTCATTATCTTTTTTTTTCTTAAAGAGGCATAAAGGGATGAAACTGAGTGTGAATTCCAGTCAATAGACTTACAGTCTTGAAAGCTGAACCTCCTGTGCATATAAATTCCTAAGGATGATGTCCCAGAAAGATCTTAAGCATTGAGGAAGCCCATGGGAAATTAAAACAAAAGTTTTCAGGCTACTAGCTGTGGTTTCTTTGGGAAGTACTGGTATATGACCCCTCCAAGATGGAAATTGGGAATGAGGCTAGGAAATGATTATGTCTGGAAAGCACAGAACACTTCATAAAGTGCTTCAAACATCTCCAGGTGCCTAATCTGACAGAAAGGAGAAAATACTCTGTGGCTATTTGTGTCTGTTAGTTTAACACAGTCCAAGCAATATGCATGAGACTTTTAGAAAGTCTGCTAAGCTAGCTTGAAACTGGGATGCTTTATGATACTTACTCTGATTGTGTGGCTAATGGTTCATCCAGCAAACAGAATTATTAGTCAGAAGAGTGACTTCTAATACTGATGGCAAAAGCTCATCATCAGCTGGCCAATTTGGCTGTATACATGGTCAAACTAGCAGTGCCTAAGGGACAGCAAGGAATCCAGTGTAGGGTGACTAATTATGACAGAAAAGAGCCAGAAATTACCCAAGCTTTGTGTGATAGGTGATTAGATCATTCTTGGCCACTGTTGCTTTGCCAGTGTATTTACAGAGATGAAAAACAGGTTTTATGGGATGATTTTGAGTACTGTACTATCTTTGGGGCTAATAGAATGTCACTCTTTCCTTTTGTGAGGAAAGTAACATCAATAGATGATTCAGACTACTTAATTTTGGGCTATAACGTTACTTATTTGTTCTCTTTGTTGCTAAATACATGTGTTTTCTTTCCTGTCTTTATTCAGTTGTTCTTTCCCGTCATCAGTCCCTCTTTGCACATTAAGGATTAGTTTTATCATTTCCTCTTCTTTACCACCTCCTTGCCAATTTTCCTGCCAGCTTTCCCTTTCTCTCACCACCTTCTTATACTTCTTCCCTGTCCCACATACTTTGGATATCATTTAGAGGTTAGTTTTTCTCCTTTCATCAATAAAAATTAACCCCTTTCCCGTCTGCTTCAGTTCCCTCTTCCATGCTGTTTGTTGTTCTTCTGATATTTCTATCTTTCTCATCTATTGTGAAGACAGATGCCATTGCATGCCAATACTTGTAACAGTATCCAGCTAAAAACCTTTAAAATGTACACAGCTCCTAAGAAGAAAAGTGAGTCTAGATTTTAGGAGCGGAAGGACAAGGGAGTCCTTTTTCTGCCCACTAGCTTCAGATGTCTTTCAAAGGAGTGGGCTTTTAATAATTCCTTTTTTAAAAAATATGTTAACATTTAAACATAAACATAAAAAATAAAACATATATAAAGACTATACAAAACAATACATCAAATCAAAAATACAAAACAATAGAACACAATAAAAACAGATTAACTCTTCTATATTTAAACTCTATTCAAAACTTGATTAATATGAACAAATAAAAATAACAAAAAAACCTACAACTATTTAAATAATTCCAGTTTGTGTTTTGTTCTGATTTACCCTGAAATGTCTGCCAAAATGAAATAAACTCTTGTTTTAATTATGTGTAGGGTGTTTTCAGATTTGTTTTCTTCTCTCTTCAGGAACTGTTTCCTTTAACTTTCAACACGGAGGTATCTATCTCACTTAAGAAAACAGGATGTGATTTCAAAAGTTGCACAATCTGTTTCCACAGATAAATTGTTTCTAACATTTAACAGAAATAGCCCATGTTTATATCAAATAGTAAGTCTGAAACATGTTTCTGTCTTCCTGGAGTGGGAGGAGAAAGAATAGAATAGAGGCAAATGGCAATGGCAAACTACTTCTGAGTATTCTTTGCCTAAGAAAACCATATGAAATTGATGGGGTTGCCCTAAATCAACAGGTGACTTGAAGGCACTTGCTTCCCAGGTACTGATATGCAGAGAGACATGCAGCTTCTGATATTGGAGGTAATATATCCACCATTGCCATAGCTATTACTGTCAGCCCAAGGATTTTCCTAGTAACTTTTGAAAGCCATCCAAGTCAGTGGACATGACTACATATTAAGTAGTTAATTCCATCACTTAAATATATGCTATGTGGATAAATGTTTCTTTTTATCTATCCTGAGTTTCCCACTATTTAGTTTCATTGGATGATCTAGGATTCTAGTTTCTCTCACTGAATCCAGTTTCTCCACACCATGCGTAAGTTTGTACATTTCTTATTATATTCCATGTCCCTGTTTTGTTTTTGTTTTTTTCCCCTAAAATGAAGAGCCATTTTGGTCACCCCTTTGGCACCTTTTCTAGCTCTGTCCTTTTGGTGGTGCAGTGACTAGAACACTCTAGAGTTCTGATTCATCACATCTCAGTGTCCCAGTTGTGCATCCTCAGGAGCATCAGGTTGGCTACTGTGTGAACAGAAAACTGGAAGAGAGAATGTCTTTCAACTGATCCACCTTGGCTCTTCTTATCTGCTTATTATCCCTTTCCTGCCTGCTCGCTCCACTCAGTCAGTGCATACATGATGTAAGGTTTGTTTGCCCCTGTATATAACATTTTACCCTTCTTTACACGGAACTGTGTTTACCATTTTGATAACCCCATTCCTAGACATCCATACAGAGGCTGAGCTCCTACATCACTTCAGAGTGGCATAAATGTCCCCTGGCAGAGTTACATTACACACCCTTATACTGAATATCAGGGTAGTGCAACACATGTGGATCAATGGTCAGTGTAGCTGGCTAACAACTCACAGTGCAGTTACAATGAGCAATTCTTTGTTGTACTTTATTGTGCAACAGTCCACCTGTGCAACTCCACTTACACTTACATGTTTGTAAAGTTACACATTTGTGAACGAAGAAGCTGGCCAAGCCCACTTAGAGATAGCCAGTTACAGCTTTCAGAATACTATGAAGAGGGACTGTAAGGGGTGTAACCTGGAAGCTTGTCTGTTAAAGAGTTAGGAACGGAATGAAATAGGGAGTCAGAAATAGAGTGTGAGTGCTACTTGGGAGAAGGCGAATGGAGAAGATCTGAATTGGGTTTTGTGGGGCTGAAAAAGTGGAGTGAGTTTCAGGGAAGAGAATTACTTTGAAAGAGAAAGGTTACTGGGTACTCTGTGTGTGCAACAGGCGTAAAGCTAGATGTTTATTTTATTTGTTATGTAATGAATCTTTACTGTTTTTATTTTCTACAAATGTGTCTGTTTTTCCTTTTCAGAAGTAAAAGGGAGGCTAGTCATACTTTACCACACTGAACTCACAGATCAACATTGCTGCTTGTTCAGATCAGCATTAATCTGAAAGCCAGAGTACCAGATCTGGGGAGAGATTTTGAGGGTAAAAGAGCAAACTGAATGATAGGAGCCCATCAGTTGGAACTGCAACCTGGAAAAGGGATCCATCACAACACTGTCTGCCTCTGTCAAAAAAAAATTTAAAAAAAAATTACTCCATATGAGTCACTACAGAGCTGCCTGTCTGAGTAAATAATCTGCTTAGGCTGAGATTGTTTTTTGCCTGAAGAAGTTATTCAGGTAGAAAGAAACCATAAAAATGCTTCCATTGTTCTAGATTTTTTTAAAATTATATATGACTTCTGTATGTATGTATAATTTTTAAAGGTATAGACTGAAAGCCTGCATTAAACATGTGGCCATGATATTATAGCTATGCTTTAGTCCCTATCTGAGCCCTGAAACCTACCTTGGAGCGACAAAAGGTCTGGGCTGCTGATGAGTGGAGTGCTGCTGGATCACGTGATCAGTTCCCTTCCACCAGCAAGTGATGCTGTAACGGGCCCCCACAGATCTTTTAGGTGGGTTTCCAGGTCACTTGCAGTTGTAGCAATAGTACCATGATCACAAATGAGAATACGAAGCAGTTAGTATTTCCTAATTCTAAGCTAAGGCACTGTAATTATCTGGAATCCCAGCCCTCTTCTTTAACCCTTATTCTGCTAGATGGGACATGTTAGTATTATAGAATCACATTTTGTTGCAGAAATCACACCAAATTTGGCCGGTAGAGTATTCATTTTGCTATGTTGTTGCTTGAAGAGTTTTAAATATTGCCCCTGAATTTCAGCCACTTGCTCAATACAGTTTTCCTTTACAGCCAAAAAAAAGCTGGGACAAAATTGTGCCAACAAATCTATTGCATTGCACATTGTATTTTGTATTGGGATGAAAAATGTCCCGTGTTGTTTTGTTTTTGAAATATGAACCAGACAAGTGGGTGTGAATGCTTGGATGAGAAAGAAATCTTCCTGCTGTTCAAAAGTGTATGAACAGCAGGAGCATGTTCACATGAGCCTCTCTAGGAAGCACCAAGGGGAGATGCTGGTGTCAGAAGAGGGAGGAATGGGAGGACCTGGTGCTGGCATCCACAGGCATTTTATTGTAGAGCAGTCGGAGACTTGATTCAGGAACCCTTGGGGCCAAAGAACAAAGAGACAGTGATAGACTACTTCTCACAGAAAGCAGTTTTTACCACATGATCCATGAAACAAATAGAGTGTCACAGTATATGTTCAGGGTAGGGAACAAGAGGAATCCTACCGACATCAAAGTGTGGAGTTCCTTTGACATCACTGAGCTTAAATTGACATATATTATATTGGCATATCTTGACCTACTGTTCTTGGTACAGGTTTATTATGGACAATATGAGGCCTTGGAGGACCAGTGGCATCTACTCTCAGTGTGCTGCCCATTGAGAGCAAAGATGAGATTGAAGAAATTATTGAAGGTACTTGAGATTAAACAGTGGGGAAACGTGTGATCTGCAGAGTCACTGATAAACTGGCTGTGTTCCAGGACACATGGACCATGTTGAGCAGCTTTGACTGTGTTATACATGTCAGGGTTGGCAGGATTTGGCTTCTCTGAGCATGAGCAGAGTGCAATCTGTGAAGCAAGGTTTTGCCGCAGCAGAGAGTCTCAGTGAAGCAGAAAGAATTCCAGAGGCTCAGTAAGTAGGACTTAGAGGCAAAATTTATTGCCGCACTCTAAGATAAAGGCCTGGCAGAACATACCAGCATTCCAGCAATTAGACAAAGAGGAATAACATGAGATAACGGAGAAACAGTCGAGCAGCATCTCCCCTTACAATTAGTATACTGTCAATGGCATGACAGGTGCAGCTAGGCGGATCTAACTGGCATCTGGTCAAGGCAAACACCAGCCTTTTTATGATTCCTTGTTACCCTGAAACATTTGGGGTGAGCCAATCAGTGCTCTGTTGTGTGGTCTTCTCTGATACACAAGTCACAGCCTAAACAATCCTGCTGTCCTTGCACCTGGCTGTCTGGCCACACCACCTAATCCCCTTGCCGTCCACTCAGAGGAAACCTTGCCTGCCCGGCAATAACCTTGACAGTACACAAGGCAGATCTAAACACTGATGGACAGCTAGATGAATTTGGAGGTAAATGTCCATTCTGACAGCATGTGCCAAGAAAACTAGTAACTGTGGCATAGAAGTGTGGTGGTGGTGCTACATTATACGACAATGTCCTCTGAAGGGAAACTTACCTCTGCAGGCAACCTAGTACACCATGGGAGGCCCAGCTAGATTGTAGTGTGATGACAACACTAGTTGATTTACATTTCCACAGTGGACAAAATGTAATGGGAGATTGTTCTTTCATGAGCCTAGAACTGGCAGAAGGTCTGCTGACCAGAGTCCTGACATATGTTGGCATCATTTGCAGGAATAAGCTGTACCTCCATCCTCCCCTCCATTACTTCTGCACTAGGGCAGCAAACAAGACAACCAGCAGAAGGTGATCCACATATGAATATGTGCTTGCAAGGACCACTGTGGCGTCAGAGTGACAGGCTCTGGTTTTCTGCTAAGTGGCTGGTGCAACGAAGAACCCTTCATTGGTGGACATTTCCTCCAGCAGGAAATATCTTGTTAATGGAGTAGAAAATTATTCCGCAATACCATGGTGAGGTGTTCCTGCAAATAAATAAAAACAGTGGAGTGATATTGGGAAATGTATGCATATATATCATAATGAATAGATAACTTGTTTGAACCAAGTAGTATTTAAGGATGTCCTATTACAAGGCTTCTCAGGCTATCTGATATGGGGAACCAGCAACTATTTTTTTTTCTATTGGGTTGAGGACCAGCACTGTGTTTGTGATCACTGGCTACAGTTGCTTTCTTCTTTCCTGAGACTGGCAGCTTGTGGCTCAGCAGCTGGCACAGGTCCAGGGACCACCACTTTGAGTAGCATTATGCTAGCACTCTGGAAGTGTGCTATTAACCATTCTAGTTTTCCTGACTTTCTTCTTCTCTACTCAGGTTACTGTGATATTCTGGGGAAACCTTTGTATGGCCATGCTTTCCAGCTAACTCAGGCATGAAAAGAAAAACAGTACAGTATTCATGGCGGCCGGTACTGCAGAGCAAAGGTTCCCCATGTGATCGATTCAAGCATGCCAGCTGTATTTGCAAGGGCTTCCTTTACGTTTATGGTGGCCGGCAAAACACAACCTTGAGTGACTTCTGGAGGTACAAAATAGGTAAGTTTCCCTGTTCGCTTGTTTCATCATACACTGAATCGCATTCCACAGACTCTGTTCACCCAGTTTCTATTTGTCATCCATTTTATGGCTTCAGTCCTCCCACTGCCAAAAAAAAGACATCCATCAGGCATTGCCTGAGATCCAGCAGCAGACATAGAAGCACATTGTTATGACTCTACTCCATCTCCTGTTCTGACCTCCAAAACCCACCTGAAAATCCAGCCCATTCTGCAGTGCTAACAAGTGAGGTGCTGAAGAATGATGTGTCCAGCTCCCTCCTGCCAGTCAATGAGCCACAGTGCTAAGAGCAGAAGCAGGAACACCTGCAGAGTCCTCTCACACCTCCTTGATGTGCTGCTGATTGCTGGTGGGAGAGGGTTGAACATGTCACCTTCAGTGCCCCTCTCATCAGCACTGCAGAACTCTGCCCCTTGGTGTGGCTGGCTGGATTTTAAGGTGGGTTTCAGGAGTATTTACAATTGTGGCAAGGGTACTAAGATAATAAATGTGAATAGGAAACAGCTATGAGATTATGACCTTTTCCGCACTACACTCTTATAGCTTAATTATTCCACTTTCAACATCCTATGGAATCTTGGGGTTTGCAGTTTTGGGAGGGGCTGGCCAGCCCCTCCCGAAACTGCAAACCCCAGGATTCCATAGGATGTTGAAAGTGGAATAATCACGCTATAAGAATGTAGTGCGGAAATGGTCTATAAGTTTAGTTTACAGCATTATAACTGACTAATAGAATGCTAGCCATTTTTTTTCATTCTGTAATGGTTTTTTCAATCCAAAGAAGCAAATAGGTAATTTTATTTGAACTAATAAAACATGTGTATGATCATTGTCTGGACTGAGAATCTAAATTCATTTTAGCATTTTGTTTGTTTGCTTTAAAAATGTATATGCTACTCCTCATAAAAAAAAAATCAGAATAGAAGTAGAAAATGCCAAACAGTATGAGAAAATACAATAAAAGCCGCCATAGTAGATCAAGGCGTTTAAACCTGAAAAGGCTAGAAGAATGCAAACATTTTTGATTTGATGCCAAGAAGGACTTCTGTTAATGGAAATTAAGTGGAAATTCTCTGGGTGTCACCAGCTTTGCATCAAAGGACAGAGGCATCTGTACACGAGCAGTGTGTAGCAGACAAGAAAATGGCTGGGTTCCAACATATGTTGTACAGACCTAAAGGCTCTTGTGGTCTTTATTTATTTCTTTAAAAATTCTGGCTGTTAAATGATGCATAAAATAAATGAAAGTTTGGGGCCAGCAATGCTAAAAGATTGAAAATTAGATAGCAAGAAGGAAGCTATCTAAGAACATGGTTTTCAGTTCTGATATTTTATAAATTTTATTCCAGATATATCATGAAAAGATGATTCAGGCCTTTCACATGTGGCAATGAAAAATATTGCACAATATATTTTCACAGATAGGATACTTGTGGCCATCCAACTATTATGGGACTATAGATACCATGAGTTGAAGCCAGCATGGCCAGTGGTCAGGGATGATGGATGTTGTTGTCCCACAAAATTTGGAGAGTCCAGCTGTTCCTGAACCCTGCACTAGAAGCTATGTAATTTGAATGGGTTATGTACATCCATACGTTGTAGTAGACCATACTTCTTTTGTCTTGAGCTGTCATGGAAACACGAACACACCTGTTCAGAAAGGACTGCCGTTTCTCAACTGATATATTTGTGCTATGTTGTTTCCTAAGGTGGCTGGCTAGTTACTATTTGGAGCAAAATGCTAGACTGGATGTATTTTTGGTCTCATCCAGCAAGACGGCTCTTACTTCAGACACAGGAAGAATTTTGGATTTAGGTCTGGGAATTCATGGCAGCATGGAACTGGGGGCAGGAGTTTCCAGTGCCAGTTGTCCAAAATGGAATTTAAAGATAGCTGGTCATGTGCATAGTAAGCCTGGACATCATAAAATACTTACCTATGGGAAAAACACAAGGTTGCTGCTCCAGATTGTATTGCTCACAGTTGATCTCTCCAGCTGTAACATATAGTCTGGACAGGGTGCAGTGGGTTGCAGTTGTGGCCATTCAGATGTTGTTGTCTGAGTCAGCCAACCGATCCACCACCACAGGGATGCCACCTTCACTCTTGTGTTTATTGCTGTTCCTCCAACAGCTGCTTCAGTTTGAATGTGAGCTTCCTCAGTATCACATCTATCCCTTGAGAGGATTGGCACCATTAAAGCTCTTGTTCAACTCCGAGCAGCTGTGGAGTTAAAATCAAGCATGGATTCACCTCCTATAAGGCAGTGGATCAGTAGTTGTTGGACTTCAGCTTCCAGCATATCTTGCAACTGACTTCCAGCATACCTTGCTGACTGGGTCTGATAGGAATAGCAGTCCAGTATCTCAAGGGCCACAATTTTCTACCCTTTATATAATCTAACAGATGAATCTCCTTAAGTTGTGCATTCCTTTGCTCATGTTGAACATCATCAACTGCCATTGGAAATGCCCTTCCAATAAGAATCCCATGAGGTCAATTTAGATCTCTCTTATGGAGAGAAAAGATGAAACGTAGCATAAAGGTGCACTTTTTGGTGGCACCTTCACGGTTGTAACGTTTCATTGAAGCATCTCATTACACCTTTTGTATACCCGTGGATAGCAGTCAAATCTAGACTGAGACACTGTATTTGCCTTGTAGTTTGTATCCTTCTTTCAGATATTTCGTGTCAGAGACTATCACTAGAGTTAGGGCCAATCTCATTCAACGCTTTAGGTTGCCCATTCTGAAAAGTCACCCGTAGACCTGAAAATCTTAACACACAAATCACCCAAGTGTACCAGCATGAACAGATGTTGAATAATTGGTCCATGTTAGGAATATGATGAACTAGGTGATTTAATAGATCTCTTTCATATCTTAACAATTGATACATTTTCTAGAGAGCAATGAATGGGAGAGGCTGGACAATTCAGAAGATGGCCCAGGAGAACTGGAAGAGCATTCAATGGTGGAATATCAGGCAAGTTTGTGTTTGGTCCAGTCCTGCAAAACTGTACAGCTTAACTCCAGTTGATAATCCAAACTGCAGTCCTCCCTCCACATTCACAGGTTTGACCTTTGAGAATTTGATTATTCGTGAGGTGTGTGCATGCCTCCACCCCCCCCATTCTCCTCCTCCTATTCCCTTGCATTTTGCCCCAGCATGTGTCCCTTCTTTCACATGTGCTTTCTCTCCATTCCCTTGCCTTTTTCCTGCATGTGAAGAAGGAAGGCAGATGCACACAGGCAAAAGGCAAGGGAATGGGGTGGAGGACAGGTGCACCTTACCCCTAATTCCCTTGCCTTTTGCCTGGGAATGGAGAAGGAAGGCACATGCACCGGGCCAAAATGCAAGGGAATGGAAGGAAGAGCATGGAGGGCAGTTATTCACTGTTTTTCCACTTTTGTGAGGGTTCTGTGCCCCAAACCCTTACAGAAGTAGAAAGACCAATGTAGAATAGAGTCTTTGAATCAATGGAATCGATCCCATTGATACCATGGGTCTACTCTAGTTGAGGACTAGCAACTGGATCTAAGCCCAAAGGTTATTCTTATTTATTACAATTACATCTTCCTTTGATCTTGTGGACTGATGCTATCTTGTACTAAGTGTCCTGGCAGTCTTGTGATAAGAATGTGGATTCAACTTTCTGCCTTGGGATGAGAATTTCTATTCCATTCTGTCGGCTGCGTGCCTATAGCGAGCCTTATATCTGGGGTACTTGTTTAAACAAACAAGGACCTCCAAAAAACCTCTGGCAATAAAACTACAGCCTAGAGGAAAAACAGCCACTTCAAACTGCAATAAAGAAAAAGTACAAAAGGTTTATTGCAGATAACAAGTTAAGGCTTTTAGCAAAACATGATAAAGTCAAACAGTAAAAACAGCAGAGCAATATACAAACCAACACAGCAAGGAGACAAAGGAAAGAGAGGAGAAAGAGCAGTTTTTCCAAACTGCTTATATACACTCTACGCAGCTGTACATTATTACTCTACAAGTGCCTGAGTCAAACACATAAAATTAACATATAGCTGCGTAGCCTCATCTCACTCTACACCTTAATCTTAAAGGGCAAGATCAGAAGAAGCAGCGCAGCATCAAGTAACACTAGCCAATTACATATCTTGACACATTCTTCCCTAAGTTTGTTCTCCTCCCCAACTGCATTCCCCATCATCTGATCTGGAAATTGTTGGGATGGTGGAAGTTGCAGTCAAATACAACTGGGAACACCAGAGCTTCCCTCAAGTCAGGTAAACAGGAAGATCTTTAGAGGAAGATAGATTCTTTTATTCCTAGCCAGATTCTGCCACATTGTTTTGCAGGCTTCTTCACACATTGGTTCAAGTCCTTCTAATTACTTTTAATGGTGTATTTGTAGATTGTTCCAGCATGAGTACTTTTAGGAGTATTGTACAAAGAGGCATTGAATACCTCCAGGTTGTGTAATAGCATTTGTATAACCCTGGGTATATTGCCTCTTCCCCAATCTAAATGGGCCCATGGAAGGGGGCATCAGGAGAGCTCTGTTGCTTAGTGCCCTTCTCTCAGACTTCCTGCATTACTGTGCTTTAGAATGCTTTATGCTTTAATATGTTCAATACATGTGCTTTAATATGTTCTGCCTGGTAGTCTAGATCTAAACCATACAGGGCTTTATAGGTCAGCATTTTGAATTGTACCTGGAGACAAAGTGGCAGACAGTGGAGCTGTTGTAACAGGGAAGCAATGTGGTCCCTGTAACCTGGCCCAGTTGACATTCTGTCTGCAGCCCTCTGTACTAACTGAAGTTTCTAAACACTCTTCATAGGCAGCCCCACTTAGAGTGCATTATAATGGTCCAGATGGGATATAATTAAGGCATGTACCACCATGACTGAATTTGGCATCTCAAGGAGTGGGTGCAATTGCTGAGCAAGTTTTAAATATGCAAAAGCACTCCTGCCCACCATAGAAATTTGGGCTTACAGATTCAGGAGTATACTTAGTCTGTGGAGAGGGAGAATGTAACTCCATCTAACACAGGCTGAATTCTTATTCCCTCATATGTCTTTTTAACCAGGAGCACCTCTGTCTTGTCTGGACTGAGTTTCAATTTGTTTTCCCTCATCTAGTCTGTTACTGATGGCAGATACCAGTTTATAACCAAGACCGCCTCCATGGTTTGAGGTGAAAGGGAGTAGTAGAGCTGGATGTTAACCACATATTGATGGCACTGCACCTCAGAACTCTGGAGGACCCCTTCCAGGGGTTTCATGTATTGTTAAATAGTATGAGGGATCCCCAAGGCCAATGGTGAAGGGATTGAACAGGAGTCCCCCAGCTCCACCTTCTGGGTTCCCCTCCAGAAAGGAATAGAGTCACTGTCAAAGGGTGCCCGTAAGAGCCATGCCAGCAAGGCAGCCAAGAGGATTACCATGGTCGATGGTACTGAAAGCCACTGAGAGGCCCTGTAGAACCAACAGGAACACATTCCATCCCATTCACAGTGGAGGTCACCTACCAAGGAAACCAAAGCTCTCTCTGTTCCACATCCAGGACTGAAATTGACTGTGGACTATGAAGAATTACAAACAGAGCACCATGCTTTTGTTATTTACATTATTATTTACTTACTGGTCTCTGAGAGGAATTAGTGAGAAATAGCTCTGGGAGGACAATTTTATCCAGTGAGACTACTTAGCATCTAACCTACCATGTCAAGTATTACAGCACCCAAGTGGAAACTGCCCCCAAAAGACTTACATGTGTCGGTACCCTGTCTGTCTTGTTTGCAAAGAACTTAGAAGTCTCTTACCTTGTGTGCCAGCTTTGCCTATGCAGTGTCTCCCATGCCTTACACTGCGGCCTGTGTAACTGCTGACACCTCCAAGTTTCATAACACTATTCAAACAAGTAAGTGTCTTGAAAGTAGGATCTGTTAGGTAAAATGTCTAGATCTTAAAGTCACTATCTTAGGATTTTAATTCCTTGCTGCAAGATGAAAAGTCAATAAACATAGTGATAAATGTAATGTGAGGAGTATACTGTCTACCTGATGAGGAATTTGCAATGAAGTAAGGAAACCTTTTCACTGCAGAGGATTTATTCTCTCTCTCTCTCTCTCTCCAGTGTTTTGTCACAAAATGTTTGTTCTGTACATTGTATTTGTACCGTAAAGTATAAATATCATTCACTGGAAAAATCATTATTGTGTTTGCAGGATGTTCTCTATATTTTTGGAGGAATGGTAGACTCTGCCTTCACACAGAAGAAGAATCCCCTCTGGATGTACGACACTGGTATGGAACAAGAAAAGTAGGATTTTTAAGTTGCATTACAAATGTACCATTGAAAAAATGTAGTATTATTCTGGATAGGCAGCCCCTGGACTGCAGGTGGTTCTTTTGTCTAGTTGAGTAGTCGTTAGGAAAAAAAGCCCCCTCTCCCAAATGTTTAGGATGCACTGTGTGTTAGAGCAGAGATGAAACTTCTCTTGTGTATATTGTTCGTCATGCTGTCTAATTTACAGCAAAGTAAGTTCGATAGCATTAACAAAACAAAACAAAAAAATGTGTAGAGAAAAAGGAAGAAGGGAGAAAGGGAATTATCAACAATTTACACTTGATGACTTAGCAAGTACCCACTGATTCAATAGCTGTACTCTGATTGGGACTATCAATGGGATGTACAGTGCCTGCGATTAAACCTGGATATTATTCTGAACTCTACTGATGACACATGAAAGTTTCAATAGTTGTTAAAATTATTCCATAGTTAATGTTAAAAGTAGTTATTTCAACCTTTCTCTGTACCACCTTCTTCAGAGGTCAGCTCAGCCTTGCATGTAGAGTAGCAGTGCCCTCTTGTGGTTGGTATTATAGCTGATACTTTTTTAAAATTGCAGATACTACCAAGTGGATGGAGTGCCAGCTCACAGCGGTGGAGGGTGAGGTAAGGAACTGGAAAACAGAAATGTATGAATCATACATGAAATATGTTGCTTTGTTGATCAAACAGCTTGCTTGGGAATATGTTCTGAAAACAGTTCCAGGCTGGGCTGAGCCAGAGAAATGCGGCAACAGCATATGTGGCAAGTAATGGTTTCCCTCTAAAAATAAGCATTCTTATTGCTAATCCTTTGAATGTCATCCTCAGGTATATATAGCTTTGAATCTTGAAATAAGAGTGGTACTTTGGATATAATATGCATGCTGTGCATACTTAATTATTCTCTGCACTGAATTCCCCAGCATCATTATTGGGCTTTCTCCCTGTTTACAGGAACTAAATAATGTATCCCTGAAAACTTAGAAGCAGATAGGACTGGGGAAATCCAGACTCTACCGCAATTTTGTGGGAACAAGCAAACCCATGCAAGGATACAAAGTCATGTGTGGTGTGATTTCAACCAGTACACGTGTGGAGGTGGTCAGCCTTTGCTCAAAACTCAGTTTGTTCCCTTCTCCTGGGCTGAAATCTTGAAGCAGATTTAACTAAAGAATGAGCAGGTGTGGCCTTGATGTCCTAATTTTTTCTGCTGTCAGGCAGTAAAGTCATCCCTCCACATTCATGGGTTTGACCTTCACAAATGTAATTATTTGTGAGAGGCATGTGTCCCTCCTTGCCATTCTTCTCTCATTCCCTTGTGCTTTGCTGGGTGTGGAGAAGGAAGGCAAGTGCCTGTCCAAAAGGCAAGGAAATGGAGGGGGGGCATGAACAAGCCCTCCTTCTCCCCTCCGGAGCTCCCCCTCCCATCCCTCTGCTTTTGGCCCTGGCGCTGAGAACTTGGGCTGAGGCAAAAGGAGTAGAACGAGGAAGGCTTGTGTGTGTGCCTTTCTTCTCCCCTCTGGATCTAACTATCCCCTTCCCTTGCCTCTGGCCCTGGTGCACAAAAGGCAAGGGAATGAGAGGGGATCGTGGGGTGGGGGAGTTACTCGGGTTTTTTCCAACTTTTGTGAATGTTCTGTGCCCATAAACCTCATGAAAATGGAGGAGCTACTGTACTGGGAGCTTCATTATTCTGTGCTGAAGAGACCTTTCAAGCTGCTTCTCTCCACTACCTCTTGCTGACCCCCTAATCAAATATATAGCACCCACCTCCTTTAAAAGTGGTGCTGGGCTGGTTTTGATCAGGGGAAAGGGAAAGCACTCTGAGGATTTCATAACTGTATGTGCAGTCTGAAGGCAATGTTTGTTGTTTCATGTGAAACATTTGAAAGGGTATAAACTACTGCTATTTGACAAAGCAAGTATGAATTCATGCTTACTTGGAATCATGGGTTGGCATCATGTTAAGTAGTTATGAGATCATAAACTGGACTTGTGGTCTTGTAACTTTTGAGGTTCAAATTTACGATTGTTAATGACCAAACGTGATCCTGAAAACCTACCTTTCATCCAGGCACTGTCCCAATCAAAGAGTTTCCAAGGTTGTTGGAATTCCAAGGTGCTGCAGATCAGGGTGTGGAGAAGTGATGTCTACAGTACTCTTCCAGTTGCAGGATGCAATGAGAAGCAGTTGTTGGAGAATCCTCCAAGGATATCTCCAGCTACCTATTCTTATTGTGCCCTATAACTGGGAGAGCACTATTGGGTGTTATTTCCCAATGACCAGACCTGCATTGTTTGGCTGAAACGGTAGATTTTGTGGGGAGGCAGCATCAGCCAGTGGAGCTATGATAGACCTCCATCATCATAGTTACTTCTGACAATGAAAAATCTTAGCCACCCTTAGTTTCTGCTTGCCAAGGTGGGATGGCTACAAATTTTAACACTGTTTTTGTCATTACTCTTCTCTGCCCAGCAAACAGCCCCTGTTAATCGGAAGGGCCACAGTGCAGTTGTCTACAGGGGCAGCATGTATGTATATGGTGGATACATTGATATGAAGGGTACTTCTCAAGAATTCTGGACTTTATCTTTCAGTAAGTTAAAAGGTTTTCAACTTATATGTGATTATATTGGTTGGCAGCTATGGTACAGAACCCTTTGGAACTTCCAGAATGAGTGCAGTTTTGCCACTGACTTTACCTGCTGATTTTTTGGCTGTTGAGTATGGGTGGAACAGGTTTTGAGATTCTTGCTGGAATTTAGGACTTTGAGAGTCTCAAATTCACACATTTGTGAAGTTTGTGGTATGTTTTATAGAAGTAAAATAGGCACAGTTCATGCATACGTTGTAAAAATGGAAATGGCTAGAATACAAACTGTTCAGAAATATACACAAACATACTTCCGTTAATGAGGAAATGCACATTTTATGAAAAATGTGTCAAAATACATTCTTTATGGAAAATGTACATGAATTTCCATGCGGGATGACCCCCCCTCCCAAAAATAAAAATCAAATCTTGTGCTCTGATAGGAACAAAGGATGGGATGGAAATACAGGTGGGATTGAAAGGAAGTACAGCAGAAAAAACAAACACAATATTTTTCACATCTCTGGAGAAATTAACTTTGACAATCCTTTTCCTTTAGATACAAAGCAGTGGGCCCCTATACCAGCAGCATCATATGGTAGCAACCCAGGCCCCCGGCATGGTCACTCAGCTGTGGTTTATGGCAATGGCATGTACTTGTTTGGAGGGCTAATGGGGCTGAGTGAACAAAAGGACTTCTGGAAGTGGGATTTCATGGCTGCCAACTGGTCTACGATCAGGCGGAGGTAAATATATGAGGTTTATTTACCAGCAGCTTCACCAAGCAGGAGCTCGGCAAATGAAGTAGATAAAGCTGAACCTGATGTTGGAAAGTTGAACAAGCAGGTGTCATGCATCATGTGACCCTGTCCATTTCTGAGGAACGTGGCTTGAGTTACATTTGTACCATGAGAGGAACGGCAAAGTTGTTCACAGTGGAATCTGTGGCATAAATGTAGTTGTCACTTCAGCTGGAACAGGCTTGCTGTGTCAATATGAACTTGGTTTCTTGTTTTAGGGAGTCTACTTTACTTGGGGCTCACTACTGGAGTGAGGTCTATGCTTTAATGGAAAGCACATCACTGCCTCCATACACAAGCAGAAAACATTCCTCATGCAAATGGGCCAGATACACCCTTGCTCAAGACGAAGTGAGAAATAGAAGTCAAAAAAATCATTATGTGGTGCTGCATGTAGTGGGTGTGGGTGCAGGAGCACCTTTACATGACTTTCCTCATAGAAAGTACACATGGCACATCAAGGGGTTTTTAAAGGGTTTTTCAGTTGTTTCTTTATGTTTGGGCAGTTGTGCAAATGAAATCTACAGTGATTGTGCACTTTCAGAGAGCTTGTGGTAATGATGGTGGGAACTGAGGAGCTGTATTTGACAGAGAAGCATTGTGTAAGGATTACTAACTGCCAGACATGCCCAAGAGAAGGCAGCGTATCCAGCAGTGCACACATTCCTATGCACAGTTTAATGGTATTTAGATACATAATGTGGAAGGAATTCCATAGAGGGAAGAATAGCTGATGAATTGTCACATCCTACCCTGTTTTCATCACTATAAACATTGTGGTCCTTCAGCTTATCCCTCTTTTTGTTTGCTTGTGTCCAGCCAGGGGCCTCCCAAAATGGTGGGACATTCTGCCTTAATCTTTGAAGATTCTATGCTGGTCTTTGGCGGAGGAGTATTTAATACTAGGCCGAGCAGTACTCTGTGGAAGTACCATTTTCCTTCTCAGATATGGAAGAAGCTGGCTAGCCTGATGGAGCCTTCATCCAAATGTTATCATTGCACTATAGGCATGGGATTTGGTTTCCCAGAAATGGCTGATTCTCCAAGGACATCACTCACCTGTTTGCATCCAAAGGAGAAGGGCTGCTCAAAACTACTAGCTATCTCTAAGCGGCATGCCTGTTTCTGTGAGTATAATCACCAGGAGCCTAGATATCAGACATTCAGCAACGAGGATGGCAGCGAGATAGAAATGAAAACTTTTTGCCATTCTCAGGAGCAGCCAAGATTCTGCTTATTCCATACCACTTCCAGTGAAGAGCTGAGTGCCAAACAAGAGTTTGCTACCACTGGCCTGACAGAGGAAGACAGCCTCAGCTATTCAAGATCTGGCAGTGTGGATATTAGGGAGCCGTCTGCTGTACTACTTCTTGGAGGCAGACCTTTGTCTGGTTCTTCTGCGATTTCATTTTGGCAAATGGAGCTGTAAAGCACTTAAATGGCAAGTACACACACACACCAAGGAGGGAGAACAGCAGCATGCCAAACTTTAGTAAAGTCAGCTATCAGGAAATACTATCTGCACTCTATAGTCATTTCCATATCTTGTCAAGAAGTCCTGGTACCACTCTTTGTAAATGGAATGCATTTGTGAATGACAGTTCTGTACTTCGGGGAGTCTCTCACCTAGGGAAAGACACCATGCAGCTAATCTCAGTGAGCCAGTGTAGGCCTACACACTCCGATTAAGCACCTCAGTGTTGAATGCAGAATTGTCCACCGGACATGCTGAATGTTACTGCATTTAATTTGTATATTTGACATTTAATTAGTGCTTTTAGAATGTTCAAAGCCCTTTTAAAATTATCTCTGCAAGTCAGGCGTATAAAAACCCGGTATTATCCCCATGTGCTAAAGGATTGATGGTAATAAAGAGCAGCAACTTGCCCACAGATTTTGAGTTTGTGACTGAGGTGATACTTCAAGTGGAGGATGACCTGCTTTACAGCTCCAATGTCATAGCTAATAGCACAGACTGCTTAAATTTACATCATCCCTACATGTAACTCAGGGGGAACCTCACCCTGTACTGATGTGACTTATACATGAAGTTCAAATCCCACCTGCCAAGTAGTTTTAGTGTCCTAGAAATAAACTTGATGGGACTGTTCCAAGATAAGTCAGGAATTCTTAAGATGCCTAAAGCAAGATGGACCCACTTACTGAGCAGGCTTTTTCCTCATCCCTTTTGTGATGGTATCATGATAGTATCAGGGCCAGATTAAGTCATGCTGAAGCCCTAAATTATGTCAAGCTTAAGAGAACCCATAAAATTACACCCCCACCCATTTCTAACAGTTACATAAAATTTGAAATTTCTTTTTCTGGTGTTTAGATCCCTGCAAAATACAAGACCCTATACTGTAGCTTATCTTTATGTGAATTTGGCCTTACATAGCATTCTCTTTTTCCAGCCTGTGCAATCATATGCACTGCCCATATCATTATCAAAACAGAGCCGAGTTTCTATTTTGCATTCCCCTGGCCTGTTCTCTTAAAATCATACTATGACCTAGTTTTCCACACAATCCCATAAGACAATATAGGATGCTAACTCCTCTATGTAGGGTATGAGGGAAGAAATTTAATGGGTATAGGCTAGAGTAGTGGTTCTTAATCTGTTCTTTTACCATGGACCCTCTTTAAATATCTTTTATTTAGACTTAAGTCAAAATTTAAAACCTTGAAGCACATCAAATATTTATTTAAAGTTGCTCAGTTCTTTAACTTTGAAGCCACTCAGTACCATTCACTTCCATGTTCTTATCTTGCAAAGAAGTAGCAAGTGCTGAGTACATTTTTTGCTATCAAACCGTTATTTTCATAACTTTTGAGCAGTTTGAGATATTGTAATGAAACTGTGTAGAAATGTCTATCACTGTCAAAAGACTTCAGCTCTTTGAGATCAATGTATGACCCTCTGTTCATCTGTCTGTCTTCTTTTCATTCATAATTTCTTCCTTCTTCCTATTTTAACTGTAAAAGCTCATAACATTTCTTCAAGCCTTTGTGGACCCCCTGTGTAGGTTCAGAACGGCTAGGCTAATGATGGTCACCACATGACTGATATAAACTTAGGGCTAAACAGGAATCCCTTTCCCTACCTTACGTGTATCATACATGTACAAATAGGAGCCACCTCCCTGCATTCCTTGTTTGTGTACAATGTTGACACATACATAAAATTTTATCCAAGTTAAACAAACTAAATTTGATCTTATTTGTTTTCTTGTGTCACTTTGAAACAAGCAGATGAATTAATCATAGCTCCTTGAATTTCTTTGAAAATGTAAGTTCTGTATAAAGAAAATATGAATTCTGCACTTTGTAAATATATGCAGATAAACTTAACATACATGTTTTGGGATGCCAGAGACTAATAAACCTGTCCCTATTTTGAAGCCCAGCTTTATGACCAAAAAGTCTAAGAAAGAACAGGTTCCTTACCTGTAACTGTGGTTCTTTGAGTGGTCATCTGTGAACTCACACAAATGGGTTTCGCGCCTGCGCAGAAGCAGCCTTCGGAACCTTCTTGAGCCTGCCGTTGGCGTTTTGGCAGTTGACTCCTCCCCCATTCCCTTAGCGTATATAAGCCCCTGCCCCTGTAATGGTCACTTCTGTTGCCGCACGTGTAGCAGCAACAGAACCGAATGTGCAGCAGGACCTACGTGGGGAGGAGGGAGGGGTTGTGTGAGTTCACAGATGACCACTCGAAGAACCACAGTTACAGGTAAGCAACTTCTTTCTTCTCCTTCTCCTCCTTCTTCTTCTTCGTGGTCTCTGTGACTCACACAAATGGGAGACTAGCAAGCTGACAAAGACGGAAGTGGGTATGTCATGCTGCTACAAACGATCTCCTCAGTGACTTCTGGTTTTCCCGTTTGTTTTTTAACTCATCACCAACATGTAAAGATAATAAAGAAAATTTATTAATAAACAGACAATACTGTCATATTTATCCAACAGAAGAAAACAACACAGCTTTCACAAAACCTGCATCATTCTTAGACTGGTTGTCAACCCTGTAATGATTAATAAATGTAAGCGGTTGTGACCATGTAGCTGCTTTGCAAACCTCATGGAGAGACACACCATGTAAGAAGACCACGGAGGCTGCCATAGATCTTGTAGAGTGAGCTTGTACAGAATCAGGACGTTTCTTTTTTGCTAACTCATAAGACAGCTTAATAGCAGACACTACCCATTTTGATAGCCTTTGTGGTGAAACAGGGTTACCCTGTCTCATTATTGAATAGCAAACAAACAATTTATCTGACTTCCTAACTGAAGAAGTGCGTTGAACATAAAAGGCTAATGCCCTTCTAACATCCAAATAATGTATAGAGTTTTTTTCATGTCTGAGCCAGGATTCTGCATGAAGGCAGGTAGCACTATATCTTGGTTCAGATGGAAATACGACACCACTTTTGGCAAAAACATTATATCTGGTCTTAACGCATCCTTATCTTTATGAAATCTCAGATATGGAGGGTCAGCCCTAAGTGCACACAGTTTACTAGCTCTCCTGGTTGAAGTTATCACAACCAAAAATGCAGTTTTCCAGGACAGTAAGCGCATGTCACAAGTGGCCATGGGCTCAAAGGGCTTAGCAGCCAATTGTTTCACGACAAAATTTAAATTCCATCCTGGGAGAGGTAGTTGAACTGGAGGGTGTAAATTCTTATAACCCTGAAAAACTTCTTAATCAGGGGGTCCAGGAAACGGGACAGTTAACCCTGTTTTTGAAAATTACAAGAAATTGCAGCCAAATAACATAGTATTGAGGACAAAGATAGTCCCTGAGTTGATAAGTCTGCAAGAAAGGACAGAACATGTACATTATTACAGCATGTAGGAGTAATTCCCTTGTGTTTCAAATAATCACAGAATTTACACCATTTATACGCATAAGACTTCAGAGTCGAAGGCTTTTGTGTGGCCAGTACAATTTGCTTGATAGCATCAGGTAAGTTCTCCACTATAGTAGGCTCCATGCAGTCAAGCGTAGTGTGTGCACATTGGGGTGGAAGACAGTACCGTCATGAATGCTGAGAAGATCCTGTTTGCACAGTGGAATTCGATACCGTCCCTGAAATAACTGAAGAAGAGTCACATACCATGGTTGCCTTGGCCACTATGGTGTTAAGGAGTATCGCCCTCGCTTTGTCCTGGCGAATTTTGGCAATAACCTTCGTTATCAGGGGAAATGGAGGAAAAGCGTAAGCATCAGTCCCGTCCAACTGAACTGAAAGGTATCTCCCAGAGTCCGACGTCCCTTTGAGTGCCAGGAACAGTACAGTCTGCATTGGTTGTTCAGTCTGGATGCAAAGAGATCTATGTGAGGAAACCCCCACTTCACGAATACTTCCTGTATCCCTGCCTGTTGACCATCCACTCGTGTGACACGACCAGTGTTCTGCTGAGTGTGTCTGCCAGGATGTTCTGTTCTCCTGCCAGATGAACAGCTGATGGAAGAATCTGTTGTGCTAGGCACCATTCCCATAGTCATATCCGTAAGTTCAACAATACACAGGAACGAGTTCTGCCTTGCTTGTTTATGTAATACATTACTGCTGTATTGTCTGTTACAATTTGAATTGACCTCTCATACAAGTAGTACTGAAATGCTCGGAGCTCCTTCAAGGCTGCCATGAACTCTAAGATGTTGATGTGGAGGTTTCTCTCTCAAGTTGTCCATATACCTCTTATCATGTGCATTCCCAGATAAGCACCACAGCCTTTCAGTGATGCATCCGTCGTCACTGAAGCCAATGGTCGTTGGGGGAGGAACAGCATTCCCTTCAACACATTCTCTGGCTTTGTCCACCAATCCAGAGAAGAGAGAATAACCCTCGATACTGTGAGGTATTTGAGGTGATGGTCTTGAAGAGGATCAAACCTGCGTATAAACCGCTGTTGCAGTGGTCTCATCCTCAACTTCGTGTATGGTGTGACAAGCGTAGCTGAAGCCATCAGTCCTAGCACAACTTGTATTGCTTTCGCTCAGTCTCTGAAAATTTTGTATTGTCACGCATTTCACAATCTTCTCCCACCTGTCGTGTGGAAGAAAAGCTCTTTGCAAGCGCGAGTCTAGTATCACTCCTACGTATTTGATTCTTTTTGTATCAAACTTGACTTTTTGTAATTTATTATTAAACCTAACTTCTGTAGGAGATTGACAGTGGTTCTAAGGTTCATGGATAGCTGCTTTCGAGATGGTGCCACTATTAACCAATCATCTATATAAGGAAACACTATGATACCTTTCTGACTAAGGAAGGCCGCCACTACAGACATGCATTTTGTGAAGACTCTTGGAGCTATACTTATGCTGAATGGCAGAACACGAAAACGGTAAGCTTTCCTGACAACAGCAAAAGCAAGAAACTGTTTGTGTTCTGGTCTTATTGCAATATGGAAATATGCATCTTTTAGATCTAAGGTTGCAAACCAATCTCCTCTTCTTAACAGTGGTAGGATAGCAGTCAGAGTCACCATTCTGAATTGTTTTGGTCAGATAAAGTAGTTGACACATCTCAGGTCCAAAATTGGTTGAAGACCTTCATCTTTTTTCTTTATCAAAAAATACCTTGAAGATAAGCTTCTTTTCAGTTGTGACGCGGTGATTCTTTCTATTTCTCCCTTTTGCAGTAATGTTATCTCCTCTTCCAACTGTGGTGAGGGCACAGTTTTCTGAATTCGACCTGTAGGTGCTAGGCAGCAAAACTCTATGGCGCATCCATGTTGTATGATATCTAGGACCCAAGAGTTTGACGTGATCATTGACCAAACAGTCACATAATTGTTTAGTCTTTTCCCAAATGGAGGTTGAGGAGAAACACTTGGTTGTTAGTTGGTGTGCAGTTCGGCAACAGAAGGAAAGCTTTGTCTGAGTCAGTGGCTGATACTTGTCATGAAGGTATCGTAGTGCTGTTTGTCAAACTCTACACTTACTCTGGTCTGACTGGCGTTTCTTATACAGAGGTTGCTTGTATTTTGAAGATGGAAACAACTTTGTTGAAAGATGTTGAGGTGTGATTTGTCTATTTTGAGGCGGAGTTGGACTTAGAGTTCTCCTCGGAAATGGCTGATATTGATACCTTTGTGAATATGTCGATGACGGAAACCCATATTTCTTAGTCATTGGTCTCATCTTCTGTGCATGTTCCAGTTTCTCGTCAGGACTGGCACTGAACAATCCCATCAAATCAAAAAGCAAATCCTCAATCATCAATTTAGCCTGTTGAGACAATCCAGATGAGCAAAGCCATGCATGTCATCGTATTGCTATAGCACCTGCTACAGCCTTACTACTGCAGTCAGTTATGTGTTTAGCTGTAGTAATTTGCTGTGATGACAAGTGATAAGCCTCTCTGTACAAAGCAGTCACAGTCTTCTTCTCTGTATCGGGAAGCAAATCCAGATATGATTTGAACCTGCTCCAAAGAAATTGCTGTTAAGTGCCCATACAGGCGATGTAATTTGAAATTCTAAACAACAAGACTGCGTTCAAGTAGGATTTCCTGTCTATGTTGTCCAGCTTTTTCTCTTCCCAATCAGCAGGGACAGCATGCAGTCTTTGTGATTGCTTTGATTGGGCTGCATCCACCACTATGGAGTTTGGTTTAGGATGTTGCACCCACCAGTCTTCCTCAGTCTCAACAAGACGATACAAAGATTTAAATTTTTTAGATGTCAATGGTACCAACGACAGCATCGACCACGACTTTTTCACTGTTTGAGACAAATATGGCAGCAGTGCAATTATGGAAGGTATTGGAGCACAATCTTGCAAATCCTGAAAGATCGGGTCCTTTAGATCTTCTTTATGGTCTTCAATTTGCAAATTCAACGACCTAGCCATTCTAAGAATAAGATCTGAAAAAGCTCGAACATCATCAGTAGGTGATATCCTCTCGGCTGTAGAAACAAAATTTGACTCGATGTTATCTAGTCCAATGAGAGGTTCCTGATGATATTGAGGATGGTACTGATGGAGATTGGAGCTGATGACCACGAGAAGACGTAGAGTCCCTCCTGCGACCTTCTGAAACACGCTCTTGGCGCTTATCTCCCACGGCCTGTTTTCATCTGGAAGACTTTGGTATTTGCACTGAGGATGCTATCACCGCCGACACAGAAGGGTCTTAGATCATGATCAAGAAAGATGAATGAAGTGACGGTACCGATCATCGGAATCATCTTGATACCGACGGTATCGTCCATATCAATCTAGGTCCTCCATATAAGGAGAAATATCCCTGGAGTCGAGAGACATGCCATCACGATATTGACATGGCGACCTTTCCCTATAATGTCGATACTTGTAAGATGACCTGCTGAAAGACTGGGATTCCCGGTAACCAGACCTTGGCGGTGATGGCGGGGTACAGGAGCGCACCCAGGTCTGCTCGGTCAGACATCTTCTGCATATAGAAGGTCTTACGGCAGGGGACAGTGTTTGTTGACATGAAGTTGACCTGACCAAAATCTGAGGGGAAGTTTCTAGTATCTCTCCCTCTGATCCAATGCATATTTCCTCAATTTCCTCAGAGGGTATGCCATCTTGGGTTCTCCAATGCTGCGGGACCTGCACCTCTTCTGAAACGGACTCTTGAGGAGCTGTCTTCTGAGCTGGAGAACAAGGAGGTGTTCTAGGCTTATCCTTCTTTCTATGCTTCTTGGATGTCTCCATCAAAACAACATTTTTAGCTTTCTTTTCCAGTCCTTCTCCTTTCTAGGCAGTTTGGTACTAGGTGGAGGAGAGGAATGATTCCGACAGTCAACTGTATGACTCGTCGACGGCGGAGGTACCTGGTTTCGAGACCTAAATGTCGAGCAAGGCCTCAGTCTCTATGACGGTACCGACAGATTACATTGAGACATGGAGGAAGAGCAGGAATGGGCCATTCTCGATGTCAAGTGAGTAGACTCAGTCTGTTTTGCCGACTCTGAAGCAGTCAACACATTCTCCCACAAAAAGGCCTACAGCCAAGCAGCCCTATTGCAATGAGTTTGTGGTGTAAACAGCTGACAATGGTGACAAGCACCCACGTTGTGGCCTTCGCCCAAACAAAGGAGGCACTTTGAGTGTCCATCTTTATCTGGTCTCTTCCCTCCACAGGTTATACAACGTTTAAATACAGCCGTTGCCATATAACTTGCCAAACCAACACAATCTGAAAGAATAGTCCGTTCACCAAATCCAGTTTCAAAACCAAAAAAAAAAAAAAGTCCAAAACGCCAGAGAATAAGGGAAAACCTTGCTCAATGTAGAGAAAAGGCTCCTACACACTGCTAATGCAGCGGACAAAAAGGAACTGTTACAGGGGATGGGAGCTTATATACTCTAAGGGGATGGGGGAGGGGTCAACCGCCAAAATGCCAATGGTAGGCTCGAGAAGGTTCTGAAGGCTGTTTCTGCGCAGGCGCTAAACTCATTTGTGTGAGTCACAGAGACCACATAGAAGAAAATATGGTTTTACTTTCCTCTCATTTACAAGAAGACAAACCCCACATGAGAATCTGAAGATCTCTCCTACTTACCTACCAACCCATAGAAAGTTTGCATCTGCTATACCTAGTGCTAGCATTAGTCATCCTGATCAATAGCTTATGAGATGTTCATTTTCATACAGTCAGGCTGGTTCTGTACAGGAAAGCCATAGATGGGTGTCATTTTGTCAACAACAACCAGGAATGTCCATGGCACATCCAGCTGAGGGGCTGCAGTACAGACAAGACTAGAAACCTCCAGGGATACCTTTCATGTGGAAGAGCTCCAAATGTGCAGGAAAGGATAATGTTATGGCCTTATTGGACTTTCAGTTTCCGAAGCAGCTGAATGCAATGCTGGCTGGCAACAAAGGGTGTTCTGTCTGGTAGGACAGACTTAAAGTCGCTCCCATCAATGAGCTTTGAAGGGTTCAGGGTGAAGAGTTGGTGTTTTTGTCAGGTGGAAAATAACCCCTTGAAGTATTACTCTCCTGACATTTGGCAGAAGATGAGGTTGGCAAATAAGCAGTAGTTTTCTGTGCTTTTTCTCCAGTGCCTCATGAATTTCATGAATCTTGAACGCTGAAGTCAGTAGAGTAGTAACTGCTTTGGCTGTATTATACTTTCATAAGCTGTCTTATATTTATATGGCTACCCCTTACTATTTTTATAATGTATTAAAACTTAAGCACATTAAGTCTTAAAATACTTTAAAATTGTTTGGTGTATTTGTTATTTTTTACTCTTAGAAACAATACATTTTTAATGAAATATTTAAAATTGAGTAATGGTGGCCTATTATTGCCAGAAGGACAAATGTGCGCTTGTTAAATGGTTTGCAGTATGACTGGGTATAAAACCCTCTTCAGGTAATCCAAAACATGCGCCTGTTCCACCCATGTACAGCCTCTTGACAGGGAAAGCAGTAAACCTGTCTGCCTGAACATGGCTTAGTGCCTCTTCAGACTGTGCCCATCAATGGGGATTACAAGTGGGGTGGTGTACAGGTCCCCCCATCTCCCATCAACACTTAACAGTTTTTGAATGACTGAAGATGGCTAAAGGCTTAATGTTAATTTAGTGTGCATCTTACCTGCAGCAAGGTAAGACTATGCCAGCTACATGAATTTGTCTACTATATCTACTTCCATGCGTAGTACTCACACAGCCTTTTAATGAGATAGAGATAAAATGTATTGGGCCTGCAAATCATTTTTCAGAAAAACATCTTGTATTAAGATGGAGGCTCCGCCATCAGTTTCATTCTGATAGAATAAAAAGTGTTATGCAAGACAAAGAGGTTATACATAGGCAGAAATTCATAGAAGCAGCAGATTTTGCTAGGATTTGTGAACAGTTTCAAACTCTGCTATATCAGTCTTCTTTTATAAGGAGAACACGAAGAGCCAGCCATTTTGCACAGTTGTGTTATATTTAGAAATAAACTACAAAATAATCAGCTTGTGACCAATTTCAAGTGGACTACAACTCACAGTTATTGTTCCCATATACAGATGTTCAGTGCAGTTATTCTAGCACAGCTTATACATCTGCAGCCATGAAACACAGTGCATCTGATATATGTACACAATACTTAAAAAAATAAGTTATACTTAGAGCAACTGTCAAGCTCTACATCGTTTAAAAAGTTACAAAATACAGCAGTTAGTGGATGTGGTTCTTTAACAAAATACTCTAATGCAACAACTCTTACATATGTTAAAGTAAGTTTTGTCCAGTTATGAGACACAAGCAAGAGAGAAAAGGAAGTGATAATCAAAACACTTACTGTTTCAGGAGCATCACCACAGAATAATGCATGTGGCCTATTCTATCTTCTCCAGTGCCATTCTTTTCACACAAAACAGATGAAATGTTTGCTTGCAAAGGATAAAAGTTGGCGCTGAACATTCACAGCACAGAGCTAAGCATTTCAGTATTTATTACCACAAAAACCTAAGGCCTGGTCCAGCCTTCCACAACTTGGTGTTCTCCAGGCATGTTAGATATTGCTCCCACCAGCTCCTAGACCCTATTGCACATAACATGACACACAAGGTGTGTGCCATATAAACCTGGAGGTCTGATCTGGATGATTCTCAGTTATACATGTATGGGCCTTACATTTGTTGTGGCCGCTTCACACATGACTTCATCTGCTGTAAACAAATGTTGGCACTTGCTCCTTCAGCATGCTAGTAGAGCAGCTATTTGATAAGTGTATGAAGGGAGTTTAAGAATGGCCAGACAATCTGATCAATCTGTGTAAACATCAGAGGAATGTTTAGGTATTAGACTTGGACTGGTGAACCTGTGGCCTTCCAGATAATGTTCAACTGTAACTCACATCAACCCTAGCTAGCCTGGCTAGTGATGAGGTATGATTGAAACAGTAATTCATCAACTAGTTGGGGGTCAAAGGCTCCCCACACCTACATTAACTAAGACAAATGTTACTTTACTGACATTACTCAGTATGGCTGCTGTTCTCACCCAGAATAAATTTCAGGTAATAATAATCTGCAAAATAAGATACACTAATCTTTCCCAACAGCCTTCTGCAACCCTTCAGGTGTGTTTGACCTAGTGCTCTACATTTAACAGTGTGCTGGCCAGGACGACTGGAATGGCGTACCAAAACTGGAGGGCACCAGACTGGGGAAGGCTGTTCCACACGAACGGCATGTTTCAACTGGGCCCTTGTTGAACTGAGTGACAACAAGGGCTGTGTTCTATACCCTCTTTCCTACCAAAAGCAAGACCAAACTTATTAATGAATAGGAAATTGCATATTTTGACACTTTGTACAGATCATGTAGTTTACTATTAAACAGAAGAGAACATTCTTCCTCTGTGTCCTTCCAGCAGCTAAGTGAATAAACAAATTTGGTCATGTATTTAAGTATGTTTTACTGCTATAACTGGGAAGCAATTTGGTAACCTAAGAGCATTTCCCAGTCAGAATTTCAAAAACAGAACTTCTTGCAACTGACTGCCCCTTTCTTTTCCTCATACCTTGATGAGGCCTCGTATCAGTCAGTCAAATAAAAGTAATAACAGCCATAATATGATTTTAAAAAGCTCACATTCTCTGTAAATCAACATGTAACATTCTGCAAACTGATTAGCCTTACAATTCTCTAGGAAGCACAAAGGAGCAAAGCAAAATGTTCTGTAGTTGACCGTCTCCTTCTTCCCATACACATTCTGCACTCCGGTGTATGCTACAATTATGGAGAAAAACCAGAGTGATCAAGCTGTTCACCTAATAGATTCATCCTACACCCCCTTTTAGAAGTGGTAGTGCAAATATGTACTGGAAGGGTTCTTTTAACCTGTAGTGCTTCCAGGTGAAGCTTTTATCCTGCAAATGCCCTGCTTCAAACAACGCATTTTACAGAGGGTCAAGATACAATTTTATTCTAGTTATGACCTCCCATGTTTTTCCTCTTTATCTTTCATCTTTTTTGCTGTCAGAAAAAAAATAAAAATAAAAATATGGGACAGGTAGACAACACCTTCCAACTGATGACACTAGGAACTGTCCATCTGGAAGCATCCTCTTCTCACAAAATTGACTGTGCTGGCATTCTAAAGGCGATTTTGGACCCATGAAAATGACCGCATTCTTGTATCTTGTATATCCTTTTGATAGTAGGAGGTGAGTCTGATTACATTTGGAACTGGGACACCATGATTGTGTTTTATTCCTGTACTCCTGTTTTAATTGTTCTATCTCAGCATTCAAACTAGACATCAGATTGAAAAAAAAATCCTACATGTGAGTCAAAACTGAGATTCACTTAGCTTATCCAACTAAACTGCATTCTTCCTGAGTTTGTGGTAGGAAAAAATGTGCTATTAGTCTAAAGCAAGCTCTTCAATGCACAGAAGGAGATCTTTTCTCTAAATGCCTATTCATTGGTTAATTTAAAGAAACCAGGAGGGCTGTTAGCATGCTTTGCTTTCCAATCAGTACAGACACATTCCAACTGCAACCTCACCTGAAGCAAAGGTTTAAAATTCCACAGAGAGAAAGGACATTAACTATAATTAATTAGTTGTAATGTCTGTAGCACAGGTGTAATGTACTTTGGAGACTGGAAACGAACGTACTCAGAAACAACACCTTCAGATTATTTCTTTCCAAGTCTAAACATCACTCTGTGGAAGACCACAAAGAAGCAAGTCCTTCTCTCTTAACTCTTTTTCCCTCATAGAAAGTATGTTTATATCCTACCTTACAGTATTTCAGAGACATTTTATACATAATGGGACACAATATATAAATGTTCCACACACAAATGGCAGTAGCTTTAAAAAGTGTTCAGTAGAAAATTGATTCCTTGTCCAGACTAGAGGAAGTGGAATCTGCCAGTGGGGTAAAAGTTACTAAGGTGGTGCTGTGCTTCAGTTCCTTCTTTACACTATGAAAAAAAGGACAGAATCTAGAAAGTGGATTAAGGCCAAGAAGATTGGTCAGATGTCAATACAAAAGAAGATCAGAGAACGTGGTCACATAAAAAAAAATCATCAGTAATATTTGTTCTTACACCAACAACCAGCAGGTGGCCTTAACAGTTTTAATCCTTCCATTTACTGGATGCAAATAAACTTAGCCAGATAATGGTTAACTGGCTCATCACAGAGATCACTTTCTATTTGCATTTATAAATCAGCAGAGAGTTCTATGCATTAGTAATGGATGGAAACCTCATGGATTTCATTACATATCAGAACTTGTTCCAGTATACTTTATGAAGAGATACTCAGGCCTCCCAGCAGCTCTTTGTCCTGTAGTTAAACTCTAATTCCAGTTGAAAGGATCCATAGTAAATCATCCAGGCATTTCTTTTTAACCATGGTCAGAGGATTGGTTAATTTGAAAAAGTCCTTTCCAAGGGCTCAGTGAAGATGCTAGGAAGATGAGACTTTGCCAAAGCTCAGAGTTCAGTGGTAAGTAAACACTTCGGCCCAGTTGTAGCACCTTCAGCAACAGGACTGAAAAGAGAACAACATGTGATATATTCACTCAAGGTGGGAGATAAAGCGTAGTGTATTGGGAGGAGGATTCTTCTCCTGACTCCTGAAACCAGACAGCAAATGAAAACAATTCCAGACACAGTCATTCATGTAATCCCTCAATGCCAGTTTTGTGATATTCTTTCACAAGGGACAAACATAATGAATAAAGTCATGATCGGTTCAAGATGTGCCTATCATGACCAGAATCATATTTCCTACAAAGGATCAAGGGCCATTAGACTCCACTGGTATATGTAATAAAGTACACATACACACACTGCATAACAGAAAAACTACAAAAGTAGCACACAGTCAATAAAATAAGATTTAAGTAACTCATTGTAGCAGCAAAGAGAAGAGCCTTACCTGGGCATGATTTCAGGTGGGTACAGTGGTGGTGGAGAGCCAGGTAACATTGACAGTGTCTCACTGCTTCCTCTCGCTGCCTTAAGAGCTAAAGCAACATCATTCCCCAAAGGTCCATTGGAAACCAGAGCACTCTACAAAACAAAAAAAGAAGGCAGCTGGTACGGTAATCCAATCTGGGAAAAGTGCACTGTTCAAGACAATGTGTGTTATCAATCACGTTTGCCAAGATAACACAAATGCAGAGGACTGGAAGATAGGGGAATGGTCACATTCCTGCCTGCACATCTCCCTTTCTCCAACTTTTGGTCCTGTTTTTCTCAGTTAGCCTTATTTCCATACTCAGACGCTGGCTGGGGAATTGGCCTGAAGTCAATTTCAGAGCAAAAGAGGTGGGTCGGGGGTGGGAGGGCAGCAATGAAAAGCAAGATAGGAAGGGTCTTTTTGATCAAATGAGTTGTATAGGAGGAAAAACCCATATCACTGGCAGTTGTTCTTTTATTACTGAGAATCACTTCTGTTTCTTTGGCCAGCTCACAGCTGCTGCTGCCTTATATCCTCCACTTAACAAGGAAGACCTGTCCTGACAAGCCCTGATAAAATTGAAGAAAATTCAAAGAAGTCTTGTTCTTTTTGGGGGGAGGGGGGTGGAATTGCCTGGAAGCAGATAGGAGTAGACAGATACCACATCTGACTTGGCCTCTGTCTCACCCAGAATTTGGAAAAGTTACTTTTCAAGATTACAACACTCTGAATCCTTCAGTGTGTATGGCCACAGGCTGGGGGATTCTGGGAGTTCCAGTTCCAGGAGGTAACTCTTCCAAGTTCTGCTTTGGACTACCCTCATGTCATCAATATCACTCTCAGCCATGAGAAAGCAGGTTCACTGGCAAATTGAGTGGGGAGACATTCTCCTAGTCAAATAGGGCAGAGACTTCCCCAACTCTATGAGGCCTCCTCCATGTCTCAGGAGGAAAAGATAACCATCTTCACTCTTGAGTACTACGAAACAGAAGCAGGAGAATTTTAGAAACTTAATTATACAAAACCACAGTAATTTGTACACTATTTTTTTAAAGACATGAGTTAAGATTACCTTCATAGTTGGGACTACCTTCTATGTTTTAGTTATTGTCACTAGTAGTTTATCAGACATCATTTATTTAAGTGACCTCCTGAATATACATTTAGAAAAAGATGAGATGTCACTGCTGTTAAGTATTACATGGTAACTTACTGGCACTAACCACCTGGGCACAATTGTGGGCGGAGAAGACACCTACAAATCAGAAGGACATAGGACATCAGAAACACAAAAAGACTTGAAACTATTTTCATTGCTTTCACATAGTCTCCATTTCTCTCCTGTTACTTTGTTTTGTACATTACCACCTGATGCAACTGCATAAGCACTATCAGGCCCCAACTCCCACAAGGAGAACTTAAGATTACTTTTGAAGAAGCTTTGCTTCCTGCACATGCTGGATCCTAAAGAAACTAGTCTTGATTCTTCTGATAATACTAAGAAATGGGAAGCTGAATTATTGTGGACACTCTCTCCTCAACACGAGCCTAGGGTAGCCAAGAGCAGACCCCGAGCTTATTCGTCCTCATTCACTAAGACAGGGAGGTGGAACATGTCACTCTTCAGAAACTGCTGGACTGCAACTCCCATCAGGCCCAACCTGCACTAAAGAATCTGGAGAATGAGTGCTAGTCTAGCACTAACCACAAAACAATTGCATTTAGCTTCATGAGCTTTTGCTTCATTTCGTAAAGATAACCATACTTCAAAACAACTAAAATATCAATAAAGAGCAAGACTGGTAAGTGAGTCTAGAGTCCCATTTCTGACATGCCAAGGTGCTCAAGGGCTGCACTTTAGTTTTAGTGTCTGTGTTTTGGGGGCTTTTAATTATTTGTTAAATTGAAGTCTTAATTTTGTTTGATTTATATTTATTATATTTACATTTATTAATGTGGATTAATTTCATTAGAGTAATTAATATTATTGTTTATTAATTCTAAAATAAATTCTAAAATAAATAAATATTAATTCTAAAATATCAGCAAGTGTAAAGCATATTAATTGACTGGGGTTGACAACATAGCTACCATCATTACAAGACATATCACAGCCCTTCCCTCGGAAGAAGATGAAAAGTGAAAATGGCCTCACATCACCACCACCAACAACAATGCTATGTATGTACCTTTAAGTCACCTGTTGACTTAACAGTGACCTCACAAATTTTGTAGGGTTTTTCTTAGGCAAGGACTACTCAGAGGTGGTTGTGTCAGTTCCTTCCTCTGGAATACAGTCTACAGCACTTGGTATGCATTAGCGCTCTCCCATCCAAGAACTAAGAAGAGCTGACCTCTGCTATATATAGTGGTCTAATTCCTGAATGAATGGCTTTCGGTCTTCAGAGTCAGCCTTTGTGGGAAGGGCAGGGTGACAAGGAAAAAGCCTTCTCTCTTTCTTACATCCGGTATAGCAGTGGGGATGGGAGATACTCCACCCCATGGCACACACAAAATGCCTTCTCAAATGCTGCTTCGCAGCCACTCTACTTCTAATCTGCCACCAAATTTTTATGGCAAATCACAGCACCAACGGATTATGCTGTCCAACTTCAGTGGTGACTTGCTTTCATTTTACCTGATTTAGAGAGATCCAAAGAAGGGCTGAGAGTTGCCAGTGGCAGACACATCATACTTTGCCCACCTCAAGTGAAGGCAAAAAATAGTAACTGATAATCTAAAACACTAGTAAGTACAAGCCACTTGCCTTAATTTTGTTTTGTAACAGTGTAGTTAAAAAAAAACAACTCCAGAATGTTTCATCATTAACATACATGGTGTTTTAATATGACATTACTAGCTGGAGGCTCATGTGTAAGAAAATTCATGAGGCACCAGCTCAGATGGAAATTAGGCTGGAAGTAAAACTGCTTTGTGTGGGAATGATGGAAACATAAATCAATCGACTTTTCTTTCTAGAATTATCAACAGCACAATGAAATCATTGAATTCCATTTAATTTTCACTCTCACCCGGGGCATGGCTTCTGTAAAGTCAATTAAATTCTCTGTCTGTGATGTTAACAAAATCTCAATGTCCTCTGGAGAGTTCTGCAAAACATAATAGTCAAATAAATTATAATCAGTCACCAGGCAGAGCTGCTGAATGCTTTATACTATTTCATTTGCTTTTGAAAAAGCTATGCATTGCTGGACTCAGTTTCATGAATGCTCCCACTGATGCAGTTCTTTCTCCCTCATACATTTTAAGATTTGGAAAACAATATTTTTTTTCCTTTTTGAAGCAACTTGGATCCTAGCAGCACAATTGCAGTAAAAGAATCCCACTGTTACTCCACAAAAGTTCTGAAGCTATACTGTATTATGTTTTTAAATGATTTTATACTTTTTAAAATTAATGGTGTTTTAATATGATAGTTTAATTATGTTGTAATGTTTTTATACCAGGTTTTAAACTCTTTCTTGTTTCTGCCTTGTTGTAAACTGCCTTGGGTCTAATGTTAGGAGAAAGACAAGATATAAATTAAATTAATCAATAAATCATATATACTGGGAGAACTAAAACTGCATGTAGGCTCCCTGTACAAATTATAAAGACATTTTAGTGTATTTTTCACCTCAGAATTTAAGAAGGGGTCTTTAAAAGTGGCCCTGTTTGCATGTAATATTAAGCTATGCATTGGATGTTCATGTGCACCTGAATTTTGGTGCTCCCCAAGACTTGAAGTGGACTTGTTCAGTTGGAATACAATTCTTAATTCCAATTTGTCCCACCTATGACACAGCCAGGAAGCTGGTGTGATGAGGCTTAAAGCTAATCTATGGTTTCAATGAAGGGTAAAGTTCCTTTTTATGTTGATGACCTTGTACCCCTGAGATACATGAGAGGGAGCACATACTTAGGATGGCTGTTGTCAGAACTAGCAGAGGTCAATTCATTTCTTTTTTCTCCCCCCTTTTTCATACCCACTCTCTTTACCTCTCACTTCCCTATCTCCCCCTTCTTCCTCATTTTCCTCTATTGTCTACAGCTGCCCCCTCTTCTCCTTCCATCCCCTGCCAACCCATTTTCTCCTCCTTCTCCATTCCCCATTCTCAACCCTGTCCTCCTCCTTGCCACTTCTCCCTGCACTAAAAGCCCCCCTCCCACTTACAACAATTAGACTTGGGGAGGGAAAGGATACAATTAAAAGCTCTTCCCACTAATTGTGTCTAATTGCCACTACAGGGGTGAAGAGAAGGCTGTCAACCTAAGACACTTTGTCTTCCCCTATATCCAGCGCTGGTGTTCCCATACTCCCAAGTTTGGCATCATACCAAACACAGCCACCATCTGGTGCTAAAGTGGAAAGCATAATGTGGAAGCAATGTAGCTGACAAAAAGGAATGCTGCAGCATATATCTGAAAATAACAGAAGTGTTTTACATGCGGCCTCTAGCTGTGGACTCGGCTGACACACAGTTCATGGAGGCACCCCCCCACACACACACACTTCTCTACACAATGAAGTGATCTACCTTTACAACAGCAGCTTCCTCTGCAGGAGCCGGATTATGAGGAGTCTGAGAATCTTCAGGGCTGGCAGCGGCATTATCTGCATTTAATTCACTCCTGGAAGAGCAAAAACATGTCCTCCACAATATACAACATGAGTGAATCAACCAGGGTTACTTTTCATAACCTCTTAGCTTGAAGACATGACAAATGATCACTATGGGTTGAAGAGAAGACTAATGCCTGGGAGCAAAGATAGCCTTGAAGACATTGTCATGCAAATTACAGCATTTCAGAACCTCCTGCCTCCAGCAAGCCCTCTGAACTCAAGAAATGCTCAAAAAGGCATTGTGCTATAAGCAGAAGGCCTCAGAAACTCACTATTCCTGAGTATTGAGTTCACACTCCTTTGCAGGAATCCATGGCCCCAAGTGACTCCTGTGCTTTCAACAGCCAGATAAGAGCATGCCAAAAGCTTTGTTCAGTCTCTGGCACATGCTAACATACACTCTGGGGTAGTGGAACCAGTTTATGCAGTAACAAAGCTCTCATAGATGCACTTAACAGATGGAAGGAAATGGCAAATAATCTCCTTGGTTTCCTATACTTCCCTTAACTAATAATTGTATATCTACACTTCTCATTTCACCTTTTCATTCCTTAAGAGGAAATGATTTGTGATCTCATTCCTGCCAGCTATGAAAATTCACATGTACCATTTTGAGGGGTAGAGTCATGGTGGTTAATGGCTGGGAAAAAAATCTTTCAGTGAAGGGCTGAGGGGAGGATGCCCTCTGTATTTTGCAAACTCAGCAAAGACCAAATTATTAGATTAAGTGCTCACTGGTATAGAAACAAAAACAACAAAAGCAAATGAGGAGACCAAGCAGAGTTGGTTTGCAATTCACATTAAAAACCAGTAAAAGCATTCAGTGAATTTGCAGGAGAACTCAATTAGCAATCATACAAAGAACCTTCATTACCAAGTTTGTTTCTATGGAATTTAGTAGTCATGCAGCTAAAATGAAGTAATTCTAATGGATGCACTTCATCATACAAGTGTAACAAGTGTAATCCTCTTCTTCATACATTACCTTTAACTAAGTGTAGTGCTAGTCTACAGTTGAAGTAACAGTGACTCAAGAACCTCAAATCTTTCTATTTTGCCCGCCTTTTCTCTCACAGTAGTAAAGGTGAATTATAAACATCCCTCTCCAATTTGGATAATCTAGTATTATAATCAAATCTTGAAGTAATAACTGCAATGAAATCCATTAAGAGCAATACTCAGAAAAGTTCAACTTAAAACAAAACCATCTTCATTGGTCATTTAAACAAAAGCAACAATGATGCCAAGCACACATTTTCTGGAGGCTGTTCCAAATTCTGGGTTTAACAGAAAAGGCCCTGGTACGAAAGGCATGACTGGATTTCTGAAGTCTTCCAAAAATATTCCATTCTTATCCATTTCATGATCTTAATAGGATGGCAACACTTTGATAGGACAAGATGGATACCAATGGTGTTCATTCCATGAAGTGGCCCAAAAAGAAGTCCAACTGCTTGAGATGTTGGCCTCTTTTCTCCTATTAGTGCTTGTTTAGGTCATCAATAAACAATGCAAATTGTTCTTGGATTTCTGGCTGACAAGCAGAATGACTAACCTGGCTCCAAATTGCTAGGATTAGCTGAGTTAAGGGCTCAGCTGCTTGCCTCCTTCCTAGGCTACTTAATCCCTATGCAATTTCCCTGCTGTTCCTTTGACCCAGGAATATCCCCTTCCCAGAGAACTTACGGTATGAAGACATTTGAGACTGGGATCACTTTCAGTCCCTCCCTTGGCTCTGGAAACATTGGGCTGTTGGGTCGCAGTGGGCTGTTCTGAAGTTTTCCTGACAGAAGAATACTCCTAACAGAGCAGATCCAAAAGTCTGGTTATGAGTAATTTTTCCCCACCATTCCCCAAAGAACACTCTTCATGTCAACATTAACAGGTCTCACTGTCTGGCACTCATTTTGTACAAGTAACTTTTCAGCAATTTCAGCCATGGAAGGGTTATAGCATGAGATACATGAGATAACCCAAATTCTCTGGCTAGGAATATTAGGATCTGGGAGATCCAGGTTCAGATCTCCTCTTGGCATGACACTGATTGGGTATCTTTGGGTCAGTTACACATATTTTGTTCTAACCTACCTTACGTTATCATGAACAGTCAAGACTGGGACTATGTACCTCTACCCTCTGAAGTCTGGAAGGTGGTGGGGCACATGGCTTTGTATGTTGATGGTTTCTTGCTCAATCCCTGGCATCAGAAGACAGCAGGTGACATAAAATACCTCATGCTAAGATGCTGGAGACCAGCTGTGCACTGTTGTTAATGAACAGCCTAACTCGATACTTGGCAGCTTGCTGTGCAAGGGGGGATAAAAATGCCCCCCACACACTTGGCACACACAGACATATAATGACAGACATATATAATGTCTGTGCATTCAAGTCTACATTCATAGCCTCAAGTGCTAAATACTCAAAATACTGAATTCTGCACAGAGACTATGTATAATAACTGAACTGAAGAATTCTATCTTTGTATCGTAAATGCTTGGTATCACTTTGGCAAATAAAAAAAATCTTTACATAACCTTACTTGGAAGCAGCCAATAGTCAACAGAACCAGTTCTTTCTGGGGCATTTATATCACACACAAGTGCACTGAAACTAATTCCTTTGTTGTTCCTCTCAGACGGGTGGCCAAGAAATGACACTAATCCATGGGAATTCCACTCCCCTGCTGCTTGCGTGAATGAGTGAGTAACCTGTTCACATCCAGTTGTCCTGCAGACCAGGTGGTGATATCCACCTCTCCTAAGGTTACTAGTCCAGTAATATGCAAAACAAACAGTTTTCTCTTTTCAAAGGTTAAAAACCTTTTGGGTTAATAAATAGGGCAAAATCTTCTGGATTAATAAATAGGGCAAAATCAAATCACAAGCCTAATCCTGATAAGTGTGGGGATGCCTTTTGAAAATACAAGCTAATTTCAATTTTGCAAGAAGCTTTTTCATATAGTTTCTTGATTCACAAAGTGTGTGAAGAAACATGTCCATGCTATGATGATTTAGTAGAGAAGACCTCAGTTCACTTAAGTCTCAATGCCCCTACCTGGTAGCAGCATCTTGAATATTTGTGTTCTTAGTGCCAGACATGCCCTCCTCCCTTGTGACCTAAGAGAAAATAGGCATAAAGATGCTCCAGAAATGTTAATGCTACAGAGCTTCATAGGTTTATGAAAAATAAGTGTAATTTCCAGAAGGTCAAGGCATATCACATTCCAGGTTTTTGAAGGAAGAAGCATGCAATGTTTTAATTATCACCAACTTGGAACAGAAATATCTCATTTTACAAAGCTAAAAAAATTATATATTCCAATATCTATTCATTTAAATTTGTAAACTTTCTTTCGATTGTACTATGGTGGGTTGCAACGCTAAACTGAAACAAATAGAATATTTAACTCCATAATAAAGGAATGAAGACAGGCTCTTTAAAAAAATATGGTAAAAATAGCTGGAAAGAAAACAGACTGATACAATCAGTAACTATTTCTAAATGCGCTGAAGAATTAAAAGGAGTTTAGTACTTGTCCACAGTCTGCAGGAAGTATTGTAATGGATGCTGAAATAGCAAAAACTCGCCTCACTGTTTCTTGTAGCTTTCTTAGCCTTAAAAAAGTAATAAGCACTCTGAAACACCTTGTTGTTTCTAAATGATGATAGATTAGACAGTCATTCTGTTTTATAGAGATGATGTAAACAAGAAGAATATGCGCCTTATTGATTTTTTTAGTACTTTCAGGACAGAGGGCATCAGCAAAAAAATAAAATCAATGAAATGGTAACAAAATTGCACTAACATGTGGAAAGAAATGAAAGGCAAAAGAATGGTTTGTACAAGACAGTGTTACAGACAGCATAAGGAACTAGATTAAAGATTTTCCCCCATTTACAGCCATCATGTTCGAAAACACTGGCCAACAAAAAACTTCTGAATGTCTCTTTCAACTCACAGAACCCTTGGAAAACTCTTCCTATCTACATTCTTTGAGATCTGCAAGCAAAAGGAGGGGTGGGGAGTCAGAGCATGCAGGAGAATACAGAAAATAAAAGGTCAGTGGAAACAAGCTGGTGGATAAATCTGTATTGTACATATTAGTTGTGTCATTTTGCTCCGTTCTTCCACAGACCCCAAGAGCTGCCATCATTTCCCCCTCAGGACCAGAAAAGCTTTCCAAAAACAGGAGCCAAAAACTCCCCTGCAGATCAAGAACAAGGAATACTAGAAAATCTAAGACAGTCAAAGAACTGGTCACCAAAAACAGACTGTGACTTTCTATTTTTACTGATAATAAAGCAAGTTACCTTGTGCCCTGCCTCAGCTTGGGCCTTCAGAATGTTGCTCTTGATGTCTGGAGGCAGACGCACTGAGGCATTCGCTGGGCTCTCAAGGGCATTGTTGAGACATTTCTCTGTCAGCTTCACCACCTCCTCCTAAGAAGGCACAGAGTCCCATTAATTAGCAGCACTGCTCTGGAAGGAATCTGGGCAGATTAACTAATCAATAAGTATGCCAGAGAGGACACAAAAAAGAACATTCAAAATCAGAAAATGTAATTAATGCAATTTTCAAATCAATCTGCAAAGTCTAATAACGTGTTGGAGAGCAGCATGTGCAATCATAGATCTGTGGTATGTTTAATATCCTCCTCCTCCTCCTCTTTATTTTTATTTTTACTTTATTTACTTTATTTTATTTTATTTATTCTTTTATATTTTACTTATTCTTTTTCTTTTTTACTTTATTAATCATTTATATCCCACTTTTCTTCCAATAATGGAATTGAAAGAGGCTTAGAACATACTTTTTAAAAAAGCTGATTAAAAATTATACAAAAACTTCAGTGAAAATATAAAGGTAAGTTATTTAAAAACGAGTAAACTGATAATGTTAAAACATTAAAATTCATTAAAAGACTATATGCAAACACTGTGACAGGCCCTTGCTTCCCCCAGATTGGTATGGCAGTTCCCAGTCTGATAAGGCGTCCTGTCTTTACTACACAGCTCTGCCTCCCCTCACCCCAATTTGTGTAAAATAAAACAATCTTTATTTAGATCCACTTAATAATTTTATGGTGGCATGCTTTCTGTGTTACTGTATACACTGTATAGAACTTAAGCCAAGTCACTACTTACAAAGATAAACTGTAATATTTATTAATATAATAAGAATAAGGTAGCATATAAGAGTGCATGTGCAGGTCAAAGTTGATATATTTCCTCAGTGTACTTTTTAAGACAATATAGCAGGTAACTCTCTGCTTAGGAACAGTTCAATTATACCTTTAGAATCATAGAAATGTAGGATTGGAAGAGACCACAGGGGCCATCCAGTCCAACCCCCTGCCATGCAGGAACACCCTCAAAGCACTCCCGACAGATGGCCGTCCAGCCTCTGCTTAAAAACCTCCAAGGAAGGAGACTCCACTACACTCCGAGGCAGCAGATTCCACTGCCGGACAGCCCTGACTGTCAGGAAGTTCTTCTGAGGTTCAGGTGGAATCTCCTTTCCTGCAGCTTGAATCCATTGCTCCTTGTCCTGGTCTCTGGAGCAGCAGAAAACAAGCCCTCTCCTTCTTCTACATGGCATCCCAATTATCACACAACAGGTCTTTGGCCAAACTTCCACCTAAGACTTAATCCCCAATCTAGGTCACACTCTCTGACCAGAGCCTACTAGGGTTAAATTGCTCTTCTGCCTCTCACTAGGCTTCTACTGAGAACTAGCCCTCCCACAAAATAGTCACACCCTCTGACTGACCAAGAGACTCTACCCTCTCACTCCCTGCCAGACTCTCACTGAAGGAATCCAATGCTCCCAGGTACTTGGCTTTATACAACTTTTTCACACAGCCACAAGCTCCTCCCACACTCCACTGGTTTCTCTCATGAGGTTTTATTCTGGTTGCCTAGCAACCTGCTTCCAAGCACTTCAGATAGCCACACCCCCAGAGCTCTCACCCACCCACTTAAAGCCCCACTCCAGTCAGTTGCTAGAATCCTGATGACACAAGAATGCTTTAACTTGCTGACAGAAGGAGAACAAGGGCGGAGCCACCCTGACCTTCCTAGGGAGGGAGTTCCAAAGTCTGGGATCAGTCGCTGAACAGGCCCTATCGCTCGTTCCCCCTAAACAAGCCCGAGATGGTGGTGCGACAAAGAGGACGGCCTCTTCAGAAGGTCTCAGAACTCTAATGGGCTCATAATGGGAAATATGCCCCTTCGAACAGCACGGACCCGACCTGTAAACACTTAAAGGTTTAAATGGCTCTGAGGACTCAGGGACAAACCAAACACATTCACAGTTGAACCACTGGGTGCACGTTAAAAAAAAAAAAGGGAGGCACGAGGGTTAACTATTACCAAATTGCTGGAGCAAAACCCGTTCCTTGCTGCATCTGCTGTTTTAAGCTTTTGTCTACAAGTAACTCACTTCCAGTTTTAGAAACAGGCTGGGGAGTAGATTATGTGAGATGCATTTCATGCCCATCCCATGCCTACTCTGTTTAACTTTTTAAAAATAATCCTCCCACTCCTGCTTTATAATAGAACTGGTGAGTGTATATTTAAGGAAGACCTGATTGTCTGGTTTAGTCTTGAGTGCAGTGGTTTCAAAGTTCCTTATGTAGGATTTCTCTTTGGATGTTTGCCAATCAGTAGCATAGCTAATCCAGAAGGGTGAATACCTCTCATAGTAAATCTACTATTTATCTTGGGTGACAGGAAATTGTAGCTTTACTGGGTACTTTTCCCCCTTCCCTGATAATTTCCCGCTGTTTGCTCCAGTCCCAGGCAGGGACAGCTCAAGATATTGTGCTGTTCCAGGTAGTTCTACTCTCATTGCTCAGAAACTTTTGAAGGAAAAAAGTAAGAAGAGGAAACTCTCAGGAGACAGGAGAATATATTCAACAGGAGATCTGCACATTTACAAAACTCCAAGAAGTCTTTGAGCCCATGCTGTTTCATAGGCACACCTACAACAATCTTGTCGTTTTGGCACTCGGGCCAGATCTAACCAGGAATAATGCTGATGTTTACATCTGACCTTCTCCTAGAAGCAGAAGCACAAATCACTTTCTATTATAATACGTGTAGCAAATGACACAGTTTTACCTACACATTAAATCTTTTTCCCATTGGTTACTAACTTACCAATGTCTGTGGTCTCTTTAGCATCTCTTTTTCTCTACTCTGCTGAGATTTGGGGTCTGTGTGCTTGCATGCACGTGTTAATACCCTCTTCCCTCTCTGGTCCCTCATCACCACCACAATTACAGTGTTTTGCAGACAAAAAGATTGCTGAAACAGGTCCAGATTATTTCATCTGTCTTTTATTGTATTTAACCACCCAGGAGTTGGATTTCAACAGAATAAAATCTTTCCTGTTGAATGCCCTTGCAAGTGAACTCAACCACAAATGCTTCCAGAGCCAAGTAAAATCCAGAACTGTCTTGGTCCCAAAGAGCTATAGTTTAAGAGGTTTTTTGTTGTGCTTTTCCAACTGAGTGACTGCATGTTAACCATACTTCTAAACTACTTGTTGAACCTATTCTTTAGAACATGCAACTACCTTACAAAATAAATTCAATTCAATTCAATAATGAGATTTAGCTTTTATTGTTCCATGCATTCCAGAAACTCAAGAAAGTGGAATGCCTGTGTATTTAAAAATTAATTGCTCCCTTCAGGGCCAGTATGCTTGTCAAGGGTTTGGCAGTGCCAACCTTAGATGCTTCCAGTCCAGCACACTTGGACAGCAAGCTGCCAGAAACAACAGCAACTATCTTGGAAGAATAAGGCCATTCATACTATAGCTTCAAACATGCAATTTACAGGAAAGCATATTGTTACCAAACATTTCAGTTCAACTATCACATGAAATCAAATGCTGGCAAAGCAACCTCTGAGAGTATGAGTTTTGGAGTTATAAAATGTTTCCAGCCTCTCCTGATAACACCCCTTTGATGACATTTCATATTGCCAACTGGGAAAAGGTATGAAAACCAATGCAGGAGTAAAACTTTCATAAATGAACAGTGAGATTGTTGATTTCTTGTTCTGAACACGATACTGCCAAACCGTTCTACATTTTTCCCAAGTTTTCAACTCTGAAAATATAGATACTGGAATATATAAATTATGCTACCATGATATATCATTAATAATAAAATAATAGCAAAGAATTAAAAGACCAAGAAAAGGAATAGTATAATGGTCCACACCGTTCTCTTCCTTCTACTTTATCCTTCCTTCTACAACCTCCTGACTAACTCAGGTCTGGCTCAGCTGGGAGTTGAGCCTAGATCTCCCACATCTCAATCCAATACTCTTAAAACAAGTATCAAAGCAAGTGACTGGTAGTTTAAGCTAACCTCCTCAACACTCCTGCCCCTCAACTGAATTTGCTCACCTAAAGCAAAGAATGAAATGAACAATTTACAAAAGTGGCTTTGATGGCAGAACTTTCATGGAATCACTGCTTTTTTTGTGCCCCCAAACAGTTCATTTTTCTGCACATTCTGCAAAGTGTATTTTCTAGAATCAGAGGGTTATGTAACATGTAGCCTACATGTGAGAGAGTATTTGCTTATCCCTTTGGGCCTATCAAAGCTTAGGGGAAAATATAGCATTCTATGGGGGTAGGATTGTGTGGAAGATCTGCAGACACTGTGATTCAAAATAACTGTAACTCTTAGCCCTCAGAAAAGAACAGAGTAGATACTTAAACAATTTTCTGGAAAAAAGCATTTTTGAAGCGTCAAATGCAGTTGAGCCAACTCCAAGAGTCCTTCCCACAATGAAATAACAATCTTTTGCAAGTTGCAAGCTTTTGATAGGGCAGGAAATCACACAAATTTCTTAGGAAGATGATTTGCTAAAATGGCTTATGTGTAGAATTAAAATTTGGTAAAGCCAAGCCATCTTTAAAAAGCTCAGCTGAAATGGTGGCTTATTACACTCCCATTGAATAAAAGGTAACATGGCTAATTGCAGGGTGAACATGCCTTGTACTTGCAAGATAAGCTGTCCTTCTGTAGTACCATGCAGCACTGAAAAATCCATACAACACTAACACACTTAAAACCCCGAGCATATTTTAATTACAAGGAAAGATTCTCTCAGCAAAGACCCTACAATTTACAAAGACATCCACTCTTCTCCTTGCGTGACATTTGTCTATTAAACTATGCTTGCAGGGGTCTGCCCGTATTTAGTTTGTCTTAGTTTAATCATCATCGGTGAGACTGTCATTTCCTTAATTACCAAGACCTTGTTTTCTTCTGCTTTTAAAGCTGAAAAACACTCAGACAGAGACAATGAAAAAGACTGTGTATGTTTGTTTCTGCTTATGCGAAGGAAGAGCAGTCAGTAGAACAGAACTTGAGGCTAATCTTCTTATATGCTGTGTAATCTTTATAATACACCAGCCATGAGGTGTGCAGAGACAAAAGCTGTTAAAGAGGATATTGACCACACAGAACCTTTTCCTGATGAAAAGGTACTTCAGTATAGCTCAGGAAACAGAAGCAACAGCAAAGACTGGCATGTTTTTACCTTATGTATCTAGTGAGCTGTAACTGCTACTACTCCTGTCATCTAGGGGTGGTGGTAGTGGTAAGGGCACATTATTTATAGGTTTAGTGTATTTTTATCCTGTATATTTTTCAACTGAAAATTGGCTGCCACAGTGGGTAACAACAAGGTAACTGTACTTGAGTTATGTCAGGAATGATGGTACAGCACCTGTCCACAGCCTTTCTTCTCTCTGCTAAGTCTCCACAGTGACCATAAGTAGCAACAGGGAGACAGATTCTTATCGGTTTCAAGCATAACGGAAGAGAGACCTGGAAGCTAAGAAGGGCCAGGCCTGGTTAGTACTTGGAAGGGAGACCACCAGGGAATGCCAGGTACTGTAGGCTGTATGCAGAAAGCGGCAATGGCAAACCTCCTTAGCATAAATCTTGACAGGGTCAACCTATCTGCCTTCTCCATCTTTGGCTTCCTTCAATGGCAAGGCACAAATCTTCCTATGGTGGAAGTGGAGTACAAATACACACCTCTTTTGTATCTTTTATGTAATTCTCCATTTGGTACCCACAGATTCAGATCAACCATGCAAAGCCTCAGTACTCTGAAACTGTGGCCTTCTCTCAGCTTCCAAGAGCCTTCACGGATTCAGATTCCAGCAGATGCCTTTTGAAGCGAGATTTTGAGGTATTCTAATTATAGACAAAAAATGTGTATCTGGCTGTAATCAGATTGATGACATAATCCATTACTTGCTGTTCTGCCCCCTTTATCTTGGTCCCAGATGTAGGTTTGCGTCTCCCATTATTCAGTTATATACAGACTGCACACCTCAGGAGGTAGTGGTAGAATTGTGATCTGATACACAGCTATTCATCACATACATAGTAGCCCAATTTGCACTGGCAGCTAAGAAACTATGTGCTTGCTTCATTAATGTTTCAGTAATATAAACCTTATTTTTATACATTTAAGAAAGTTTTTCAGGCATTTGTTAAATGGTTTTAAAGTTATGTCTAATATTTTTAATAAATTATCTTTAATTCTGTTCATATTTTATTCTAAACATTGTAAAGGCCATTGGCTATACACAATAAAGTTTATGATGATGATGATGTATCTTTTGTGTGTAATAAATTTAACTGCTGTAGATGGTATGCAGTACAGTTGGATGAAATGGGTCACATTTACTCAAGACAGCATAAACGTTTAATATTTCTTGTAAACTTAAGGCCGCTTCATACACAGTGGCCTCTCCACTTTTGTGAGCGGTTGGGGTGCAGAACCTCCACAGACGTGCAAAAAATGCAAATAATTCCCCCTCATGCCCCTCCCATTCTCTTTCAGGGCTCCCCTATCCCATTCCCTTGCCTTTTGTGTGCCAGGGCCAGAGGCAAGGGAATGGCGGGGGAAGCTCGGGAGGGGAGAAGGAAGGCTCACACAAGATTTCCCCCCACCATTCCCTTCCCTTTTGCCTTGATGCAAGTTCTCAGTGCTGGCTGAATGCTAGGGAATAGAAGAGGGAGATCCAGAGGCGAGAAGGAAGGTCTTCATCTTCCTCCCCTCAATTTCCTTGCTTTTTCTCTGGGCACTCTCCATTTTTCTTCATGCCTGGCAAAATGCAAGGGAATGGGAGGAAGAGAATGGGTGGGGAGAGGCAAGCATGCACCTTGCAAATAATCAAATTTGCAAAGATCAAACCCACGAATGTGGACGGAGGACTGTATACTAAAATTACTCATGTGTACTAGCTCTCAGCCAAAGTCAAGCATAAGAACAAATACATGAGCTAATACATCAAACTAGTAAGTTAACCTAATTAGGTAGAGAATCTCCCCTCAAAACTAGTATTGGATTAACAAACACATCAAGTCAGATTTTATCAGTCAGTCGGTCAGTCAGTCATATGGTCCTTAGACCTGAGTTGCACAGGGCTTTAAAGGTCATAACTAGCACTTTGAATTGTGCCTAGAAATGGACTGGTAGCCGGTGGAGCTGTTGTAACACAGGAGTCATAGCTTCCATGTAACTGGCCTGTATTAACAAATTTGGCTGCTGCTCTTTGGATCAACTCAAGTTTCCAAACATTCTTCAAAGGCAACCTCACATACAGCAGTTTTCTGACAAAGTGTATTTGTAGGGCAAAATAGCCAGAAAGCAGTACATGTCATCAGAGCTAAAACGCTTTCCCAATATATCTGAAAGGAATGGATATGCGAACAGTACCTGCTTGTTGACATTGACATTTATGTTTGACTGGGAAACTAGGACTGGGCTCAGCTCTGCCTCAGGTTGCTTCAATTTCAATGATGGATCCTCAACCACTACTAAAAAGAAGGAAAAACCACAGGTCAATCTAAGACTGGAATACACCTCTGACAATCTCTAGCATTTCATTTGTCATTGTTATCTGTTAGTAAAAATACAACTGTACATCCTGTAAATATTCTCCCTTGTGTTCCCCATGTAGTCAGTTAAATATTATACCTGCTCCAGCTGTAAAGCTTAAAATTCTACAGAAATTAAGGGTCTGCTACCTTCCCTTTGCTAGTACTAGTCTGGGAAGTTTTTCTCCTGAGTCTAGGTCCAGTTGCTTCTTTCATCAGTCTGTACAATGCTTTTATTTGATGAAGCGATCTTAAGGACATCACCTTCTCCTGACTCACATGTTGCAGAAACTATTTACTGAACTCAGCAGAACTACACCCCCCACCCAGCCTGTTGTGGATTAGGATCCATCCACAACTCTGTGTATGACACACTGAAATACAATTTACCATCCTTTGCAGGAACAAATATGTAAATTAAAAAGAGCAGAGGAAGAGAGATGTCAACTGTGATACTGTATCTTAGGAACTCACTTTGTTATCACTGCCAGTAAATAAACCATGCAATAGAATGCCTGTTATTTAACAAATAAGTGGATTTTTGAACCATAACATCAGTGTTCATGTCAAGAATGTTTAACTGTAGGACTTAAGATAGCTTGTACATTCTGCAGAGCAGATCACATATTTTGCAATATCACACACAGGCCATAACGGTTAACAGTGTTCCAGTAATGACCTCTTAGCAGAACATTCCCTTACCCACAGGATCTGCCTTCTCAGAGGGGTGCTCCCTTGTGCCAAGAGGGGAGAAAGAAAGGCCTGTTTCTTCCAGAGCTTCAGTTGATCCTCCAGCAGGAGGGAAACCAGCAGTCTTTTCAATACACGTTTCCAGCAATTCCTTATTATCTAGTAAGTCAACAATTGGAGGCATACTACACAGGGTGGGAAAAGGAAACAAGGGTTCACACATGAATTCAAAGCAAGTCTCTAAGGAAGTATAGAGGCAGTGTCCTTACTTAGCAATTTAAGTCACACTGGTTGTGGACTGAGCTTGGTCACCATTACAAGGCAGATTGGTGACTTTCTCTCTACAGCAGTTATGAAGCTGAAGGAGTCCACATTTAACTATTGCTAACTACTTAAGGTATAATTTGCTCATAGCTGTAGGTAAGGCCATAGAGAATTCAGCTTCATATGATACACAGCAGTGTAACTGGGGCAACCAGAACTGCAGCATATAGCAGGGAGACATTATGATTCCCTTCCGTCACAAATTTAGCCATCCAGGGGTCCCCCCCCCTTATTGGCATTCTGTCAATCTTCCTATTAGATCCCAGTCAGACTCAAAAGTAGGCCAGAAAAGTACAGTTGGCCCTCTATATCTGCAGATTCTGTATCTATAAATCAACCACAGCTTGAAAATATTCCAAAATAAATAAAATCAAATTCCGAAAAGAAAACCTTGATTTTGTGATTTTATTTAAAGGATGCCATTTTACCATAACACTATACATAATGGGACTTGAGCATCCATGAATTTTGGTATCCACGGGTGGTCCTAGAACCAAACCCTAGGATACTGAGGGCCCACTGTATACATTTTCATTGAAGTTTATAACAAGTTTGCCAAAGAGCTAAATTACAGCTTTCTGTGTGAGAAATTACATCGTTTGTTTCAACTCCTAATATATATATTTAAATAACACAGAGGATCAAAGAAATGCACAATGAAATTTGGGGAAAATGGAACCTTTGCTTTGAAAAGTTCACAACTTCAGGGGAGAAGCAGAAGAGGGAACTATTGGCAACAGAGAGGACCAGAGAGAATCACTGCATCTTTTAGCTAGAAGGGACCACAAGGGTCATGTAGCCCAACCCCCTGCTATGCAGGAATACATAATTAAAGCACCCCTGAAAAATGTCCATCCCACGTCTTTAAAGACCTCCAAAGATGGAGAGGATTCAAGCAGGAGTACTCTGGAAAAGGATTTTTTAAGTGTATCTCTATGTGATTGTTTACTACATCTCCATTTTATTTGCCTTCTAAATTCACTGCAGGGAGACACA